>JAJEJH010000109.1:320148-844860 GCA_026122585.1 Anacardium occidentale | reverse complement strand
TTTTATTATTTTATAAAATTTTATAAAATTTTTATAATTTTTAATATATTTTTAATAATTTAAATATTATTTTATATTTTTATTATAAATTTTATTAATAAGGGTATTTTTGTCATTTTATCAAATGAGTTAATGAAATTGGATGGAAATTGGATGAAGGGTGGGTTTTCGGGCTTTTAAACTTAAGCGGGTGAGAATTTGTTCCCGCCTCAAACTATGGGTGGGAAAATGTCCTTTGGCCTTATTTATATTATATGATATTTAGCCTTGTATCGGAATTTTTGGACCGACGCAGATAAAACAAATCCATTGGTCCATTTCTTCTACACCCAGTCAACCTTCAACTAGTACCGTCAGATGAGCCAATACCCCACACACGTGTTCGCTCTTGATGGACGGCCCACATTGATTAGACGGAAGACTCGGGCGGGATTTCTTCCACGTGAGAAAAAGAAAAAGCTAAACAAAAATTCACCTAAAACCGAAAAATACACAGGCACACAGGGACTTAACTGATAAATTTAGGGGGCTTTTTAAAGGCCAAAGGAGTTGTTCCCACCCATAGTTTGTGACAGGGCTCCCCAACCCCCAAAGTTTTAAAAACTTACCTCTCATTTTTTAAAGAATTTTTTATAATTTTTATATTAAAATAACTAGAATGTCTTTTTAAAAATTAAAAATTTATTTATATATAAAAATTTTAAAAATTAAAAAAAGCCAACAATCATTGCCATCGGTGTCAACAGCAGTGATCATCTCTAACAAAATCAAGTGGTCGTTTCCGACCACCTGATTCTAGGAGAGGCCAAATTTGGCCTCCCCGTTCGGTGGAAACAACCAGATCTAACTGCCTCCTTCAAAAAGATGGAAAACAGCAGTTGAAACCAAGGTCGACCCTTTTCGACTGTTTTCGATTAATTTTTCTAGTAGAGATGGTCGGATCTGACCATCTCCACCTAAATTGGAGGTGGTCAGATCTGGCCGTTTCTACCAAATAAGAAAATCAGATCTGACCTCTCCTGAAACTAGATGGTCAAAAATGGTAACCTAACTTTGTTGGCGATGACCACCACTGCCGTCGACATCGGTGACGGTGACTGGTTGCTTTTTTAAAATTTTTTTATTTATATAAAATTTATTTTATTATTTTATAAAATTTTAATCTCAAAATGATAAAATTACTCATGAATAATTACTGTTTATTATTATATTTAATATTAAAATATGTCAAGGTGGGAAATGGATTTTTGAAACCTTGGGGGCGGCACTTGTTGCCTCCTCAAACTATGGGTGGGACTAATAGCTTTCGCCTTTTTTAAAATATTAATAATATGTTTGTATAAAATTTTGTACAAAATCTTACAATGAATTCATTCCATTGACTTCATGGTCCCTATAAATAAACTCCATCTAATTCACATCTGCTTAACCACCCGGTCTCACTCCTGGTTTGCAACCAAATCTCGCCTGAAAACAACCGTCCTCCGCCATAAATGACAGTCAAACATCCCGTTCGTCGTGTTAACTCAGCATTGTCTCATTAATAGTCCTAGAGAAAAAATGGGTTGTTGTGTCAGCAGTGAAGCTTCTTCAATTTCGAAGAAAGATGAGCTCGTGAACGTGGGATCTAATGGGTCTTCAAAGGTGAAAGCTTTTAGTCACGAGAGTAGAGCGCCTCCACCGTCAGTGGAGGAAGAAACCGTGAAAGAAGTTCTCTCTGAAACCCCCAAACCCAAACCCACTCCCGAGCCGAAACCTGACCCTGATTTCACCCCCGACGTCAAACGAGAAGTAGAAGAAAACAACTTTCTCACTCAGAAGCCAGCGGTCTTCACCAAGATCGAAGAGAATCACCAGCTCGAACAGCAAAAACACAAGAACGTGACCAAGAAACAAGAGTATAGCAATGTGAACGAAGAGAACATGTCTGAAGTGTCTGAAGTTTGCAGCTTGAGCTTCAGTGAGAGCGTGTCGACAACAACGAATATCACCGATAGAAGAGACAATGAAGAAGATCACGAAGTGATGCAACAAAACAGAAGGAGGAACAATAGATCTCCAGCGAAGTTGCGGCCGCAAAGAAACCAAGATTTCGGGGTCAGGAAAGACCGGGTTGTGGCTCAGTCACCCACCCGAAGATTCGATCAATCACCGGGTAGAAAAAACCCCACCGGATCAGTGAGGTTGGTCCAGAGTAGCAGAGAAGAACCGGGTCGGGTTGCGAATCAATCAATCGGAAGAGGAAGCAGAGACCCAGGTGAAAGCTCCGGAAGAAGATCCAGGTCACCGGCTGCAGCTAGATCTGCATCGATGGGTCGAAGCCCATCTGGAAGAAGAACAAACCAGTCTCCAGGCCGGGCCAAGAATGAATCGGGTCAAAATGGCAGCCATAGACATAATAATAGCAGAAAAACTGAAAGCCCTAGCAAAATGGAGAACAAGTGGCCAAGCAATAATAATTCCAGTACAAATGAGTCACTTGAAAACCCACTTGTCTCCCTGGAATGCTTCATTTTTCTGTAAAGATCATGAATTTCAATCTACTTAAGTTTATTCTGTTGAGTTTTTTTCAGTCAGGACAATTTTTTATCTACTTGGATACGTTATGACACAGATATTTGTTTTCCTCTGCAATCGAGGTGAAAGATTGCCCTTACTCTTCATCTATAATTTGAAAGACTGAAATATAATGAAAATGGAGATAGGGTCCACTGGAGATTATCAGGATCCTGGAATTAAACCAAGAAAGTATCCCATTCATGTCGAATTCACCACATACTAAATGGGTAACTGAAAAGATGTCATCTTTTTTATTGCCAGCCTTTTTATGCCTGGTGACTTTTTTGTTTACACCAAGCTTTCCATGAACGTTTACATTGCTGGCTCAAAATCATGGATGAGGAATTGAAATTTGGAGTCTGATAGAGGGAAACTGGACTGTGGTTGAAGCCGTTGGGCATTAAGGACAAAATACAAAATACAAAATGGTCCCGATTTTATTGGTAATTAGCCGTTATTTGTTAGGATTGTGAAGTTTGGATTTTGGACTGTTCCTTTTGGTCGTCGCTTTCATTATATATATAAACAAAGCATAAACCCATAGCTTGTTCCAGTGCAATCTAATGAATTCTATTGAATCAAAGATTGTTCCAAAATTCAAAGTTCAAATTTTGAGGTGAGTCATGGTGTCTATAAGACAGCAGAATTTAGATGGGCATATTCTCTTTTCAATTATTCACCATCTGGGTAATTTCAGTTCTTTTTGGTTTTGGCAATTTGAAAGGTTTTTTTTTTTAAAAAAAAAATTTGGTTGGGATTAGATTGATTTGGTGGTTGTAGTTCATTGATAATAAAAAAAAAATACACTATAAATGGACCTGATATGAGACATTATTGGCCCACTATTGTTAATTGGAAAATACCCATTTTGACATAAACAGTAACATATCATTAATGTTTTAAACAAAATCGTTTTTATAATTTATATACCTTAAAATAAATTATTTAATCCATGTTTTATTGGTATGTAAAAATGGGTCTAAGCCATGAACAGAGAAATTATTACTTTATAAAAATGTTTTTAACTTTAAATTCATGAATGATTACTTTATGAATAGGACCTATGAATGAGCTTCATTTATAAAATCACATAATTAAATTTTGATACACATTTAAGCTTATAGACAGACTGTCACAAGACACCAGTCAGTAAATTTTAATTGAATGAAGTAGAAAAAATAAAATTAGAACAATAGGAGAGTAAAGCCCATTTATAGGTCTTATTCATGAACTACATGGTTAGGCCCAAAATTATTGAGTACAGCATGCCTGAAAGTGAAAGTTAATTTGTTTCATCAACTGATTATCATTGTCAAACTACATGATTAAACCTACTTAATGTAATTTAACTTTAGATTTGTATTCAAACCGAATCATTGCAGCCTGCATTTCTTCTAATTTATCCAAATGATTTGCCTTGATTAGAGGAGAAGTCATGCCTTTAGTGGGTAATCATCCATGATTACTTGGATATTGGTAGATGTTGCCTCAGGTGAAGAAGCATAATGCTCCCATATGAATTTTAATAGTAAGCTTCATGATGAGAATTTTGAGGTCTTTATCTGAGAAATAACTGAGATAACTCAACAAGAATTATATTCCTTAACTTCATTTTTTTTTTTTTTACATGTAGAGTGATCCATTTGATGGCACCAGAATACCATACTTACCAATCTGCATACTGGAAAAATTTTGAACAGATAGCTGAATCTGGGTGAAGCTCAGTCTGCACACTGTTTCAGGCTCGCCACAAATCAACAACTAATGCTATATACAAGAACATAAATAGCAGTAGGGTGGAAAGGTTGAAAAAAAAGACAACACCTAGTGTATATGCAACATGCTGGCTTGTCTTAGCAAATAATTCATTTTCCCTCAGTTATCGGGAATATGACTTGATATGTAGCAAGCAGCAGTTTGATGGGTATTAGTCTTCTCGGATAGAGCTTGAGTTTGAATTTGAGTTAGTGGTGGGATTGGACAAAGGGTGCTGATGATGTGGCCAAGAATTACGTTCGGGAGGACATGGCACCGGAGCAGGGTGGGCAATGAAAGTAGGAATTTCATCCCCGGGCATCAACACAGAAACACCATTGGCATATACAGTCATCTGTAAACACAAAATAAGCAATCAAAAAACTTAAAATAATACTGGCACAATTTAGTCTTGTAAACATGCATCAGAATCAGAAAGGATAATTATAAAACACCAAAGCTACTACCATCAAGTTTCTTGAAATTTTTCATGTTAATATGACAAGCAGCTAGAAGTTTGAATCTGCATCTATGTTTGTAGCTACATGATACATGAGCTGTGAGGTAATTTGCAAGTTAGAAAAAAAATGACCAGGCACTAGCCCAGGTAGAATCACTATAGCTTTCCTTTGCCAATTTAGGTTCTCAGCTGGATGTAATAGAAACAAACTATAATTCACACTAAGAGGCCACGTATCAGCTGAATCAGTAAGAAATCTCAACCAAGTCAACATTATGATAGAAGTATCAAGAACATGCATATGGCATATCATTTTCTGGTCACAACAGACAGACTGATAAGTGGAATAAGTTTAGAGCAGATGATGAATCCAATGTCAGCTCCTCCCGGCACTCTTAAGCAAAAGAATTTTAAAAAGTTAATAGCTAAATTTGCTTGTTTTGTGCAGTTGAGGCCACATAAAATAGATAACTTTCAGCAATATCAGGTTTTCATTGTCAATATTGTAGCAAAGCCACCAGTGAGCTTATATCTAGATCACATAAAGAATTTGGTATCCACATATGAAGCTGACATATTAAGGCACTGAATTGATGGTTCACCAAGTATACATATATTTAATATATACAATTTGTCTTTATGATGCAGATCTAAGCATACTTCAATATCCTAGGATCCTCTAACAAGTTAAGCTTAACATGCAATTATTTAAAATAAAAAAACAAAATAACAATGAAGCACATGGTAGTGCTTTCATACTGCCTTCAATTTATTTCTTCTTCTAATGTTTGACTTTTCTAGACAAGGAAACAACACTATCCCCGACAATGAATATGAATCCTGTTTTATAATGGACAGAATATAAGCATTCCAGAGAATCAAACAATATTTATTGGGGATGATATAATATTGAATTACAAGTAAACTACGCAGAATCTATCTCTTCCTCGCATAAGAAAAGGGAGGAATGTTGTTCTAAGTAAAATTGAAAGGTACCCACAAGGTGTCACTGCAGTAAAAAACTATATGTCAACCGACTTAGACTCGAGACTCTCAGTTCAGTTGTTTGCCTAGCAATTTGTCTGTCTCGGTCCCAACTATGTTTCCCTGCTTTTGGTTTAAATTCTTAAGAGTGCCAGTGGATCAATAAGTTTCTGCATATCACATCACCTGATTTTGCTTTGCTCATGGGCATGGTGGAGCCAATCTCTTTGAAGAGAAATGGTCCACAGATGAAACTCACGGAAAACCTCAAACACTGGATTAAAAAAATGCCGTGTCCCTGAACTGATAATCCACCAACGCTTTTAAGGAACATCTGGCCCGAGACAATGGTCAAAAATTCACACAGCAAGTGCGGTGCATCAAGTGATTTAGACCTATCAGCAGATGGCTTACAGTGGCATCCTTAAAAGCTGACAATCAGTTGGATCATATGATTTAGTATCATCTAAACTAAAAAAATTCCTTTAAGCTTCCTGCTCTAAATAAGCATCTGATCAGCTCATTAAAGTTGCGAAGGTTTCCTCGTTGGCTTAAGACCCCACCATAAAGTTGGCCCTTGTATTTAACTGTGATGTTGGATTAGTAGGTGGGGGCAGTGGGGTTTTTTGTTTCTCAAAAGTTATGGCACATGGTAGACCACAGACGTGTTGAATTATGCAGGACCCTCCTAGGATCCTCCAAAACAAATTAGCCTGTAATCCATTAGTTTGTCTTTCATCATAACGTATCAGAACCACATAATCACATCTTAAAAATATCCGTAACCAATGGATTTTTACGGTTATAAAATGCAGCTGGTTCGGCGCATAACTCAATAAGAAAATAAGAAGACAAGGACTTCCCCACAAAGAGAACCTGTCTCCGAACCCCAGCACCGGGCATGCGATAGCAACATAGTCATTAGTGATGAGACCGATAGCCACCATGTAAAGTGGTGGGTCAAAACAACAAGAAGTACAACTAGTTCTAAGACTCATTGGTTTGGCACCAAACATTCAACATACAACTAATCAAATAGGGCGTTGCCCAATATTTATGACTACAAACTACACTGCTCTGGAATGATGAAAATAACTTATGAATGAAAATTTTCCTAGGTTATTCCTGACATTTAGCTATTCGGTCACGGGAAAAAGAGAAAGAGAAGAAAACACAAAGGATAAGATGCGTTCTGAAATAGCATTTATCTCTTTTACCTGTCTGCATTAGCAAAATCTCCGTTGTGAATGGCAGTTTTGTGAAAAATGAAACAGAGAATGATAAAAATAATCAAAAGAAGAAGGAATGACTTTGAACGATGAGACAAGAAAATTTCCAGATTAAGACCAAAATCAAGGAAGATCACTGGGAATCCAATCATAAAAAAACTAGACGTGATAATTTGCCGGAATCCCTTGTTATTATGGAACCAACACCACTCAGCAAACTCCCTGAACCCAATCAATCCACATTAAAACGCATGTATTACTGTAAAATAACCCAACAAAGGAAACAACTTGAAGTATTGTTCAGGAAGAAACAAGGACATTTGATATATTAAAGAACTCACATGCAAAACCCAAAATTTAACCATGCACAAAAGAAACTAATAAGGGCAAATTTAAAGCGAAGGGAAAAATGTGGAAGCTTACTTTAGGTGAAGGGTAGCCAAGCTTGGGATTGACGGGCAACTGGGATTCAAGATCACCATGAGAACCGTTACCATTTGGAGAAGTAGGTCGAAGGAATCTTTCAAAAATGGCCATAACCAAGAACATAGAGATGAGAATAGCAGTAGCTACAAAACCAAACGAGACCGCATTAACGGAGTTGTCGAAGTGTCTCCAGTGATCTTCTCTCTGCACGTTATTCAATGGCGCTCCTATTGGTGACCATGCACTGTGACTGTAGTTGTAGCTATTTTCTCCACCACCTCCCATTTTTAATTACGCCAAGTTTACGTGTGCTTCCTTTTCTTGTTCATGGCAGTGCAATACAGCAAAAGAGAAAAATGTTGGAAGTTTTAAAGTTCCGGAGGTACTTAAGAAGGCTTTTCCACAGTTAAAACTCTATAAAGAGACAGAAGGAAGGGACGTGACTAGTGAGCTTTAGCTATTTTTACAGTAAGGTAGGTAACCCTGAAGGAGGAACAAAAATAATGAGCTTTGGAATTTGGAGAGTTCTTTTGTTTTTTCTTTTCTTCAAGTCTTCTTCTTCCTTCTTGACGAAAATTGGGAAATGGCTTTATGGGTTTTGGCAATTGACTTATTTTAGTTATTTTCAAAATATTTATACTATTTTTTATTGTAACTCAAAGGGATTTTAACTCTATTTTATAATGTCACAAATTTATTATTTATTTAATTTGTGGAAAATAATATGATAAAAATGTGGTTCAAATTCAATTATTCAAGCTTTATGTCCATCAATATGAACAAACTTTATGAGGACACTTTCACAATCATGGATGACATTTTTATAACTTTATGCATGCCCTTTACCTCATCCAAAAAAAACCCAGAACTTTTACATTAAAATGCCATTTAATTTTTTTTAAAAAATAATACAAATATAAAAATAAATTAAATAAACAAATTGATGATTATGTGTCATCCACCTAAGCAGTAAGTGGTCCAACGTGGCGTACACGTCATTCAAATATGGATGCTTCTGATACCATCTAATTAAGTTAATTTAAGATTATTCTTATTATTTTTTAATTTTAAGGGAAGAATTTAATACAAAAGAAAATATATTTGATTATTGTAGACAAATGACTACACGCTTTACCTTCCAACATATGGACGGTGCGATTATATTCATCAACCCCCACATGCAGTATGTCGGATTATGTGCCCACGTTTTCCCAACCACTCGAACCCCCATGGTCCCTACGTATACCCTGTTTCCACGTTTCACTTACAACTTCACCTTCTTTCCCTCTCGCCACGTGGCTCCATCTGAAACGGTCGGTAGTTCCCAAAAAAATAGAAACAAAACACTATAGCGAAAAACACTACAGAGAAGCGAAGGCTTCCTTCCCTCTTACCCTACCCAACATATCACAACTCCCTCTGTCGGCTTTTTCAGCTTCACACCAACACTCAGACATGTAAATCTCGAGGTTGTTCCCAGCACCAACGGCCCTGATGTCTTCTGAATCCCGATTAAATCAGAGCCGTGCATTTGAAGTTCTTGATTAGTCAAAGTCAAACTGCGTTTTACGTGGGGTAGATAAGGCCTGCGTGTGTATAGTGTGTCACGTGCGATTGGGTTTGCTTGCGGAGGCGGAGAAAATTGACTAGGATTTGAAGTTGAAGAGAAAAAGTGTGACCAGTGTCAGGCTGTCAGGGCCTGGTGCAGGCAGGGGGCGCGTGGTGGCTCAGGCTCAGGCTCAGAGTGTGGGTCAGGTCACGTGAGGGGATCTTTTTTCTACGGTTTTTGTGTCTTTGGGGTCAAAGTTTCTCGTCTTTTGATGGCGGTAAAAGGGGTTCTCCTTCTCAACAGTTGACCACTCGATGGGTTGGAACTTTGACGACATAGAATTGGGCTCCCTTTCGGCCTCTTTTCGGCCTGTTCTTATAATATTCCCAGTGGACCACGTTGGGCTCTTCTGTCAGTTTAATAGGGCCCAATAAAAAAGCGACATCATTTGTTGGTCAGAAATGATTTTTTGCCCCCACCTTCTCTTTCTTTGGCCCCCATCTTCGGGGGGGGTATAATTGCAAATAAAATAAAATAAATATTATTCCTCCCTATAATTCTATTTCAAATTAACACCTATTTAATATTTAAATTAATATTCATCATAAATACACATAAAAATATTAAATTTAAATAATTTAAATTATAAATTATAATAATTACGATGATAGTTTATCTTATTTTCATATTTAAGCAAATATTTTTAATATTTCTTTATTCATTTTAATTCGAAAGAATTCGTGTGACAATTTCAATTCTTCCTCTTTAGGCCATAACTTTTGCTCTATCTTTATTAATAAGCAAAGCATGAGAATAATAAAGTCCCATATTTCCGTTTATCTGTCAAACACTTTAATTGAATTATGTTTTATAAATTAAATTAAACTGTTTCAATCGATTCTCTTAAAAAATTTTCTAATTACTTGAATTATATCTTATTATAACTCTCTGATATATTTTTACTTTACTGTGTTCATATTAAACAAAAATATTGATTCATTTTAATGACGTATTCTTATTCTACTTAAATTTAAACAAAATATTTATAATAACAATATTTTTGAAATTAATAATACAACTTTTTATTATTGACACGAAAAAAATAAATTTTTTTCATATACTTATTTATTTGACAACTTTGCTGGAAAAACCCTTTTTGAATTAATGAATTGAATAATGACCACATTTAAGTGCCCCTATTTTGCAAGACACTTTCCCTGTGTTTCTTCCCTTTACACCCCATCTCCCTTGCAAAAATATTGGGATGTCATAAACTAAGTTTTAATTTAATGTTTTTATTTTGATGTTATTTTAATTATTATTATTATTTTTTTTAACGATAGACTTATTATATATAAAATATATGTGTTTTTAAGGTCAATATACGATCAAAACTTCTCTTTGTTAAACTCTTAAAAATGACATTCAAGAGTCTATTATATATTATATAGTGATTATATTTGTTAATTTCTTTTTTATTGACTCAAAATGCATATGAAAGCTCGTTTACCTAAAAAACCAAAAAAAAAAATCTTACCAATCTTTTAATACACTGAATCACTTTCAGTTTTTATTTTCAAAAAAACAAAATTACGATCATAACAATATTATATTCTATTGTACTGGCATAATATAATAAAAAAAATCTCTCTTTGATAACCAGATTTGATATCATACAATTGAAAACATATTTTTTTATATGATTTCCTCAATCAACCAAACTTCTTGCTTTATAAATGAAGGATCATACAAAAGTAAAATGTATTTCAAACTTTTTCGAAAATGTTTTGGTATCATGATAATGGATATAAGTCCATGAACAGTAGGTCAAATTACGTTAAAAACTTTTTTTTCTTTCTATTGTTTATACAATTCATCTTATTTTTATTTTTCACCTAAGATCGCACTTCTAATATTGCCTACTTCTCTTAATGAATTTATGAAATTAAAACTTAATTTTTCTAAGCAAGCTCAAGCAACATATCAATTAAGGTGCGTTTAATTAAAAAAATAAGATATTACTCTGATAATTTTATTTTTTATTATTGATATTATGTTATTTGTATCATTAGATGATAAAAATATATATATTATCAAGCTAATGTGATAAATAATAAAGAAAATAATATTAATTTTGTTGCAATCTTATTCCTATTTAATTAATTTAGTTTAACATGTTAAAAACATTTAAGTAAAATAATATTTTTTTTATTTTTTTATTATTACCTACCAAACATAATAATTATTTACGTATTCCAATTTATATAAATATTTCAGTTTTAGTATTAAAAAAAAAAAAAAATCTAATACACCCACCCTTAACAATTCGAGGTTAGATTCAGAAGAATATTGAATAACTATGGAATCATTGTAAATGTGAGAAAAGAAAAAGTTATAACGAAGTAAGTGTGAGTACGAAAGAAAAAGGATTTAAAAGCTTTTAATTAAATTATGAAAGGTCTTTGTAATTATTTTTACTTAGAGATATCATAATGTATATTACAATATAATATATGCAGTTATTAGGCAATTATAATATTATGGGCATCCATTTCAACCAAACCTCCCAACAAGCTTTTTACATATTAAAATATCAAATAAATTAGTCTAAAAAAAAAAAGAAAAAGGGGCATGCGCATACAATGGAGCTACTCTGAAAAAGATGAGAAGCCATAAAAGACAGTACCAAATCCATTTAAGATACTTGCACATGATTCATGATACTCTACACATCTTGATCCTCACACTTCTGCTTTCATTGTGCCGACACAATTTCGGCTCTGGACTTTAAGGTTGGTTTATCAAGAAAAGACTGCCCCATAAATAACTACATATTTTTTTTTTTACTCAATTCTGCTAATGGTGTCTGTTAGCTTGATCTTCATTAGATTTTGTACATGGGTTTGAGACATGTCATATGACATCCAAACCAATGAATGGCCTGCCCACTCTTGCGTCAAAATGTGGTAGTTTTAGGGTTTTGTTGGGCTGCAAGAAAGGCCACAAAAGGTGAGCCCAAGTGCTCACCAACTCAGATTCAACCACTAAAAAGAGAATTTTGAAAACCCACTTTCTGAGATACGCTGTGTCAGATATTCCAATATTCTGACTTCCACAGGTGAAGGTGGTTTAGTACCATCACGATATACCAAACTTCCCACCCAACGGCAAAAGCTTAGTCTGCTAAACTTCAGATTACCTCATCTTCTTTTGATTATGTGACGGCCAAAGTTTATGATAAGTTCCAATGAACATCGGCATCTTTGTAGTTGTAATTGGAAAGAAATGGGAATCATTTAAGCTAAAAATTGGCTAAGTTTTTGCTTTTGTCTAAATTTGGGGTTTGACAGTCTTTTGAATGTTGGTTCCTATCCAAGATAAGTTTTAGTAAAAATTTTCATCAGTAATCAAAACAAGTTGCAGCAATGATGGATAGGGTTGTCCATTCACAAATCTCCAAGCCACAACCTGCCAGGACCATTAGATTTTGAAACCTGCATTATAAAAGGAACCCACTTCAAGCAAAATGCCAGATGGAAAAATACAAAAAAAAAAAAAAAAACTCAAAGACTAATGGGTAACAAAAAGGATAAAACTCCCTTCTGGGCTCTGGCTCTGAGTAATGCAGAGAGATGCCAAAGTTAGGGACAGATTTTTTTATTTTTTATTTTTAATTACCAAAAAAAAAAAAAAGTTAGGGACAGATTTCTTTGTTGGCTTGGAATGACAACTCACGCGTCATTTATCTTCCACAATTAATAAACAGAATTAATGGTGTTAGTTACTAGATATTACAAACTGAGACAAAGATTTCTTTGTCTGGCTTTAACCAAATTTGGAAAAGTGAGCTGCATAATAAGACCAGAGAGCATTAGCCCTATAGATGAGAATATTATAAAGCAGAGTGGCTTTGAAGATGATGACAAAAAGAGATGCTGCCAACCATTTAAGAGTCCACATTGCAATCGAAGTACCCGCATAAAGTCTCCACATTACCTTCTGCTAAAGACAATCCAGTTAGTAGCAAAAGAGAAACTTTGATTTGACTGATCACTGTAGAGTTTCATTGCCTAGTTTTTCACTTATTTCTTCAACATTTCTTGTCACATTTTCAACTGATCTAATGCTTAGATTAAAGAAAATTTAGGGTGTGGGGTACACACAATCAATGCAGATACACTAGTCTAGAAAAACAAAAAGATGGGAGGAGGAATTTATGATGAAATGATGAGGAACAAATACTATCTAAATAAAATTGAAACGTCTGATAGTGATATGACTACGAGAGGGCTCTGGCTCTCTGCCCATAGCATCCATCTAAATTTTTTTTAACCCCTCTTTGTCTGGTATCTTGAAAGGGTGCTGGAATTTTAGCATCCCAACGTGATTCAGAAGAGAAGCAACATCACTGCCAACTGAACCTGATACATACAGATTCTTTGAAAGACCAAAAGCATTTGCATTTGCACCATCTATTTGCCTTTGCTTTGCTTTCTGATCATACTTATTCTCTCCAGTCTAAAAGTTGAGAGCTTTCTTTCTTGTTTTATTCCCACCTTTTTGCTCCCGTAACATTTTGAAACTTTATTTATGCCTTATCTCTAACAGCCTTCCTCTGGGGTTCTTTGTTTTGTCTCTAAAAAACTTCTTTCTCTTCCAGACTTCGGTTTCTCATTTCTGGGTTTTGCTGCAAGTGAAGCTACATGGGGATAAACTTGGGGTTGGTGGGAAGCTTGGAGTGGTTGAATAGTTATGGTAAAAGACAATGCAGGAGCCTGTTTTGGAGACTTAGAGCAGCAGTGAAGAAGGCTGCGAAGAATGGGTCCAAGCAACAGTATAAGTTCCAGTATGACCCCTCCAGTTATGCACTGAATTTTGATGATGGTAGTCGCCATTTGAGTTTAGGGGCAAATGTTGCCAAACAACCAATGCTCTTTCAAGAGTGCTCAGAAAGCAAGAAAATCATGTGGGTTTGTATTCTTTGGGTGGAAAATCATGTGAGTGCAGTAAGTTTTGTTCTGTAGACTGGATTGTCCATTTATGCATTTCTTCTTGGTATCATTTCCACTTCCATTGAATCAAGTTATATTGAAATTGTTCATGCTGATGGTTTAATCACTTTCGTTACCAGTGAAAAATTCTTGCCTTCACACTGTTAAGAGTCAAACTATTCCTGTCATGCATTTCACAGACAACTCGCATCTGGAAATAAACAGTAAGAAGAAGACAATAACACTCAACAAGAACAGCTGTAACATAATAATTATCCTGGAACTTGAAGCAATAATGGAGTATGTTATGACGTAAATAGTACCAATAGCTCCCAGTGAAGCTAATTTTGGCTTCAAACTGACGACCAAATCCCACAATGTTTAAAAGGGAAAAGATGTTGACAATCAATTGTACAAGAGTTTAAGCAACTTAGTGTCATCTAAGAAGATAATAAACGACATCCAACAAATTTCTAGCTACATGCACTCTGCAATATTGATACAAGGAAGATAATCATTCCATTAAGCTATATCTGTTCAATCCAACAGCTGAAAACCTCCTAATGTCTTAATATCCCTTTCAAACAGCAGGATCTTCTAGTGTTGCCGTAGATAAATTGTTTATGCGAGGATAAGCGGCTTTCTCATCAAGTTGATTTTGAGCCCATACTAGCATCTTTAGCAAGCTCGGTAACTTGGGATCTATATGGTCAAAAGATACAAAGCCAATTTAACTCTCGAAGAGAAAAAGAACTACCAATAAAATTCAGTAACCTTAGTTGCACACATTCTCTGATTTTGTCCCATCAGTTTAACACAAAAATCATCAATGCTAATCAGTAGAACCTCTTACGCATGTTTAATCAGTGTTACCATGTTCTTGGAGCTACTTTCTTCCCACTTAAATATCCTTTTGAAAATGTTTTCTTTTTAAGCAGTTGATAACACCTATTTTACACAGTCCAAAGTCAATGCTAATTTACTAATTTTCCATGAAATGATCCATTAAGATACCAGAATATAGAAGTTTCAGACTAAAAATATATGACCATATTCGATGGCTGCAAGCTGCAAGTAGAATTTTCAAACAAAATCTTCTGTATCGGTTTTATAGAATCACTGAATGAGTAAAGACTAGTTCCACCAACATGTAATATAAATGTCCAAATGAATATACAGTTATAAAAACTGTCAGACTGACAAGTCATACTAGCCTCCCATCTAAAGTGGTAGAAAATTTCTTAAATAAAACAATTTCCATGGATATTAATTTTATCACAACAACTTCAAACACAAATGTCAAAGATAATAACGGCAGCAAACTCACAAACCTTTTTCATGACTCTGGCTTGTGAGGATGGCTGCATTAACCTCACTTGCTGTCTTCAGGCGCTGCGATATATCCAGAAGGTCTCCAACAGGGCATTTTGAGACATCTTCGAAAGCCAATAATGCAACGGTTCTCTCCAACTCTTCTAAAAAGCTTTGCTGCAGAAAACTCTAATTTTCTCAGAACCAAGTATCAGCACCAATAATAGAAAAAAAAACAACTGAGAAGTGAAAAATTGTGGTATCCAAGAAAGTTAATTCATGAAGAACGCAAAATAAAACCTTCAAAATATTATGATAACTAGTAGGCAAAACAAAGTAATAGTGAACTGAGGATTACATTTTCTTCTCCCCTTGGTGCGAGCTCCTCCTGGGCAAACTCCAGAGCCTCTTCCACCTTTCCATTCCGTATCAATTCTATTAACCTCTGCTGTTGAAGATGGAAAAAAAGTTGTGGATTTGTATCCAATATCTGCATACAGAATTTTGAAAACAAATGAAAATGAATATAACACATTTTCGACAGAACAGATTCAAAAATCTTACATGCCTTTGCGTCCCAAGGACCAGTAAAAAACATTCAAATTAATTTAAAAAATTGTACTACCCAACATCCCAATATCAATAAAGTTTTACTAAGACTACATTCAATCATCAAAAGAGAGATAAAGCGATATCGAGGGTTTCCAAATATCTATCAAATAAGACTGAACGACTTTCATTAGAAGGAATTATTGATATTCAATGTTAGATATTTCAGAGTAAGGTAATGGCTCACAAATACTTTAGAAAAAGAAAAAGAATGCCATCATGAAATATAAGGATAGCAATCCACATATAAAGATCTCCTCAATTTATCTGTAGTTTCTTTTTTGCTTGAATAAAAAGTTGACTAATTTTTCCCTAAAATTGAAAATGGAAATAAAGTAAATAAGATGTGTGAATAATCCCCGTCTCAACTGTTATTACATAGATTTAAATTCAATCATTAGAGACAAATACCAAATAAATACCAAAAATTAGGGGTTAAGAAAATCTATTAACCATTAAATATGGAAGTTGATTATTTGGTAACTTCTGACAAAATGATAACCAAAATAAAAGACAATAGTTCACATCAAAGTTCGTATACGAATTGATCATTATTAGCCTTAACTAATGTCCACCTAAAGAATTTCCCCTGTTCGAAGAGCGAGCCTTAATTTCGATCATTTTTTCTCGTTCTACCTTTCTTTTAATTACTTTCCTGCTGATGTGATTGCTGGCACAAACCAATCAAGACATAGAGTAGCACACAATCCCAAATTCCCAACTTGGGCTATGCAAAAGTAGCCGCTATAACCTTGTACTACTACTCACATATACCACTCATATAAGATACAAAGTTGAGTAGGATTTAGTTCATGAATCAATTCCTACAACAAAATAGCCAAACAAGTTTCAAATTTTGGAAAACATTTTCAAGGAGCAGATCAGATAACAACATTGGAGAAACTACAGATAATAGAATTTCAGCAAGAAGCTATAATAAACTCATAAGTGGTATGGTTGAAAGACTAAAGATGCCATATTGATGGAGCTATTGCATATATAAACCACTAGCCGCTGATAACAAACCAGCAAAGGGTGTAGCACAGTCTATATGCAAAAGAGGAGAACATGCTTCAGAAGCTGGATAAAGAACAGGAATGGATAATCCAATTTCACATTTTTCAGCAGCCAAAAGGGATAGATATGGAAATCCAATAGGAATCTATAACCCTCACAAATGGGACTTCAAAATCTCAAGGCAAATTAGGTACTTCTGATCCCATCAAATGAGATAAGAGAACAAGTGGCAAAGTGAGGACAACTATCGCTTTTTCCTAAACCACTAACCACAACAGCCATCATTTATTTAGATATTTGCCTCAGTTTCCAATCATGCTGGGCACCAAAACAAAAGAAAAAAAGATGTGGATATACAGCTTCTATATCTAATATTATCCTGTCACTGTATCCTATTCTATCCTGCATGCCAAATGCAGTGTAACAGAATAAGGGCTGCATAATAAAACAACGTTCATCTTACAGCTCACTCTTTGCTTTCATCCACACAGTAGTTCATATGCCAATGAAAACTCTAACGTAAATATTGGAATTATAAGTTGACTGAGATTACAATATTAAGTTGATTGGGATTACAATATCAACCAACAAAAAGTTCTATTATGGCAAAGTTGAACAAAAAGCCGGGAGTTACCACACATGGAATCTGGAATCTAATTATTTATGTAGGTGCATACCACCTGGGTTATTCAAATCTCAAACCATCATGTATTCTAATGGTTGAACCTATCAACAGACAACTGAAAATATAGCAACAAACAAGACTATATATGCACTTTACCCAAGCCATTGTTTGAAAGAAGGTTCTAGAAAAAAAATTTTAGTCTAAAAAAAACAACAATCTTGAAATTTGCCAAAAATATGCTGTTGGAACTATCCTAGTCATTCAGTGCACAAAATACTACTCATTAAGATTGTTTGAACATGATCAAGCATCATACCTCAGGATTTAAATCATTAACCTTCTCAATAGCATCCTCAACATTACCACACTGTACAGCCTTTTTTACAGCCATACGATCTGTTATGGTTGCAAGATCTATGTCTGCTATTTCTCAATAAGGAAAAACAAACTGTTCACAAAACCAAACATTTGAACAACAAAAGAAACGAAAAGCAACTTCCTGTTATGGGAAAAAAAACAGAAAAAGAGTAAGGATACGTTCAGTTCCAGATTCCATCCGAAATTTCTCAGCAGCATCAACATAACCTTCCGTGACAAGAAAATTCATCACCAACTTATTCATGTCTTCTTTCCGAATCTTTACATCATTGAGCTTCTTCTCCCACTCCTCCCGAGTAATCACTTTCTTTGATGATGCCTGCACATAAAGAGCTCTGCACATAACCACCTTGCCATACCATAAAACCACTGATTCTTTCATAGAATTAAAAAGTGATCTTCTCTATCAAGACCTCCGGACATTTCATATAAATTTGTCCAAATCAATCAAATGAAGAACAAACGAAAAGAAACTTGATAAAGCCACAAACATAAACAAAGTGGTACACTAAAATGATCCCATTACAGTTAGTAATGTAGGGTTTACAATTTCTAGCAACCCAACACAACACCCAATCTACTTAACATACAACTAGATACAGCCACAAACATAAGTTCAAAACGCATCAAAAACAAAATCAAACATATAACACTACTCAAAACGAAATTAAAAATTTCACGTAATTACCATTGCCTCAATTTCCGCTAGCTGACGAATCACAATCCAGAACAGTGACATCAGTGCACTAACACCTTCATTCCCATTAATTTCTGATAATCGAAGCCGAAATCCATTAACTAAAAAATCAGTTATGAAAACGAATCATAAGAAAACCCTGTTCCTACGAAAAGATTGAACGATTTTCAGAAAAGAAAGTACCCGAAGATGGGTTTTTTTCCCTTCGGGTTTCAATGTTTTTATTGATTTACTCCAGTGAGTAGCGATCACCGTCGTTTTCCTTTCTTAATATATAATAATGTTTTGGGGCGGGTTTGATGGAGCTCTTGCGAAGTTTTCTTTTGCTTGTCGGCGATGACGATCAAATTTGATGACGATAATCAATCAGTTCGCTCCGTATTCGGGTTTTCGGTGCAAATAAATTATTCGGATCATTTGGTCCATACTTGTAGGGCCACGGCCCAACTGAATCTGTAGAGGTATTGGTCGGTTTTGATATTAAAAAAAAAAAAAACAGCTTTTTATCCACTTAAATTGATAAAAAAATTATAAAAAGGTCCCTAACAATAAAAGTCCAAGGCCTAAGGCTGAACTGGATCAAATCAATTTCAATTTGAACTCAAACTCTAATTTCACTTTGAACAAATTCAAAATAAACACAATGAGCAAGAGAATAAAAATGAAACAGGCTAAAAGATTTATTCCCACCCAAGGTTTCTTTAAATGAATTCCATCCAGAAACTTTCAAAAAATTCAATATCCACCCCTGACCAATTTTCTTTCAAATTTATTAATTTTTTTTATGAAATAACCAAAATACTTTCCATCAAAAAAATATAAAATAATATTAATATAAAATAATATTAATTAAGTAATAAAATTAAAAATTAAAAAATATTAATTTTAAATCTTTTATTAAATTTTAATTTTTTAATATTTTTTATTATTATATTAATATTGTTTTATAAAATTAATTTTATTATTTATTATTTTTAAATTATTTTGATAAAAATATTTTTTATCAATTAAATTTAATTATTAATTATTAAATTTAACTAGAAATTATGATTAATAAATAAATATTTAATTATTCAAAAATTAATGTGTAAGATTCGTCATTTAAAAAGACTTTTGGTGACAATAGGTCGTTTGGCCAATGAAATATTGGCTACCAAAACTGGACACAACAAAATAGTTCACTTCTATCGTATTTATGCAGTCCACTGCAAGTCTAAATTGATTAATGCCCATCTCAAAGCACGTGAAATAGTAGGATGTACTGGTCAACACGCATTATTGGATTGGACAAGGATCGTATCCCCACGGCTCTGACAAATTGCTAACGGCTAAATTCCTATGTTCCACCTGAAAGTTGATGAATTAACAATGCTCGCCCTTCAACTTTGAAAAGTATATTTTCTTACCTATCCACTAATTTTATTAGTAAAATCTGTTATATTTTGTTATAAATTTGGCTAAAACGATAATACCTTTAATCAACTTTTATATTTCTTATATACATTATTTTAATGGCTAAAAGACCCTAACTAATTTTACTATAATACAAGACAATCACAATTCCACTATTTTCAGACACAATTTTATCACTATCGGATTATACACTCTATTTGTATGTGATTTCATCAAGGAATTTTATAAAAAAATGACACAAATTTAACAAAAATTTCAAATTAAGATTTCAATGTTGTGTATATTATAAATCCACACAAGAAACTTTGAATTTTTAAACGAGAAGTTATATATTATTAAAATCCTAACAAACTGTATATAAATTATACACTATGCACAACTGACTATACACGAATTTGAAATATTTTTCAATTATGCATGTGAATAATATACTGTCCGTGATAAATACAAGTAAAAATTGAAACCGTTTTTATTTTACACAAAAAAGCTGAGTCAATTTAATTTAACATATTTAAAATTAAGTCAATTTAATAATTTTCCTTTTCATATTAGGCCAAACAACTAATTTCCCACCCAAGATTTATTTAAATGATTTAAAAAACCAAATATCCACCGTTGTTTTTTAAAAGACCAAAATATCCTTCACAAAAGTAATATTAATATTAAAATAAAATTTAATATAAATAATATTAAAATAAAATTTAATATTAAAATAATAAAAATTTAACAATTAAAATAAAATTTAAAATAGCAGTCACTGTCGTCGTTAACATAACCGAGTGATCAGAAATGACCATCTGATTCTATTGGCAATTGGATTCAACCACTAAAGATCTGGCAAAGACGACTATATTTAGTTACTTCCACCATTAGATAAAGTCAGAAACCATTAAAATGCTTAAAACCAACTATTTTCAGTTATTTTATATAATGGATACGACTAGATCTGACTATCAATTGAATCAAGTGATCGGTTTTGACTACTTGATTAGGTTAATGATAGTCATTATCACTAGCAATAGTAGTTACTATTTTAAAATTTTATTTTATTTTTTATTGATTGATTATAATTATTTTAATATTATATTATATTTTATATTTTAATTATTTTTATAAAATTTAATTTTTAATTTTATTTAAAATATAAAAATACTTTTTTGACTTTGGTTAAGGGTGAGCGCTTGATTTTTTTAAATTTTATACCGAGATTATGTCATTTAAGGATAACTTGCGTGGGAATCAGCTGTTTAGCCTTTATATTATTTAAAGTTTATGGTATCCAAAAATAATTCTGGCCTGTGTAAATATATGTATATTCTGATATACATAGAGCCAGCGAAATTACTTGCGAATTTGGGGGAAGGTTCCCCCACTTGTCACGAAAAAATACTTTTCCAGATCAGTCTGGACAGTAGTCTGAAAACGACTAAGATTAATATGACTTTCTTGGTGTTGTTTATTTATAAAACATTATATTCGAATTTTAATAAAAAAACTCAAACCAAAATCTTAAATGTTAATAAATTTCTTAAGCATATTTAGGCCGAATAACCATTTCCCACCCGAACTTTGATGAAACAGTGGATTCACCTGTCCTCCAAATTCATTGATAAAAACGGTTTGATTTTACTGTAAATTATTATATTTTTTTAAAGTGAAATTAGGAAAATATATTAAACATCTAATAATAATATTAATTATCAACTTATTTTTAATTTAATTTAAATTATGAAAATACTCTTGAAAAATGATATGCCTTCTCTTCTCGTTTATGAACAATACATACATTTTTTAATAGGTTAAATCTAATCTCGATGTTAATAAATTTAAATCTAACAAATAAACAATGAAATACAAAAAACTTTGTAAATAAACGTAACAATAAAATAAAAACATAAATAAACACAAATCCAAACAAAAAAATAAAAAATCAATGCTAAAAAGAAAATTTCACCCACGTTTGCTTAGATAAAGTGCCATTAAAGAATGTTCAAAGTTGGGCAATACTTATGCCTAACACAACTGATTCTCTTGTCCTTCAGTGCTCATCCAATATGAAACACAAGAATTGTTTAAAGGGGTAGAAAATGATCATCAAACTGGTTGAAGAATTCAATTAGAAGTGAGCAATCGAAAAGTTTGGAGGCGATGAAAAAGAGTGAACATGTTACAATCGAAGGTTTGCATAAAAAAATGGTTTATTGGAAGTTAATGAGCTCTGGAATAGCAAGAACGTGAACATTGGAAAGAGTGATGAAAATGGGGATTTGGATGCTTTTAAGTTTGGGATCGATGAGGAGGAGAAGGAGAAAAAAGATAAGGAAAATGGATAGAAAGAAAGAAGAGTGTTAGGGACAGGATAACGACTTTTTTTTTTTTTTTTGATGATGCGAGAACCCCTACCCATACCCACACCAGTCGGTCAAGAGTTATTGGCTTCACTGTAATTTAAACCCTGATCACTACTTTAGATGATCAAAATGCTTACTGCTGGACCAAACTTTAGGGGTCTCAAGATAACAACTTTGAAAAAATATATATATATATATATATATATATATATATATATATATATATATGATCGTTGCAATATTTATAAATTTTTGAGGTCCATTATAAACAATTGTTATACTTTTTTACATAAATTTATTTTAATGGAAATGAATAACAAATATAATAACTTTTCTAAAAAAAATTGTTGTTTCGTCAAAATTTCGATCAAAATTAGAATAAGCATTTGATTTACATAATTATTTATTAAATTGCCTAACACGAACACATGTTTTATGCAAAGTCTTCCAATTAAGGCTTCATAAAATAATTATATGAAACTGAGAACACTTTCATAAAGTCCAACCATTCACATGCATGATAATGTGAATCCAAAAAGAATATGGTTTGTGTTGTAAATATTCATTAAGGTTCCCCAATAACAGTCCAAAATCATATTGCGTGTTAAAGCTTTAAAATAAGGGATTAGCTTTAGCACCCCAACGCCGTCGCGTGTAAGTATGACTTTTGTCCCCGCCCCTGGAAATTTCGGTGCAGGCCCAGCCGTTTCTTCTCCCATTTCCACTCTCACCCGCATTGCTAGGCGCGTGCAAAACTTCCCAACATAATCAAAAATTGTTATTGAACAGTTTTTAAAACTTTTGGTTGAGAATTTGTCATTTAGTGAAACATTAAGTGAGGATAAGTCCTTTGGCTTTTTTTTTTTTTTTAATAATATTATACATATTAATTTTTATTAATTCATTATGCATTGATTTAATTATTTATAATTTAAAATTATTTAATTATATTAAAATAAAATGTTAATAGCATATTGTTTTATGCTAAAAGTCGTTCCACTTGATCTCATGTTTTTTGTGTGTTGGTTTTAAAAATAAAAAGTGAGATAATAAAAATGATAGTTACCATAAATAGGTTTGAGTGATGTTTAAGTTTTGTTATAAGGTTAGATACGATAGAAATTGTATTTAATTAATTTATTTGACTATATTGGTAATTTTAATTTGACTCGATTTAAATTATATTAAATAATTATTAAAATAATATCATTTTATCTATTATTAAATAAAACAATGTCATTTATTAATAAACTGTGAATTTAAACCATAAATCAGAATAAAAAATTCGAACAATAAATTCAAATTGTAAATTCGAATTAAAATCGAACCAAATTTAAATTATTTTTAATTTTAATTTAATGAACTTAAGTTAAACTATTTTTATTCGAATTGAATTCGAGTCAAAAGGTGTTCAAATTTACCCTATTTACATACTAATATTTTTCATTTGCCTGTTGATAAAATGTTTTACATAATATAAATATTTTTCTTTATAGGGTGAATCACAATTTGCCACCCAAGGTTTGGCATTAAACTTGTTTTCACCCTATTTGACATAAATAACTATTTTCTATCCAAATCAAATACAAATAACATTTTTTCACCATTTTATTCATTTTTCAAAATTATCACACAACCTCAGTTTAACAAAAATAAAAATTAAATATTTTTTATATTTAAATTATATAAGAAGTTACTTATTTTTTTTGTTTTTCACCTTCACCTTTTATTTTTTCATTTTACACACAGATATATTTTTGTTGTACAATTATGCATTATAGAATAAATTATAATTTTTAAAATTATCAATTTTTTAAAATTTCATATTATTGAAAATTTAAAAAAGTTGGAGGGTTTTTAAAAAAATTTAAAATATTAATTAACCCTTAATAGTTTAAAAATTATAATTATACTCTAAAAAAGTGAATTAAATATGACAAATTATTAAGTATAAATGTACTGTTAGACTCATATAGTAACACCAAAATATAAGTTTTGAAAAAATTTTGTTGATTGATTTGTGCTTTTAACAAGTTAAGTTGTTATATTTAAAATATTTGGGTTTGATTTATAAAATATATTTTTCATTTTTTTCAAAAATAATAAATATTAAAATGACTATTTTACTTTTATGAAAGTATTATTATATCAATTAGGGGTGAGAAAGTGTTTTCGCCTCAAACCTTGGGAGGGAGAATGTCATTTTTGCTATTCTTTATATAATAATTTGATGATTTTATGGATGTACTTGAAATTTCACGTGAATCGACAGCACATACGCGTTCACATCGCGTGGAAAGGAAATCTTTCCACTATTCACTTTCCGCTCCAGTTTATCATATTTTTAACCAAATGAACAAGTCCTTAGCCTGCGCATACCCTCTCCTTAACCAATCCCTATTTAAACGACCTACACCATTACAGCAAGAAAAAGTCCGCGTCTCTTGAGGAACCATCCTTCTTCAAATTCTTTGAATTTGTTTTTGGGTGAGGTTCACACTGTTTGGACCCACTGTTAGATAATTCAAGAAACATAAGGTTGAAGAACCTGGAAAAAGGCAGGATTTGGGAGTAATTAGGGTTTCTTTTTTTAGAATTTTTTTTTTTTTTTTTTTTTTTTTTATATTTCGTGATGTTAGTGGCAGAGAGCAACCTGATGTTTGACGATTACTGTGGCAATGAGTTGGGTGAAGACTTGTCGATCGATATGGGGGAGTTGTTAGATATTCTCGGAGAAAAGGACCCTGATCGAGTGCAGGTAGAGTTTTTTCGATCGAAGATTTCGGATTTGGATCGGAACCATTTGTTGTTGCGGTCTGTAATATTTAATTGAGTTTGTATATTTGTGTTGTTAACTTCATGCTTCATTGAATTGTAGTGTAATTAATCTAAAGAAGGAAAGAAAAAGAGTTAGAAGTTTGTGAGGTGGTTGGAAAAAGAGTGATAAATAGTCGTTTTTTTAAAATACGGTTATTGTTACCATATGAGGCAATTAGATTGTTAAAGGAAAGATAAGGGGAAGATAGATAGAACTATTTGTGATTGGTTGCAAGTGAGTGAAGCTGAGTTGTTTTCGGTTGAATAAGAATGCATATATTGTAATTGGAATATGAAGGATATAATCGTTCTGATTTCATGTTGACTTTGCCCCTTGGTTTGTATCCGGTTCTGTACATAGCTCTTGAACCTCAGAGGTGAATTTTTGAAACTCAAGGTTGTTGGAGTTTTTCTTTTTCCACTTCTGATACTGCCTTTGTTGAAGTAGTTCATTTGTGATAGATCTCTTGAATTGTGTTTCTTAATGGTAATTGATCTGGTCATGTGATATTGGAATAAAAAATTTATAATCAATGCTTATGTGGGAATTTTATCATTCTTTTGGTAAATTGAATGTCCTTAAATAGGGCATGACGGTTGAATGTTTTGTGTATCATAATTGTTGTTACTTGAGTCAATTACTTTGCCAAGTGCGTAAAGAGTATTCTTTCAGGATTCTGAACTTTTAGTATCAAATTGCAGAGTAGTCCAGAGGATTCATCACTAAAGAATTCATCTCAAGAAGAGTCATCTGTGGAGGACGGAAATCACAATAATTTGCAGCCTCAAAGTGGTATAAAGTTTGTTAGGATGTTATATTTTTTATTACTGCTTGTTACATATATCATAATATTCCAGCCTTTATTAGATGGTTAGTGAGATGCTGATGTTTATTTGAGATATTATGATAAATTGGGATCCAATATCTCGTGTTAGATCTTCTTATTCTTGATTTATTGCGTTGCATACCAAGTTGATTTTTTGGATCCTGCTACAGCTTACCCTTCATATGACTTGGAGGCTTCAAATGATCGATATGAGAGTTCAGATGATTTTCTTAGCAAGCTACAACACATAGACCAAACCTACTTTCCTTTACAAACTTGCTCTGCTAGTCTTAACGACTGGTTACCACCAACTTCAGGGAATTTCTGTGGTGCAAGGGTTGGAATATCTCAGTTTGAGACACCTGCTTGTAGTACAGCCTCTAATTTTTCTGAAGGAGATGGTAACCGTTCTTTTTATCATAGGGATAATATGGGGTTTGATGTGCTGGATGGTGCAGCCAGAATTGAGTTTGGGCATGTAGGAAGGCAAATTGATTCTAAATGTATGTAAGCTCTTTATATTGTGTGTTTCAAAGTTAGGGTGTGGATATTTCATTTATGCTTCAATTGTTGATTTCCATGGTTTTTGACAATTGTAGATGCTTCACACTGTCACTTCAGGGAGAACGAGGCAAAATATGAACCTTCTGATGGTACGAGAGAAAATAGTTTGGGATCATTAGGAGTGCTGGAAAATAGTGAGTATTCATTTGGACATCTACCCTTCAGGGATGCAGATGTGGCTTCAACTGATTTTACCATCTGTCATAGTTCTGATGTTATTAGTGATGTTGATGACCATTATTCAACCATGAAATATTATGTAAATGCAGATAATACATTTTTTGAAGATCCATCGAGTTTCAATTTCCAGTCTTTGCCCAGTAATGAAGAAATTATTACTAACAAAAGCGAGCCAGGGGAGTTTCCAATGGAGAGTGCTTGCTCAACTTGTAGGATGGCTACAAATGTTCAAGGGGGAACAAGTAATGAATCTTCCTCAGAATTATCATTGGTTGATTGCTTTGATGTAAATGGACAAAATTTTAGATGTGAAGATAATAATGATTTTTCATCAATATATGGAAATGCTCCATCAAGTATAGACAGTAGTATTTTTAATGGCAAGGCATCTACTCCAATCGGTTATTCCCATTCAGATTTTTCTAGCAACAAACAATTGGGTTGTGTAAAAGATGAAGGAAATGATGAACTGATTGGCTCTAGGAGCACAATCAATGGTTCTGTTGAACTGGTTGATGAAGTTGCCAGTAGGCATTCTTCTTACCATTATGGTGGCAATTTTTGTGAAGACTTAAAGCAGGTGTCTTCTGGTGTAGCACTTTCTTTGTCAAGTTATGAGAATGTGGTTCATGCTAAGGAAAAAGAAGGCACTGTTATTGAATCTAAAAGGTCTCACCCTTGTCAAGAAACCACCGAGGGAAGTTCTGCTCGGTTACTCATTGATGGTGGAGATTTGAGTTTGCATTTAAATTCCCCAGGCCAATATTTTCCAGGTTCTCAGTTGTCTGCATCAAACAAGAATCATTTAAGTTGTTTTAAGGAAAAGGAGCTTGAACTGACTAAACCTAGGAATATCGGTCCCAATATTCCGGAAGTAAGTCCTGGCTCAATTCAGAGTAATTCCTCTGATTGCAAATCTCTTGTTGATGATGACCCTGATATATCTATACTTGAAGATATCAGTCAATGTGCCCGCTCTAATCAATCTGTGGCACTTGGAAAGAGTTTTAATATGAATCAAACTTCTTGTTCAAATGCATTTGGAAAGCCTATTGTTACAAACCACACTAGTGATGCCCTGAATTATACTGGAGTTTCCGAAACTGGATTTGGAGGTGTGAGGCTTAGGGCATGTGATGAGCGGTTAATTTTTCAAGCTGCACTGCAGGTTGTTATAATTTCTTTGGACTATTTTTTTGCTTGCTTTTATGAGTTCAGGTATATACAGTTTACATGGAATGTGTGGAGCTCCTATTCCCTTTATTTTATTTTGAATATATCTTGCATAATAGTGGGAATTTATGTGTGATTTATATTAATTGGATGCTTCTAATTCCTTTAAAGCTTTGATGCCAGTCAACAGTTCTATAAAATGCTACCTTCCCACATTGCTTTTGGAATATGGAGGTGTCCCTTGTTTCTTTTGTACTTATCTTTGTCCTAAGCTTGAGCATATTAGAGCAATCTATAGTCAGTCTGATGATGCAAATGAGAAGAAACCATTTTCTCAATTGTTCTTTACTCTAGCTAGTCTAATGATTCAATCAGCAACTTCTGTTATGAAGTTATCATACTGCTATTCATACTGGGAAGCATAAGTGGAGAGACAATGATGGCATGCCTATTCACTTTATAATTGAGGAAATTTCCTCAGGCATTTTCATTTTTTGTTAGGTTTTTCTGATTTATATTATAGTTCTCAGTAAGATCTAATTAATCTTTCACAGCTGGAGGCAAGATGGAGTTTACAGAAGGGCTTTTTTTCCTTGATTTTTCCAAAAAAAAAAAAATAAAAATCCCGGAGGCTGCTATCTTTGACTAGCTGCTAGGAGCTCAGCATTTTTGACATATGTGAAGATATGTGAACAAGGCTTTATATTTAGGGCCTTGCTAAGTGGTAGAAACATTTTTAAGCAGTTAGGTGCTGCTCGTTAACATCAAGTAATGAATATACAGTTTTAATTAATGTACAGTTTGTTAAGAAGTAATAAGTAGAATCCATTCTAATCTTCTAATTATATTTATCATTTTAACTTCTTGTTACCCTGTTATGAATGAAATTTATTCTTGAACATATTGTTTGTAACTGATAATGTTGATGTACCTAAAGTTCTAAGATGCCTTGCAGGACCTTTCCCAGCCCAAATCTGAAGCTAGTCCACCAGATGGTGTGTTGGCAGTGCCTCTTTTGAGACATCAGGTATGGAAAATTTTCCTTTTGTATATTCATTAAAATTTTGAATGTTGAATCCTTTGTTATTTTGAGTTGTATTTGTCTTACGAATATTGAAAATAGAATAACAGCGAAGCGATGTAATGGGCACCTATTTGGAAACTTAACCTGATAAGTCCTTGGTATATATGAATGGAAAGACATGGGTGTTTGTTGAATGGGCATTAATGCACAGCGAGAAGGAAGGAAATCACCTAATTGCAAGCTATTTTATCTAATGATTGTTAGACTCAAATTTCTAGCCATTTAATTTGTTGAAATTAGAATATGGATTTCTTTTATGGCTTTGTTGAATCCCTTTCTCTTTCTTGGGGACAGCGAATTGCTTTGTCATGGATGGTCCAAAAGGAGACCTCTGGCTTGCATTGTTCAGGAGGAATTCTTGCAGATGATCAGGTTGGTTGTCTATATATGTTGCTAAGATACTGTTCGTGGCTCATCATTGACTGAGTTTGATTTGGGTTGATACAATTGATTTTGCAGGGACTGGGAAAAACAATATCAACAATTGCACTTATTCTTAAGGAAAGGCCTCCAACTTTTAAATCAGAGAATGTTAGCAAATGTAATCTGGAAACTCTAAATTTGGATGATGATGATGACGATGGTAATGGAGCGCATGAGCATTATGGAACAAAGACAGAATCTGACTACTCTCCAGATGGAATAAATAAAGAATCTGATTACTCTGCAGTTATGTCCAATGGAAGTATAGGAAAGAATTTAAACAGACTGGGGCATGCTAGGGGAAGGCCAGCTGCTGGAACTCTTGTTGTTTGTCCGACGAGTGTATTGCGGCAGTGGGCCGAGGAATTACGCAATAAGGTAACAAGTAAAGGAAGTCTCTCTGTTCTGGTGTACCATGGAAGCAATCGAACTAAGGATCCTTCTGAGTTGGCAAAGTATGATGTTGTAATTACAACATATTCAATAGTTAGCATGGAGGTCCCAAAGCAGCCCCTTGTTGATAAAGAAGAAGATGATAAGAAAATGAAGGCAGAAGATGATGATGTTTCAACAATGTATTGGTCTGGCAAGAAAAGAAAATACCCACCTAGTTCTGATCAAAAGGGTATGAAACGTAAGAAAGGAGTGGATGGTATGCTTCTTGATGCTGGACCTCTTGCAAAAGTTGGATGGTTTAGGGTTGTCTTGGATGAGGCCCAAAGCATAAAGAATCACAGAACACAAGTTGCTAGGGCTTGTTGGGGTCTCCGTGCTAAACGTAGGTGGTGCTTGTCAGGGACTCCTATTCAGAATGCCATTGATGATCTTTATAGCTACTTTAGGTTTCTCAGATATGACCCTTTTGCCGCCTACAAGTCGTTTTGTGCTACAATAAAGGTTCCAATTTCTAAAAATCCAGGGAAAGGCTACAGAAAGTTGCAAGCTGTCTTGAAAACAATTATGCTGCGTCGAACCAAAGGTAAGATTGAGTACTTTGCGTACTGATTGTGTATCTGCTCTTAAAAGAAAAAGTGAACAGTTAGTGCTAATGTTTTTATGTGATTGAATGATCGTCTAAGTCAGAAGGGTGTGTACTGTTGAGTTTAAACTGTCAGAATTTTTGTTTCTGTCACTGATAGTCTAAAATCAATTCATGTCTTTGTTTGTTTTTCTCTGCTCTGTTGTCAGCCAGTGCTTTGGCTACCAGTTCTTTCTTGATAGAGCATCTGTTTTTCAGTCTTTGATCTTTCACTTTGGGGTCTTGTTTATGTTTTATGAGTCTTTCTTCAATGCTTCATTCTGTGTTCGGCAATAATCACTAGTATATGGGTAAAATCTTGTAATTGGATTAAGAAAAGATTATAACAGTGTAAAGGGACTGATCGTGTCCGAATTCTAGTATAAGCCCTTTGTGTAGTTGTCTCTAATTTTGTGCATTATTAAATACTAATTTATTTTATTTTTCCTCAAAAGACTGGTGTCTGAAAATTTAGCATTTTGAAAGTTGTTTAAGGAGTTTTTATTTTCTACATGTTTGGGTGTTCAGTTATCTTAACTAATAAGAGTTTGTTCTGTATGAGTTGTGCATTAAACTGTAGGATACTTTAATGCCTTAATGTCATCTGATGGGTTGTTATGTACTTCTAGGCACTCTTCTTGATGGGGAGCCTATTATTAACTTGCCACCTAAAGTAATTGAGCTTAAACAAGTGGATTTTACGAAGGAGGAACGTGATTTCTACAACCAACTAGAGATAGATTCACGTGATCAGTTTAAGGTATGATTGTGAAAGTAGTTCCTCTATTTTGGATTTTCTTCTCTATTTCATATGGTTGATTATTTTCCTTTATTAAGCATGTTAAACTGTTTTTGCTTATTTTTTTGTCTTCTGTCAGGAATATGCTGCTGCTGGAACTGTAAAGCAAAACTATGTTAACATTTTATTGATGCTCCTGCGCCTTCGTCAAGCATGTGATCATCCTCTTCTTGTCAAGGGTTTTGATTCAAATTCGTTATGGAGATCCTCAGTTGACATGGCTAAGAAACTTCCTCGGGAGAGACAAATTTGCCTTCTCAATTGTTTAGAAGCTTCTTTGGCAATTTGTGGCATATGCAATGTAAGTGGTTACTCATTTGTCCTCGATTTCAGGTTATAGCTGGGGTCCTTTTGCTTTGGTAGTAACTTATATTATTTGCATAGTTATAGTTGTAGTTTTCATGTTGTCATTGGGATCTTTGTAACTAAATTTTATGCCCCTTAAATTTATTTGTTCCTCTTTTTATCTAAATAGGGACTTTGTTTTTCTTTTTTCACTACTATACTGTTTTGCATTTGATTATATCCTTTTACATTTCCTTTTCACTATTTCTGGTTGGCATTTTTTGAGCTTTTAATTGTTTTATGTTTCATATAAACTGTTTATAGTTAGGAATGGACATGGGTTCATTAGAGCTAGTTTATACACTGGGTTGCCACGGAAATGGTCATTGGAGTTTGGTTGTGAAGGTTCTGGATCAGAATTATGATTTGTATGTTGAATGTGGATTTTATGTTGCATTGTGTTAATATAGGATTCAATCCACAGTGAGTCAGTTTACTCAAATGTCTGGCCAAAATTGTTTGATTTGAAGTAAGGTCTTTTTGATAAATTTTCTCTCCACAAATGTATGGTGACCCGATGAGTTTTATCACAGGGAAACAAAGTTTGAAGGTCTTATATGGCCTTTGTTCATCATCACAATTTCCATGGGTTATAGTGTTGAATGCTATGTCGTTGGTGATGTAATGAAAAAATGTGTGGTACAAATCTCTATGAAATCTGGTGGAAGCTGTGGGAAAATCATTTTGTGGATATGGTGATATCTTATGATATATGAGTCAAGATCATATATAGATGCAAGCATTGCACCTCATCATACAATTTGCTTAAGTTTGCTAGTATTTATTTATTCTTATTTTTTATTTTTTGGCATCATCAGCAAACCGGCATAATTTTAGTTGCGATTATAGGTGATTGACCATTGGATAACTGAGTTTTTTTTCATATATATATATATATATATATATATATATATATATATATATATATATATATATATATAAGATGAGCAATCTTTCAGGATAGTGGATAAATGTACAATAGCTGTAAAATAGCATGAGTACCTTTTGGATGAGTTCTGCTATTTCTTCTATTTATGGGTATAGGATTACACTATCCAATGAATCTCCAATCCTGATGTTATGAATAACTTCCCTTTCTTATTTGCTGTTTTTCCTGAACATGTGCAATTGTCTGTTAGTTAAACTTGTGTTCTCATAAAAAACAATTTGGTCTGTTTTTTTTTTCTGATACCTCAGCTGGTTTTTCTACAGGATCCCCCTGAAGATGCTGTTGTGTCAATCTGTGGTCATGTTTTTTGTAATCAGTGCATCTGCGAACATCTTACTGGTGATGATGTTGAGTGTCCCACAACAAACTGCAAACTTCGGCTGAGTGTGTCTTCAGTTTTCTCGAAAGCTACATTAAATAATTCTCTCTCACAGCAGATTGGGTGGGACAACTCCACTGATTGCTCTGGTTCTGATTTGGTGGAGGCATTAGAACCTTGTCCTGAGAGTTTCTCATCATCCAAAATTAGGGCTGCTCTTCAGGTCCTGCAGTCACTGGCTAAACCGAGGGAACCTGCACTAACTAATAGTTCTTTACAGAATTCTTTTGATGATAGCACATGTTGCCCACAAGATTCATATGACCTCCATGTAGGAGATTCACTTAACAATGTTGCTGATGAAAAAAGATTGGTTGAAGAGAAAGATTTGAAGGAATCTGTCAAAGTAGTTGGAGAGAAAGCAATCGTGTTTTCACAGTGGACAAAAATGTTGGATTTGCTTGAAGCTTGTCTTAAAGAATCTTCCATCCAGTACAGAAGACTTGATGGAACAATGTCTGTCGTTGCCAGAGACAAAGCTGTGAAGGATTTTAACACCCTCCCAGAGGTTTGTAGTTTCGACATTCTAGATATTCCGTCTTGGCAATGAATTTTCAGAAGAGCAGATTGCTTTATTGGCTTACTTTGGTGCTTAGAGTAAATATTGTGAAAATATTTTATCCTTTTGGTTATAGGTGTGTGTCATGATCATGTCTTTGAAAGCTGCTAGTCTTGGATTGAACATGGTTGCTGCTTGTCATGTTCTGCTCCTGGATCTATGGTGGAACCCAACAACTGAAGACCAAGCAATTGATAGAGCACATCGTATAGGACAGACTCGACCAGTTACGGTTTTACGGTTAACAGTGAAAAATACAGTTGAAGATCGCATTTTGGCTCTCCAGGTACAACTTCCTTTGTTTCCCTTTTCGCTGATAAGTTAGATCATTATGTTGTCTGATTTAAATTATTGGAGAGAATGTGTAGACACAGGCATAATCATGCCTGAAAAGGTTTGGTTTTAGTTATTAGATGGATACTTGTAAGAAGATTCATTTTCTTTTGTTAAATAAGATATAAATTCTCGTTTTGAAAATTTTTGCTTACGAGGAAATTCTTGGTTCCATCACAGCGAAAGAAGAGAGAGATGGTTGCATCAGCATTTGGAGAGGATGGTGGTGGTGGTGAACAGACTCGCCTTACAGTGGATGACTTAAATTACTTGTTTATGGTGTGATTAGGAGTTGACCAGGTTTTGGCAGATACCATTTTGCTGATCCATATACAGTTTTATAGTTTCATGTTCGGAATCTGCGGTTGTAACAGCAGCAGCTCTCTACAGAATCAAAGATAGCCACACTAAGTTTCTGAATGAAAAGTAGTAGGGGAAAGCACTTTACAGAAGGTTATGCCAATATTCAAGAGATTCACATGATTCTTTTTCTTTTCTTTTTTTTTTTTTTCCTTTTTTAACAATTGAGGTTTTCACCCTCTTCTCACTTCCCATCGCTTTGTATAGAGTCAGTAAAATTACAGATGGATATTCTTTCGTTTAAACCCTTTTCCGTCGTATTAGTTTCTCCTTTTTTTGTTTTTTTGTATCTGATACATAGATGAAAAAATTTAAAATTTGGTAATATTAGTGCATTGTTTGTGTGCCTTTGTAGATTTTGCTGTCATGGTTGACCGTGCCTCACGTTTTAGAGAATTAAAATATGTTTTGAGACCGTTGTTGAAGAGGTCCCATGGTCTAGTGGTTAGGACATTGGACTCTGAATCCAGTAACCCGAGTTCAAATCTCGGTGGGACCTGAAATCTGTTTTTGACTTTTTCGCTTACCACTTTCTTTGCGCCTCCCATCCCATCGAACCAAGACAAAATTTTTTGGCGAACAATTTCAACATTCTCATCCGTCTCACCAAACAGTGAAGAATGCATCATTATCCCATTATAAATCCTTATCCTCGCCACGTTCATGCGCAGCTTTACTTACAGTCACGACATCACATCAGCCCCTTCCATGCAACACAATGAACGGAATACTTCCAAATAGTCAGTCAGTAACCCTCAACAGTTGAGGCAGAGTGTCTGCTCTTGCTTTCCCCCTATGCCTCTAAGGGAGAGAGGGCATTGGATCAGTAGTCATGCAGGAAGGCCACCCAATAGCCCAAGAACCAATTGCTCATGCTTTGTACACTTGGGTGCACTCAGCAACAGATCTCGTCATTGCAAGTTTCTAAAGATCCTCATGTTTTGATTAAGTATATCTCCAAATTTAGTAGATGTGTCTACTTTTAAAAATTATTATTAAATTTTAAGGAGGGGTGCTGAATGAGATTAGCCTCAGAAAATATCAATATGTTAGCTGTAGGTTATGAATTTTATACCATGTCTAATCATTTATAAAATTTTCAACCTCAGCCTATGTAGAGGATTTGGTGATGAGTTTCCAAGTGTAGGGAGGAAAAGAAAAGAATCCCATGCGGATGAAGATCAAAAGTGATTTTAGATAGACCCAGTATCTCTTTCAAAGTTTCACAGTAGAGAGATATATATGGTATTCATACAAAGTCATCTCGTCCCCTTTCCTAAGAAAAGAATGAGATTAAATTAAGTAATTAATGGGATTATATATAGAAAATGACACATAGCACATTCATACAATTACATAAAAGACGAATTTGCCGAAAATCGGATTATCCCTAATTAATTAAGATCAATAAAAAGATGTGAAAGCTTAATTATTCTTAAACAAATTAAGAAAAGGAGACAATTAGGCATAGAGCTTTTAATTAATGCGTCAACACCGAAACGATAATTTGATAAACATGAACAACGTTCCAATGTTAAATACAAGCACATGTTGGCATTTGACTACGTCATTCAATTGAAAAACTTGTGGCCCTGATTGATTCTTCCATATCTTTTTTTGATTCCATGTTTTATTAAAGCTAATGTTGATGATATTTAATTATTTTATTCATTAATCTTAATACGTTCACACCAAACTACATGCAGACAGTGTTAATTAATTAATTAACTAATTAATTACTATTTGGATTTTAATCCTCAAATCACAATGAATAAAGATTCTGATTATCAATACACAACAAAACCATGCATCGTCTTGATTCATTTCTGATACTACATCTTCAACTGTGTTTATTTTATATATATATATATATATTTATATGTATATGAGTGGATGTATATGTATAGATATAATAATTATTTATTGCAAATCTCACAGATTATGAGTTCCAGTTGACGCTGGGAAGTTGAAACTGTTGCCGGAAAGTTCCATCACCCAGCGACCCAAGAAGGGAGTTCGGGACTTGAAATGGCACCGTCTGTGGGAGGTGATTGAGCAATGAAACGAAGGAATTATTATTCTCATCAGTCGCGGTGCTGCCACTGTTAAGATCACCGTGGAATCTCTTTCCGGAAGAAGAGGTGGCTCCACCAACTTCATTATTCCAATATGGGGAAGGCATTGCGCGTTTGACAGGGAAGGTGTTTGTAGTAGAAGGGGAGACGATATTGGAGATGCCGGGCTTGGGAATATTTGAAGAAGCTAATTGAGAAACGAAACTGTTTTGCTGCATGCCTTCTCCTGATAACACCCCTTCAAAGAAATTATGATCATCATGTTCGAGTAAGGAATTTCCGTAACCACCTGTGTCATTCTTTGCGGCGGCGGCCGGTGGTTTTTGATGACTGCAGTCTTGTAAGTGTGTTGTGTACATCCCCTCCATGCAATCTTGATCCTTGTCCCTCTCCATTGGCCTCTGCGTGTTGTTTTTCTTGTAAATCCGGCATAAAACCCAGTCGTCAAGCTGGACACACACATATATTTACATATATAGTTTAAAGACATCAAAATAATGCATAAACAGAATATCTATCTTTAAGAAGGATAAAGATTATTTCATTACGTACTCTTAAGGAAGCTTTCTTGTTCGCTAAATCAGCTGGAGGTGGAGGTTTTGCAGCAGAGTTATTATCAACAAGGCGATATTCATGCATAATCCAATTGGTTTTAATCCCTTTTGGAGGCTTACCGCCATAAAAAACCAGGGCCTTCTTTACCCCAACCTTTTGATTCCCGATTGATGTTATTATGGGCTTATCCGTCCCAGTAGCTTTCCAATATCCCGACGTTGCAGCTCTGTTCGGCCTCGCTCCATTGGGGTACTTCCTATCTCTGGGACTGAAAAAATACCACTCTTGCTCTCCGAACGTCGCCTTACCTATACGAACATAATTAAGAACTATTAAAAATACAAGCATAATTAAGTAAATTAACAGCATGATTAAGAAAATTAATTAATAATTACTTGGTAGCTCCCATGGATCAAACTTGTAAAGATCTATCTCTGCTATGATCGTAATCGGAAGTGGAGCAGAAGCCGCCTTCTTCTTGAGATAGTGAACAACTAGCTCCTCATCGGTGGGGTGGAATCGGAAGCCCGGCGGGAGGTGAGGGTGGTGGGAGCTGGTGGAGGAATCGGTACTCTCCATTAATGAATAATAGTTAATTAATGGGAATTAAAAATTAAAAAAAAACAAAAACATATAGGAAACTCAAAAATATGGCAAACGAGGAGGTCTTAGGATGTAATAAAGTGCCTGAATGTGCACCGATGATCGTTACGACACGTGGTCGAGATGAAATAAAGAAATTAGTGACACGTGGTGATGTTGAGAAGTGGGGACCACCTACGTGGAAAAGGCAACAAAATATGGGAAGGCAGGTTTTTGGGGTCGGACGTTGAGAACATCCGGTACGTTTCGTTTGTCATGCTTTTCTTATGCAATAGCCAAATCCCCGCCCCTCATATAACAAAATTTCAATACCATCTGGACCCATCTCCCGCACGTGTGCACTTTTATTATTTTTATTACTAAAAATTAAATTAAATTAAATTAAATTAATCTCCAATTAAAAAACCAGGTGTAATTAATTAAAATAATATTTGTAGGGGTTATAAAAAAATTTGTTAAGGGTTACGGCGCGAACACTTCCATTAAATAATGTTAAAAGGTGACCTCCATTGTATTGTATCAACATCACAGCACATGGAAAATGTTGTCTTTTAATATTTTGAGTTGAAATAGATATGTTTGTTTCCTTTCGTATTTATATTTATATTTCAGTGTCAATCTAAATAATTTATATCTGGAATGATTGGAATTGGTGGGCCGAGGGCGAGGCATTGGGCTGGCCCAAAGGTGCTGGCCTGCTCTACCTTGTCTAGATGATTGCGACACAAATAGTTGGTGGGCTGTGCTGGACCGTAATTGACACGACCAGCTGTGACCCCAAGTTCTGTCAAACCGTGGTCCACAAGTACTGAGTCTACGACCGTTGTCGTGGGTTTTCAACGTATCCGTATATCATATTTTTTTTTTTATTTAATTTAATTTAATTTTTTTTAAACTCTGATATGATGTGACTCACGGAATTGTGAGTCTTATTTTCCCAGATTGTTCCTGTTTTTGGGGAATTATTTTTTTTGACGAAAATTTTTATTAAATTCAACACTCCAATTGACGCATGCAAATTTAGCAGCCAATTAATTCTTGTTATAGGTTCTTTAATTATGTAATTATGTAATTACCTTAATATCTTTATGATTGTATACTGATTCAATGCGAAGATATTTTCATAATTCACATGCATGCTCAGTGAATTTTCCATAATAGATTGAGCCAAGAAAAGAACAGAACAGAGCCCACATGTCTCTAACAATAACATGAGCTGATGGAGAAAGTCCAGCTTCTCTCCATGGAACAGATGAGTAGCCTGAGAGTTGCTTCCATCATAACACTGGCAGGTATGGGTCCGTAGTGAATCCTGATTAACATCTACCACCTCTTTTTTTCTAGGAATCCTCAGAGTCTCTGCCTGCAGATTGAATATCAGAAGGTACTCCTCTAGGCTCATCATCCCACTGTTGCCCACCTCCGACATGTGGGTGTCTATTCTGACAAGGAAACAACCAACTTATAAAATTTTTTGACAAGTTATAATCTTGGTTTACATTAGAGACATTAGGTCCACCTGGAAACATAACAGACTGACAAAAGGTTCTTGCATCTTGTTTTTGAATGCCCAAGAGAGCTGGGCATTGTCTTACTGTAGGTTCTATAATAAAACCTTAATGATATTTATAATACACATTTGTTACGTATTGAAACAACCAACATCTGTTTTACCCAGCATCAGAGTCTTGAATCCTGAAGGGAAGATGGATGAAATCACCACCAAATTACCCTTCCAATCTCTTTCAAGAGTCCTCTGCATTTCCACAACTAACTGAATCTAAGATGTGTAACATGCTTTTTTGACGATTTCCAAGTTCAGAATAGGAGAAAAATGAAGGAGTTGATTTCCACATGCATATCACTGTTTACACTGCGGCCAAACCAGTTAAAACAAGAGCATAAACTGTCTCAGCAATCAAAGGTCAATTTCAATGAAAAGAAAGTCGTTAATAATACAATACGGTCCACCGAATTAACCCCATTAATATTCTGTGTCCATGTCTATACTGAAGCTACCTTGTAAGTTTGATAAGTTTGTTTACTATAGAAGTCGCATAAGTTGATTGAAAATTTCAATTTAACAAGAACTGTCTTTCTCTCTTTCAGCTTGTTTCAAACAGAACTCTTGAAGTCTAAAAGTTGTTGTCAAAGTGAGCGTTAGTGGACCTTTTAATTGTCTCTTTCAAACATTTCAAAAGTACGACTCATTCACAACCGTATGAGAAAGTTTCCAGGGCCTTTCTGGTTGAGTGAAACGCGGTTTCAATTCATCAAAAGAGGCTCTTAAACTGCTGTCAACAGGACCTTCAGAGAAAGAATTTCTACTGTCAGCACATGGTATTCAAAGTCAGCTCATAAGAAAGAAAATGTATTATGACTCATCAAGAAAACAGCTTAATTAAACGAACGAGACTCAAAAAGTCAAATTTTGTTGAACTGAAAGAAGAAATAGAAAAGCTCTCTCTTGTTATAAGAAAGCAAAAGTTGCAGAAGAGAAAGTGTACCAGCCGTAGCTCTAACACCTTCTGAAATGCATTTGCTGCTTATGTGTGCACAGCATGACTCACATTGTTATATACTTAAGACTTATCTAAAGTCTAAACCATTTAAGAGTATCAGCAGGAATAGATTAGAAGATTTAAAGACTCTGTATTTTTATTTTTCACACATCTTTTCCGCTAGGAAAAGCTGAAGAAAAGGCTAAATGAGGGTAGTTGTTCCAGTTGGGGGTTGACCATAACCGTGTTTGGTTAGATATGGTGGTCTTGCAATTTTACATTATCTTTTTTTTTTCTGTGTCGCTTTGAAAATGAATTTATTAAGATCATTTGGTCAACCATGTTTTAAGTCTTGTATTTTAATATATTAAGATTTGGCCAGATACATTTCCCACCCAAGATTTGTTGAAATGAAGTTTGAAAATTTAATTTTTTAACCCCATGAAAAAACAAAATTACTCTGTAATTTGACTTTTTTGGGTTCTCTCTTGCTCCCTACCTTTTTCTTCTTGCCCTCTGTGCACCCACCATAAACCTCTAAAAATTGATTTGTCTTCTACTTGGCACCACATTGTCCTACATGATCCCACCACAATTCTTGCTTTTTCTTCTTCAATCTTTGTCTCACCTCACCTTCCGACACTTCCCAACCCTTTCTTCTTCATCATCTCAAAATAAATTGAGTCAACCTGTGGAACCATGAGGCAGCAATTAATGTGGTACTTTGGACCTATTCTCTTCACATTCCCTTATGTCCCTTTTCCTTTCCCTTTCTCTATCCCCACTGCCAACTTTTACCTTCTCATCCTCCCCAAACTTCACCACATTTTCTCCCTCTCTTTCTCTCTTTATTTCCTCGCAAGAAAATGTCCTCATCCCCACATGTTTTTAGAGCATCAATATTGTTCATACAACATAACCAATCTTGGAATATTTGTTTGTATTTTGTGATTCCCTTTAATTTTGGATCATGAATCTCTCCTAATTTGCTTTTACATGATAAGAAATATTATTAGGAAAATAAATATTTAAATTTAATGAGATATCATATTAAAAATGATTTTTCTATTTAAAAATTAAAAGATCTTTCACAAGGTGCTAGACAGTTGAAAACACCTCAACCGATTAAATTTCATTGCAGATGCAGATCCGATTTCTATTTATTTATTGCAATATACCAATATTCTATCTGACACAAAGTCTTTGTGTTGATATGTAAGTATCACTTTACTTGTAATTCCTCATAGAACAAATGTCAACTCTATGGGGACCAGAAATTTCCATTCATTTATGGCCAAAGCAGTTGGTCTCACCCATAGTTGGGGGCGGGATAAGTGTCATCCCCAAAATTTTAAAAACTTAATCTCTTATTTTTGAAAATATTTTTTTATAATTTTTATACTAAAATAATTAAAATATCCTTTTAAAAATAAAAAATTTATAATAAAATTATAAAATAATTTTTAAATAAAAATATTAAAATAGTCACCATCGCCAAAAGAAAGATCGATAGGACCAAAAACAGTAGAATAGGGGAGGCTAGATCTAGCCGCTTCCGTTAAAAAGAAGGGCTGAAAACGATCGGTAGGACCAAGGACGGTCCTTTTCAATTGTTTTTGGCTTATTTATCTGGTAGAAGTGGTCGGATCGGCCACCTCCTCCTAAACTGGAGGTGACCAGATTTGACTGTCTTCACCTAACAAGAATGTCAGATCTAATCTCCCCTGGAACCATGTGGCCGAAAACGGCCACCTGATTCCTTTATCGGTGGCTACCGCTGTCGACATCGACGGTGGTGATTGCTTTAAAATTTACTAAATTTTATATTTATATAAAATTTATTTATTTTTTAAAATTTTAATCTTAAAAGAAAAAAAATGTTCCTAAACTATTATTGTTTATAAATATACTTAATATTAAATTTGGTTGAAGGGTGGGAAATTGGTTTTTTGAAACCCTGGGGGTGAGCCTTGTGTCCACCTCAAACTATGGGTGGGAAAAAAATCTTTGGCCTTCATTTATTCATTGAAGATGAAGCAGTTGTTTCCGTCGCAGGTACCTTAAGGTCAACTCAATTACCTTAAGGTCAACTCAATCTAATGCGCTCGACCCTAATCTTTCAACAAATCATTTGTAACCCATCAATTTCTAACTCAATCGAAAATCCTTCTTCCTAAAACACCCTATTAATAAAGGAAAATTTATACATCCAATTAATAAGATTAATCTTAACTTTAAATTCATTTATTTATCAGTTTTTTTTACAATTTGTTAGAATGATTTTGTTTTGTTTATTGTTAATGTACAATATATATATATATATATATATATATATATATATATATATATATATATATATATATATATATTGAGGGGTATATAAATTGTGTAATATATGTTACATTATGTTAATAAAATTGATTTAGAGATGCATTAATTGGGAAAACAATGACAATTATCATGAAAATCTCAATTAAGATAGAATCAAAACTCATTATTAGGGTTTGCTCCAGTGTTGAATGTGTCAATACTTTGCTAAATTTGGACGTGTACAAAGTCCAAGAATGCCCCAAGATAAGTGTTGAATTTGTCAATACATGGTTATATACATATATATACATATATATATTTGTAATTTAAACAAACCCTATAAATATGAAAGAACCCCAAAATCTTCTTGTCAGGTCTCATGGCGGGCAGCCGCAGTTTCGGGTGTCGGTGCTGGTCATCGTCATGGTCCACTCTCTTATTTATATATTTGCATAATTTTGTTTCTCCACCGTCTTTCTCTATCTGATACTTGCCCTCCACTACCCTTTAGGTACTCTATGCATGATGCTCGTTTCTTGTGCAGTTAGGCCGATAACATACTCGATGAACTTCTCGAGCTTAACGTTGTAACTTCTATGATTTTTCTTCTTAATTACCTTCTAAACCTTTTGAAACAATCATTTAATACGGATTCAGTAATTGCAAGAGATTATTATCTTAAATCTATACACGTAAAATTACTGTATTAATTTTGTTTAGTTTATATTTAAAATGGATAATTTGTACATCTATCGGCCTTAATTATATAGAAATAAGCTTATAATGTTTTGTCAATAATTTAACATGCGTTTAGTAAATATGGGATTTGTTATCTAGGAGAGAAGATTGGGTGGCCGAGTCCTTGCATGATTTTCTTCTTCTTTCAAATAAAGTCTAATGTATATTAAAATGATATTTCTTTAATTTTATTTTCGAGTCTTAGGAACATATAAGCTTGGTGGAATAATATAATATATAGTTAGAGACAGAAAAAAAAAATGAAAATAGAATAACGAGATGACAGATGAAACGTAGGGAAATTCTCGTGAAGTTTAACAATTATGAAATCAGACGAAATTCCGCCTTATACGATCTCCTATATTGTAATGGATGTCTATATATTTAATTTGGTTCCACGTTAGAGTCTGTCTGTTCTTTAATATATGCATATATACACATATTGAACTTCATTATATAGAGAAAGATAAAGAACAATTCAAGTTAATGATGAAGAATATTTATGAAAGCAAAAATAGAAAAGAAAAAACTCTTTATTAAAGCTGATGAACTTTCACTAACATTTATCTACAATTACATTGAAACATCTGCGAAATTTGATTGCAAGATGTTAAAGAAAGATGAGATGATTATGCATTATTACAGAGGCCAATGAATTCTGGAAATGAAGAATTAAATTTTCAAAGAAGCTAAACAATCAATGAATTAGGGATAACGCTTATTGTTTTGTGCCTAGTAAAAAAATGAAGGAATCAAATAACTTGGTTGTGATGGTCAAAATACTTGACAAGTATGTTAACATTATTAGTCTTGATTCCTGATTAATAATCCTGCACAATGCATAATCTTCCCTACTTTCAATTTTCTTCATCCGCCTCGATCAAGTTCTTGATCACTGCATCCGTTGCTGTGTTTAAGAACTCTGACCAGTCCCTATGAAAAAACCGAAGGATTTTAAGATTAGAACTTACTTGATTATCGAAAATTAATTAGCAGAGGAAAGATGTCTATATAGGTGAATATACATACCCATGTAACGAGTCAAATGTAAGTCCCACCGTGTATTTTGCTTCCTCGAGAGCCCATTTAAATCTCTGCAATTCCTTGTGCGAGCATGTTCCATCGTCTCTAACCTGAAGCTGAGACGGCTTAACGTCATAAAAAATAGGTATAACCTTCTTCCTCAACTCCATGAGAAGAGCGAGTTCATGGAGGCAAAAAGAAGACTCACAATAGCGAGGCGAAAACACGGCAACTCCGACCTTACACTGTCTAATCCCGGTGTCGATCTTGTCGAACAACCGATCACCGGGGTTCATATTTTTGCTATCCAAGAAAGGGTTCAGCCCTAGCCTCCAAAGATGGTCATAAAGCAAACCGGAAATGGTCCTCTTTGTATCGCTTCCTCTATGGTTAATGAAAACATCAATCGGTCGTCTAATGGGTTGGATTTGATTTCTATGGTAATGGATTTTACGGCATAAGATCTTGACTGAAGGAAGAGAGGAGGAAGAACGCTGCATGGCACCTTGAGGAAGCTAAAGCCAAGCTTAATGAATAAGTTGTTATAATTTTGTTTGCAGCTGTAGGAAGAGTATATATAGATAATCAAATTGATTTTCTTACTTGAAAAAAATTAGAATTGAAGGGAGAATTCAGAATTTCTCTCTAAACAATGGCGACCTTGAGAAACTACGTAGCAAAGATATCACGAGCTTTGATTATTTGACTCCTTAGGCTAACATGATGCACACAGTAACCCTTCAAACACGGTTTTTTTTTGTGTTTAATAATATATATTTTTTTTTAACAAGAGAGATACGCTGAAGTGGTCGTCCATCTAAGTATTTTGGAATGGTCTTTCTCATTGAGTTAAACCTGGGTTAACTCTACGTATGCCCACTACGCCCAATTACATGAATTTCAATTTTTAATTTTCTCCAAGGTATTGATTCAAGGAACAAAAATAAGATTTCATGTCATTGCCCAATTACGAGGAAATAAATACTTAATTAGTTTTCATAGTGTTCAACTGTATGTAATTAGCCTCTAAAGTCATATAAACCAATTTATTTAATAATAATGATCATGTGTCACAACGAATATCGGTAACATCAACTGAAAAACTTTCTTAAAGCTAGGTTATGGTATGACTTCCGGTCAAGTCAAAGACTTATATTAATTACTTAATTAACTGATAATTTAATTAATTAATTTAATTACACACCTTATTACAAATTAATTAACAACCAACCATGCATATATATATATATATATATATATATATATATATATATATATGTTTCGTTAATTTCCAAATTTATGAATAATCGCCTTAAACATGATGGTAATACAATAAGCTTTAAGATTATTTCATCCGTCGGGTGTGATTATATTAAATAACACATTTGCACACAATGCCAGACTTAATAAAATTTAAAATTTTAAATAACATATATATATATATATATATATATATATATATATATATATATATATATATATTCAGTAATTACATTCAATGACAAATTTAGTTACTGAAATGAGAGTGATCATGATTTGTATGAAACCAAAGGAAAAAATTAAAAACTTAAGTAATATTTGCATGAAATGTTATGGTCTACTTATTAAAATAAATTTTGTTGGTAAAAAGAAAATGAACATTAAAGCAAAAAATGGACATCGATATTATAATCAAATAAATAAAATAGTATGGAGTGTAATTATAAAAAAAAATTTAAAAAAAGAGCGGTGTGAACTCTTGACTGATAAAGAACGAGTTCATATTGATATTGTAGGCAGGGACGAGACCTTCTGACTTATTAAACAGCCATCGATCGTTAGTCAAGAATTTACTGTCGAATGCTTCGTTGAGATCCTGCAATTTCAGGCCAAATATAGTACACGTTTGAATTTTTATTTTTACTTTTATGTTCTTCAGAAACTTCAATTCAAAATTTCCATTTCTTCTGCACTGAAATTAATTTGCACGTGTTCATTTGTCAGAGATATTTAAGTTCAGTTCATATATATCTATAACCACGAAAGTTTTTGAAATAATCTGCAGAAAATTGGACCCTTTTTGGTCAAATTCAAATAATATACTAGATCAACAGAGAAGCCTGAATGAAATTTCTTTTGATTCGAATACATATTATTTGATTTTTTATTCTTTAAACACATGAAGAAGCCTCGGGGAAGTTTCGTTCTCTCTCAGTAAATATAATTTCTTAATTTTTTTTGAGATGATTTAATTTGAAATTTGTTGTTTAATAAATAACTTAATCTACAAGATTAACAAAATTATTAGTAAATAATAATATGAAGTAAAATTCATAGAGAAAGCCAACAAATGTAATGTAAACTGCATGTAAAAGACATTGTTATTTCCCTTGCATGTGCAGTATGGCAATGCTGAATGAGCCAATATTTATCATCTTATTTGATCCCCTAAAGTTTGCATTTTTCTAAGTTTAAAATACCATCCCAATCTGCCCTCTGATTTTAAAATTCCTGTCAAACCTCCTCTCTCTCTACACCATTTTTGTTAGGTTAAGTTTATTTTTCTTAATGAAAATCATCTGAAAGCCCCCCCCATACATACATCTAAGTTGCAAAATGTCCTCAACATTTCTACCCATATTTATATAAAATTTCAAAAATGAATATCAAATGACACGTTCAAATAAGCAATTAGCATATATAAATGTATATGATTCAATCTCCTATAATTTTTTATTAATTTCTTTGAACTGTGGTTTGAAGTTAAACTCAAATTTGGCTTATAATTTTTCTCAAATTAGGATTAAGTACTTTTAACCCCTCCTCTGAAAAACTTAACAAACCCTAAGTTGACCATTTTATATATTATAATCAATTTAAAACAATTACATAGAAAATTGGTGGGAGATTTAAGTTAATTGTCCATCTTTTTAGTAACAATTTCAAGCTTTTGTATCGCAATTTAATTTGTCACCACCAGCCTTTATCACGTGGAAATACTATTCCAATGAACCAACATATGGTCAGGCGCATGCCACGTTTAAAGATAATGATGTGAACTGATGTTAAGGGTGGCTGTGTCAGTTTCCAACATGCGAGGGGGTTGATAGTAATTTTGATGAAGTAATTTCCCCGTCTAGGGCAATTAACCTTGTAATAAAATCATAAGAGAAAAGAAAGTCCATGCTATCATCCTGAAGATATTTCTTGAAGGACAACCGGCTCACACTATGAATATGCATTTTCTTGGCTGCCACCTGTCCCTCAACAAGCCCGGGGACTATAACTCCTAACATTACCTTTATTTTTTGCTACTTGTTGCCAGATTTAGGCAGTTCTTTGTGCATTCCCTTACCTGGTTTTCGAGCTACAATCATGAAGGATATTGCTTAAAGAAGACAGCCTGGAAGATGGCTTACAAGAATCTGAATTCAACCAACTTGTATGTGATAAAGAAAGCTTGCAAGGGCTGCTCGGTTGTGGGAAAATTTTGGCTTTTTTTTTTCCCGGCGGGTTTTGGCCAACATTTGTAGCTGTTTTCTACACCAATTGTGGCAGGATAAAGCTGGAAGGTACGGAATTGTAAGCAACTCAAAATTCAGAGGTTGATCGAAGGTTGCCTGAGCTTATGAGGGCTGCTACAGGCTTGCTCTTCATGGTTTTTTTTCGCCGCTTTCCTGGCAGTTTTCAATGCTTTCTGTGGCCTTGTTGTGAAGTGTGCAGCGAGCTGAAGATTAGAAGTCATGCGGTGTCATGCTTCGGCCAAGCCAGGTGCTTCATTATGCCTTATTTGGCTACGGATTAGAATTCCAGCTTGGCTTCAGACAAAGTGAAGCCGCATTTTCACCTCTTTTTGGCCAACCTTTGGAGTTCCAACTTTCTTGTTTCGAGGCTAGAGAAGACTGGTTGGATTGATGCTTTGTTTCATGCCAAAATTCAGTTGAGGATGAATCTTTCCAAAGCCATACAAGAGCAAATGGAGGCTGTTTTGGGCTGCCGCTTTTGGAAGTTATTAGGAACCCTCCTTGGCAGTTCTGTATTGGTAAATGTAATGCCTTAAATTTGTATATGCTTGTTTTTGTTATATACAGAGTCAGATAATCAAAGATGTACAATCAAGTTCTTATAAATGTTTAGAATTATTTGGAATGTTATTTTGAACTCTTATCTTTAAAGGAATCTAAATAGGTTTTTAAGAAGATGATTGGTACTCTTTACTGTGTCATGCCCTTGACGTAGCTGTTGGTGTGTTTTTACGCATCAAACTTAGTTTGTTTCACTCTTTAATCCTTGTTTGCCTTATAAATTTTACTTTAAAAAAAGTAAAATAAAAGAAAGTCGCTATCTCCAGCTGTCCCTTGCGCTTCTTATCAACTACTTGAATTATTTGATGCCAAAAAAATCTCAGGTTGAAAGAGAGAGGGGAGTGGCAGAAATAAGGGACCTCTAAAAGCACTTATGGAAAATTAATTGCCCTCTTTGAAAATATTAGCTTTATTCATTTTCTTAAGTATACTTTTAGGGCAATTAAAATTAGGCCAAAGGATTGATTCTCACCTACGGTTTACAGAAAGGATAAAATCCTATCCTCTAATTTTGAAAATCTCAAACACTTATTTAGTGATTATTTTTCATTTATTTTTTTAAAATTTTTTGATAAAATGGTTGTTCTCGTTATAAAAAATAAATATAATAAAAATATAATTTAATATTTAAATAAAAAATATAAAAATTTTTAAAAATTAAAAAATTAAAAAGTAACCATCATCATCAGTAATGTGATTGATGGTGGTGATCGTCAATAAATAAACCAGGAAGTTAGAAATAACCTTTTGGTTCATGAGGAGATCAGATCGGTCTTTATCATCAAGACAATCAGATCCGATTATCAATAGAATTAAATAATTATTTTTAATTATTTAGTTAAATATACAGCAGTCATTGTCAATCGTCGCTTTTTAAAATTATTATTTTATTTTTATATTTTTTAAAATTTTTTAAATTATTTTATATTAATTTTTATTTTAATATTATTATTATTTGTTATTTATGAAAGATATTTTGATCCTTTGATAAAAAGATTAAAAAACTTGATACAAAGACGAATAATTAGGTTTTTAAAACCTTTTAGATTAAACAAATGGTTTAAAGACACCTTGGGTGGGAATTAGAAGTTTGGCCAATTAATTAACATAAGTGGTCCTTCAATCACAAAATGGAAACATTAAATAAGATTATTATAGATAGTAAGTGGTCCTTCAATCACTCTTTAATCCTTTGGCCTTATTAAAGAGGTCATGACAGATGATTTATAATTACTTCTATTAAATGTAAGACACAATTAGTCTTTTGGTTGTGAAAAAAAAAAAAAAAAAACCGGTGCATCCTACAATGTAAAATGGACCTTCCAACCAACTCCACGATCTTGTTTTTAACATCAACCTCACTTAATATCTGAAATCCTTGGGTTTTATTTCCCTTTGATGGGATTTGAGTGTGTTATACATCGTGTTAGAGGAGTCAGTGAGACAAAAGTGAGGTGAAAATGGCACGTGGGTCCAATTTACGGAAGCTTCAGATGCCCAAAATCACTATCCATGTGCACGGCCTCATCAGCAATGGCTGGCTTCTTCCTTGGACATTCATTCATTTGTTCATCTAATCAATATCGCCTTCTTAACATTGCATGAACATGCACGGTTTTATTATTTTCTTATTTACTTTCTTCAATCATTTGCCCACCATGCTCTCTTTCTGAGACTTCTTGTTTGTTCTATCACTCATGGATTCAATGGGTCGCCGCAATTATGCTCTCTCTCAGCTCACACGAACTCGGTCGAGGTACAATGTATTTAACAGTTTGGTTATGTTTTTGTTTTAATGGAAGTTTGAAATGGGATCATACCGATGTTTTTTGGTTGTGTTTGTGTGTGAAGATTTGATCTGGCATTGTTCTTTAGAGGGAATAGTGAGAAATTGGCTTCGGGGTTGTTTGAACCTTTCATTTCTCATCTTCAATTTGCAAGAGATGAAGTTTCAAAAGGGGCCTACTCCATTACTCTTCGTCCGCCATATCGTGATGCCTCCTGGTTCACTAAAGCTACATTTGAGAGGTAATTTGTACCCCTTGTCAATTTTTTAGTACAACCTTTATGGCAAATTGGGAGATTAGCCGCTTGTATTGCTGTAAAATTCGGCATAATTTTTAATATTTCTCGAATTTTATGCACTTGAATGAGGTTAACTTTTTTCCCTGGATGTTGACAAATACATCTATAGTATAATTTCACTGAAACACGAAATCTGGTTTAGTTAAGAAAAGCTTATCAAGACTGGCACTTAAGTAGGCATTGAGCTGATGACATATGTTCAAATTAGAAACTGGGGAGTCTAATTTCTAAATGACTTCTGAACCCTGAATTTTTCAGCATTGTGAGGTTTGTTAGCACACCGGCAGTGCTTGAGGGGTTTGTTAGTCTTGAAAAAGAGATTTAGCAGATTGAGGTATCAATTCAGGCTATCGAGTTGTCAAAGGTTAGTGTGCCTGGGCATGTGGAGCAAGGTCTGCTTATGACTTAAAACTATTTTTACCCAATTTTCTGTTCATTGTGAAATGCTTTATTTGTTCAATGTAGATCAGTTCAATTATCAAGTATTCTGATTTCGAATTAACTTTGTTCAATCAGGTACTGGCGATTGTAATAAAATGAAGTCATCTGATTCCTCTAAGGTACACGGTTTATCCCTATCATATGTTGTGAGGAGTTTTTCTCTCAATTTTCATGTCATTTTGAATTCCTTTTTGGATTTTGCTCAAAGCTGAAAAGTGTACTGGAAAGAAAGAATGATACTGAAAAAGAAGAGAACTCCAAGTAATTCATTTTAGCTTTTAACGGTGTTACTTGGTGAATTAATTGCTTAATATTAGTCTGTTGCACATCATTATTATTGATTATTTAGTTGTTTGGATGACAAGGATTCAACTTCATCATGTGTTGGGAACTCGGAAAGCCTTGCTCTGGAAAGAGCAAGCAATGGCTTTTGCTTGTGGACTTGTTGCTGGATTTGAAGTTGACAGCATAAATGATCTCATTTCATTTGCTGATACCTATCGAGCTTCACTATTAAGGTATAAAGTGCTCCAATTTACGGCTATCAATGCCAGCAAGTATGAGATAGAAAAAAGGATGAAAAATAATCAAATATAAAAACAATTAAATGAATGAGTTGACAATATCTGAAAGAGAGTTCCTGTCATCATGATTTTGTTTTTCTTGTGGTTTCTTATTTCAGATATGTAGCTTTTCATACACTCTAGTATATTTTGCATATTATTCAGTTTTTCAGTTTTTTTATCTGCATAGCTAAGAAATGAACACTTTTATCTCTGATTGAATTTAGATGAAATATCTATTTCTGTCCAAACAAAAAGGTTATGAACTTATGAAGCTTTTAGCATTTGAAATTTTTGTGTACTTTTTCCTCAGTTTTGATAAAATGTCTTATTGCTTTTGGACTGTCTCTAGGCTCTGATGCCTAGATATGGTATGCCTCTGTCTTCTGTTTATTGATATGCTTAGGCCATTGGATCTGACCACTGAAAGCATGTTATATATACAAAATGTTGTTTCTTTATTTGTGAGGATGGTTGGTTTTATTCTTCTCAGTAGCATCTCTGATGAAAAGATAGGTCACATTCTTATCTTGCTCAATAGGTTATCAAAATTGCACTGTATATAGTTTGGCTTATCATCTGCAATAGATAAAAGTCAATCACCAATAAAATGGAAGTTGATTAAGACCTTCTTTAATTGTGCTATGAATTTTTCATCAGTTGTTTTGGCTCCACTTTCCCGCTCATTGCAGTTTAAATGATGAAACTTGTTCAGTTCTTTTTTAATTTGCATGAACAAGTCCTAAAATCACTTTTTCATTATTATAGGTAAGCATGCATAAATTTCAAGCAATTATGGAAGAAAAAGCATGGTGATGGTCTTGGATGGAGGAATTAGCAGCAATGGAGGCATGCTCCGCATCAGAAGGCATTGTACTGACAAATGAAACCATCACCACTAACCAGAATGTTCTTTTAAATTTTACATCTAATGGTAATCTCTGGCCAATGAATCTTCGGATGCATCAATTTGTGATTCTACTGCAAGTTGTGCAAGTTCAGATGGAAAAAAAGGTATATCATAAAATTTTCATTTCTATCTTCTTTGCTTAACTGTTGCATGCACTAGAAGTCTTGAACATTTGACTGTGTTAAGTCTGGCCACTCAAAGGCATTATTACAGATAACTTTCTAAGCATTTGAGCAGATTATTTAGATTGTTCACACATTAAGTGAAATTAAATTGCTCCTTGTCGATTTATAATATTTCCCTCTTGTTGTCATTAAATGTTCTGATTTCCTCAACGCTGCTCTTGTTTTCTACTTAGCCGCACTTGTTTCTACAAATGCTAAGGTTTGTCTTCCCTTTTGTTTATGCTTTGCTCTCATACTGTTCTCATCTTACTTTACTCAAATTTTCTATGGCTTTGCAAAACCTCTGAGGCTTTTAGTCCCCATTAATAAAACAGCAAAACACTGATTGCAAATAGGGCTGCTTGAATAAATGTTCTATTCTTGTGATGGCAGTATCCCAGTTTGTATTTAGAGCAGTTATACTAAAAGATACGTGCAACGAACTATTAGCTATTCTCTGATGTTAAAAATATAATATGCAGATACCGACTTGCTTGGGAAAGTACAAATTCCAATAACTTGGCCAAACCAGTTACTGCAGTATGTGCGCGGTGTTCAAGGTCCTATTCAACAACTGCTTGCCTATCAAGGGTACCATTTTCCTCCTATCCACTCTGACTATGCAGGGAATATGCAATGGGCTCCCAAAATGAAAGAATCCCATCTTGGTTTAGTTCAGGAGGCCGATTATTGTAGGAATAATAAATCATCATCCAGAAAGAAAGAGAAATTTCTGAACAGAAAAGGTTCTGAATATTCTGGAGAAGATCAAAATTCTGAATCCAGTGACTTAGACTTTGGGAGTGATTCAGATTCAAACATACAGCAACAGAAGAATTCTTCAATAGAGCATGCATTCAAGAAAAAGCATAGGAAGAAGTCCTCTAGAACAGTTGTAATTCGTAATATTAATTACATTACTCCTAAGAGGAGAAATGGGGAAAAAAGTGGAAGGTCTGATGAATATTCTTCAGATGATGATGGATTCATTGAGCAGGATTCCCTTAAATAGGTGGATGATGCAGTTGGATTATTGAAGAAATCTCAAGTCAAACTCAAGTAATAAAAAAATTGGAGATGCCAGCAAGAACCTCCATACTGCAAATGGATTAAATGATGCTAGTAACCAGCAATTTAATGATAACTCGGTTGCAGATGTGTCTAAGAGAGGAAAAGGAAATGAGAACTGGGATGCATTCCAAAACCTTCTCATGAGAGATGAGGATGAACAACTTAATGGGGTAGAAAGGATGCCCTCAATGGACATTTGCGACAAAGATTTACTAGTCAGAAGCTCTGAACGTGTACTTCCTTCTGCAACCAGCCCTGTTGTAGATACAGAATCTGAAAAATTCCCCAAGCAAAGGATAATTGCAGGTGACTCCTTTGTTGTAACTGAGAGGGAAGGTGGAAGTGAGCGTAGAGTAAGCTAGAAAGTTTTGAAAATGGAGAGAACTTAGGCTGTCTTGAAAAGAGGGGATTTTAGATATGCAGATTTATTCATTTCACAGAAGCCAGAAGAATCTAGTTGTAATTTTGATGATGTTGTATCTGCTGCTGATTCAACTATAATTAAGACAGCAAAGGCAAAGGATTGGTTTGTGGCCAATCACTCTGGGAAACCAGAAAACCAAAAAGAAACCAGCGAGCATGCACTCTTTGATGGAGATATGTCAGTAGGTGATCACTTCCAGACTGAGAAACACTGGAAATGTGTACTTGTTGATGATTCCTTCGTGCTACAAGCTTGACCAGCAACTGATGATTTGTATGATTCCCAATGGAGAACAGACATAAGCATGGTCGTAGGCCTAACTCCAACTGCCAGCTCTGGAAATGTTGCTGCCAATGTCTCCAAAGAAAAGCGTGAAGTATGTGAACTTGATGACCTGTTTATGGTGCTTGAAAGAGAGTCTGAATTTGAAACTGTGAATGATTCATGGAATTTGGATTATGGAGTTGAGGTGATACTTGAAGAAGCTAATAGGAGGTTCTCAGATGCCAAAGACAGGAAGCTTTCTTCAAATTCTGAGGCCTCTGTTGCTAAGAATAATGAAATTAATGGCGCAAAATATCCAGGTAAAGCAAAGTCTAAAGTTACTAGTGGATTAACTGGAAAGACCAGACCTGAGCTAATTTCAAAGAGCAGGAAACCATTTGTGAGTAGGCCTGCTGCTCAGAAGAGCAAGTTTGGGAATGTAGTGATGCTTATTTGGTTGCTTAATGTAGATTGTTAATTCATTACCTTTCATCATTTGGTATTCCTTAATAAACTTATTAAACATGCTTGTGAGCAGGAAGAAGAGGTTCGTAAGAGGATGGAAGAATTAGCACTTCAACGACAGAAAAGAATTGCCGAGAGAACTGCAGCAGCCAGTGGTTTGGCTCCGCAGCATCGAAGAAAGTACTATTACAAAATAAAATAGCAAAAGGTAGTGTCACTCTTGACAAGAATAAAACTCGTTCTGCAGCTCAAGAGAAAAACAAAATTGTTTCTTCTAGAATTAGAGCATTTTAAGGAAAAAGCTGAAAGGTGAATGGTGCTCAGCTGCATCTTCTTCCACTTCAGATCATAGCTAATCCAACTGCTGGAGATGATATCAGCCTGTCATGACCAATTCCTTCAAGATTTCTACTTTTATTGTGCAGTTTGCTCGCCCTTAACGAATAGTCATTGTTATAATCATATATTTTTCTGTTTTTCCTTCCTTTTCTATGGCCGTCAAGTCTGAAGGAGTCATTATTTGTATTTGTAAGGAAATAAATAATCTTCCTGGACTGGAGTTGTAACTCTTTTCCTTTCTAGAATTATATTCTATGGACCCTGTAAAAACTTAATAACATCTACATCTATTTTATGGCAGTGAGTGATTTTTTGCATGTATTATGGTAGCATATATTTTGAAGGACCCATTACTTGTTTGTTAAGGCTTCTTTATCTCCTTCACCATGTGGCAATACTTTATGCTATTTTTATTTCCAAAGAATACTTGAAATAAATATTCTTAAAATTAGGTTCAATAATATTTCTCTGAATCTGTCAAAATTTCACATTCATTAGAAAGTAGACCAAATTTAATTATTTATGATCATGTACCCCATATAGACTTCAAGCCAAAAAATATATATAAATATCTATACATTCTAAACGCCAGTAATTATCAGCAGTTTTCTGAATTCGTGGTCTTTGACAATGCAGACTTTGAAAATGTTGAAGGATCTGAAGTCCTTGCAATGATTCCACTGGTATTTGGTTTCATCAGATTCTTAGGACTGTGAGAAAGTGGAGGGTAAACTGTTATAAACTGTTAGTCTTATGATAGTGGTGCTTGACCATTCTACAACTTTGTAGGCAATTCCCCCGAGGAAAAAAATCCTTTAGAGTGATCCTGGAGTCGGCAGCTGAGTTGTCATTTTCTTAAATTATAAAAATATACTTGTTAGTTGTTCAAATGTCTATTATTACAGGGTTTGATTGGTTGGAATTGAATAAATTAATGGTAGACAGATTCGGAAGAAACAAAAATAGTTGAAAATCCCTTCGTAGAAAATGTAAAGCTCAAATTCTGTTGTATGGATAAGTAATGGATATGAAACAGCCATCTCATAAACTGTTATAAATTGTGTAAAAAAATCAAACGTGATATCGACCGTTTTTAGCCATGGCAAGACTAGTTAGCCGCTAAATAAAAACTCAAAATAGATGAAAACTCATGAAGCGGTAAATTTGCCTTGAAAATAACCCAACTTCAGTTTCTCAACTGGGCTCTCCATTTTCTGGAGAAAGTTCAGATCATCTTCTCAGAGGGAATCTGTTTGGCCCATCAGGAAATTCTACAAGCTAATTGCGCTTCAAGTGCTTGTTTTTGCTATGTTAATTTTCCGTTTGAACTTTGAACTTCCTTTTTGTTTGTTGCTCAGTAAGAGTTGAATCATTCTTTGTATTCATTGACCACAAAAAGCAAAAAAGAAAAAAAAAATTTATATATGTATACATACATATACATTTATGCATATGAACATAGATATAAGACTTAGCATTGCGGATAAAGCTATGGAAACGGCAGGAGTCTACGGTTTCTTCACGTCGAAAGCGTTGTTGGGTTGTAAAATAAAGGAGGTACAATTCTATTTTCATGGTATTTCATTGTGTTCCAGGATTAATAAAGGCTTAAATCCGGATGTTTAGTATTTTTTATAACTATGATAACAGAATTAAAGATGAAAGCTAAATGAGTTTTTTGCATTGATGAGCAATCTTGATATTGACAGGGAAATAAGTCATCTGGAAATTCGGACGAAATTTTGATGGAAAACTTGAAGAAGAAGATCATTACATTCAGTGACATCATTGACCTTCCTCCTCGTACTTGTTCAAATTCAATACAAGAGGAATTAATTTTCTGTCCCCAGTTAATCTCTCAAATATTTTTCGTAGAAAGTATCAGAAATCTTGATTTCGACATTCTTATTTGCAGACATTGATGAGGACAATTAAAGATCTCCAACATCTGTATCCGGAAATCGTTCCGAGGATTGAGTTATCAGAAATGAAAGAAGCATCAATAGATCAAGTTCTGGGTCACCTTTCAAAGACTTTGAAATCCATTGAAAGTTCGTGGATGACGAATAGCGATTCTATTGACATATTTGAATTGGATGTGCACGGAGATGAGGAGAACAGCAATACAAAGCAACATGGTAATATATTAGATAGCAAATATGAATTACCCTTCTGATTTTCTTAGTTGAAATTGCTAAAATTTTATGTTGTAGTTGAAAGTGTACTAGGAACACTAGATTCCTTGATTAGGATTGCCATGGAGAAGTTCGACGTGATAGATGAAAATGAGGAGAAGAAAGATTCAAGTCCACCAAATAGGCCATTAGCGAAAATCCTAGAGACTTGTTCGGACTACGACGGTAGCTCTTTCTGTGGTTCTCCAGCCACCCCAACCTCGGTTCTTCCAGATATGAGAGAGAGCAGAGAGTTTGCGAGTTCATATTATGCCTCACCTCTTCTCTTGTCTCTCAGAGTTCATGCAGTTGGGAAATTGAACCCTCTTGACGTCAAACGCCTGTCTTTCCATATGCCTCCTCACGTCCGAGTTCATAATTCCAGGACTTCCATTCAAAACAATAATATTGGTGATGAAAGTATGGAAGATGCACAGTTGGAGAAAGCACTGGCTGCTAATGTAGAAGATACAAAAGAGCATTGCACTGAAACTAAAAAGCCAAAGGATTTGGTTACAGCTCCTATAACCATAGCAAGAGAACCTTCAAGACAGCCAAATTTGTCTGCAAATGTAGAGCTAGTACCATCACCTCCTACTCCACCTCCAACACCTGAGTTCAGACCAAATTTCAGACTTTCAATTCCGACGCCACCGCCCCCAGCATCCATGTTAAAGTCTAATGTTACAGCAGCACAACCAATGCCACTGCCACCACCGGCTCCCCCTGGAAAGTTAGAAGCTGTATCAGCAGCACCTCCGCCACCTCCACCACCGACTGGAAGGTCAGGGGCTATGTTAGCAGCACCACAAGTGATGCCACCGCGGCCACAGATGCCAGCTATAAATGGAGCTGCTGCACCTCCACCTCCTCCGGTTGGCTCCGTAAGATCCTTGCGACCCAATAAATCTACTAAATTGAAGAGGTCAAGCCAAATGGGGAATTTGTATCGGCTTCTAAAAGGGAAGGTTGAAGGAAATAATTTAACTAAATCAACAGGTGGACGAAGAGGTGTTGGTGGATCTGGAGCGGGTGGAAAAGGAATGGCTGATGCACTAGATGAGATGACAAAGAGGTATAAACAAAGGCTAAATTAATTGATCTACTTATTCATATTCCGAGGAAAATTACATACATTTTCTTTTATGATCTCTCAGATCAGCTTACTTCCAACAAATTGAAGAAGATGTTCAAAAGTATGCAAAACCAATCGCAGAGTTGAAAACTTCAATTGCTACTTTCCAGACGAAGGACATGGCCGAGTTGCTTAAGTTCCAGAAACAAGTAGAATCAGTGCTTGAGAATTTGACTGATGAATCTCAGGTTTAAATCATTTTAGTGTTGTTCATTACCGTTAATTTAATAGTCATTCTATGGAATGGACTGCAAATAATTACTGGTTTGATATTCAGGTGCTAGCGCGATTTGAAGGGTTCCCTTCAAAGAAGTTGGAAACAATGAGGACAGCCGCAGCATTATACTCTAAGTTACAAAAAGTGGTTACTGAATTGCAAGATTGGAAGATTGTGGCTCCCTTGAAGCAACTTCTGGACAAGGCTGAACGTTGCTTCAACAAGGTTATACATTCTTATGTTTTCAGTCATAAATTAAATTTCCTTAACTAAACTATTCCTGCCATAATATTCAAACTCATGCAGATCAAAGGAGAAATCGAAGCTTTGGAGAGGACAAAAGATGAAGAAATCAAGAAATTTCAAACCCATAATATTCATTTCGACTTCAGCATCCTCATCAAAATCAAGGAACTAATGGTAGATGTTTCCTCCAGCTGCATGGAGCTTGCACTGAAGGTAAAATATGCATCCATCTTTACATTGTTGAAATTCCATGAAAGTGATGACTTACATTGAACTTGATTCAGGAAAGTAGAGAAGCAAAAGCAGAAGCAGAAAATGGAAACAAACGTGACGGAAAAGCACAGGAATGTGTTAAAATGTTATGGAAAGCATTTCAGTTCGCATTTCGCGTGTATAACTTTGCCGGAGGACATGACGATCGAGCTGACAATCTCTCCCGAGAATTGGCTCATGCAATTGAGACAATCCCTAGCCTGAATTAATATCAAACTACGTCTCCATCTTCTAATAAAATAACTATGGTGATAATGTGAGTCCTATGTAATACAAAGTGTGGGTGATATATATTTGCGTAATTTATAAAAAGAGAAGTGCATGGCTTCATTGAAGCATTATCAAGTTTTGAGAGGCCTTGTTATGCTTCTTCTTTTTGAGTGAAAAGTCTGGTTAGCAAATTTGTGTATTATATATGATTATACGGGTTTATCGTATTTCATCTTTTTAAATACGTAAACCTAAAACGTACAAGATACGTTGTATTTTTGAATTCTTTATTTTATGGCATGAAATTCTTCTGGTTTATACTCTTACTAAGCATTGAAGGTTTAAGAATAAGAAACAATGACGGGAAAATGTTTGAATTTAATATTTGTTGAAAAAGTTTCCAAATGAGGTGAAATAGACAACAAAAATAATTAAAATAATTTATTTTTAATGAGTTTAAATGATTTTAATCAACTTTTTTTTTATATATATTATGCAGATATAATTAATATTTTAATTTATTAATAATCGTTTTATCTTTATTTTTAACCTTGAAACTCTAGTTTCTATATCATTTTTAACAAAATATTTTATTAATTAAACTCTATTTATTAATTTATTTTAGAACAAGATATTTTTAACAAAATATATATATTTTTATTATATCCATATAATCTACAAGAAAAAGAAATTAAAAGAATGAAATATGGTAAAGAAAAAAAAAAAAAAACTAATTCCAAACATTTTGTAATCTTTTAATTTTTTTCTAAGTTCTCTTAGGTTAAACAGATTGAGTATTTGTTAACCGTATATAATATTTTACCAAGAAAAGAGAGTGAGATATTGGACATGCTACGTAGAATACAACAAAACTACTAAATTTGTTCTTAGAATTACGTCTAGGATTAAATTCAAATTGAATCTATTTGAGTTTATTTTTTAATTTGGTTTAGATAAATTCAAAACGAACTATCCAAACTTGAATACAAATATGATATATGATATTGAAAGTTTTTTAAAATAAATCCGAATATGAATTATATAAACCGAATACAAATATGAATTTGAACTCAAATTGATAATTTTTTTTATTATATTTTTAATTATAATTTTTAATAAAATATATATGTTTATTTTTTTAATAAGTCATAATAAATATGTTTATATTTCCAGTAAACCATAATAATATATTTATATTAAATTAATAAATATTGTTATAATAAAAACTAAATATGAATCGAACACAAACTAAACTCTCAAACTTGAATACAAATCAAATTCCACAATACAAAATTTTGAGAAATATGAACCAATTACAAACTGAGCTTACAAATTAAACCCATTCTCAAACTTTAAAGCCAAAGCATATATTTGACCAAAAGTTTCACTCAAAAACAGATTCTTATATTTTAAATTTAAAAACTCAAATATCCACTTATTGATTAAAATCAATAGTTTAATTTATCAGTCAACAATTAACTTTTGATAGTCTGAATAATATTTTGGTTATTTTTGTAATAAAAATTTATAAAATAATAAAATAAATTTTATAAAAATATAAAATATTATTTAAATATTAAAAATATAAATTTTTTAAAAAATATATTAAAAATATTAAAAAATTTTAGAGGTGACGATAGCCCTCGATAATAAAACTAAGTGGCTGGATTGACTAGATATGACTTTCTCATTTAAAGACAAAAAATAGTCATTCTAAGCCTCATTAATCGTTTCTGGTTATAGTTACTGACAGAAGTGACTAGATTTGATTACCTCCGTCATTTTCATCAAAATAAAAGGTGGTTATTTTTAACCATTTGATTCAATTATTAACAACCACTACCATTTGTGATGTTATCGACGACGGTGGTTGTTTTTTTTATTTTTTAAAATTTAAATATCTTTCTAAAATTTTATAATATTTCATATATTTTTGAAAATTTTAATATATTTATATTTAAATATTATTTTATAATTTTATTATAAATTTTTATTTTTTTAACAAGAGTATTTTAATCCTTTTATATGAAATGCTAGTAAAATTAAATGAGAAGTAGTCAAAGGATGAATATTTGGGTTTTTAAAAGTTAAGAGGTGAATTGTTTTTGAGTGAACCTTGGGGGGGAATACGTTCTTTGGCCAACTTTAAACGGTTAGGAGCATGTCTCAATTTTAACAATTATAAATGAGCTTTTTTGGAATTGTTATTTATTTACGTAAACTATAAGTTTTATCTAGTGTTTTACTATTATATCTTTTTGCATACAACAAAAATTATCACTTAAAATCAAGATGATGTACCTGAGAAAATCACTTTGAGTTTGAAAATAATAAGTCACCTTTAAGTGTAGCAAGATGGTAATGGCATAGACGTGAGTTCTGATTATATAAATCCAAAGTTTCAACATGAATGAATACATTTTGGAGACCATAATGAAGACAATGTAAAGAATATATCAATAATGGCTAAGATCGGTTGAATATAAATTCTTAAATTGCAATGAAAGGGTACGATCATGTGCTCGTATACAGATCTTAGATTAAATATTATTCCTGTAGTTATCGATGCTTGCTATTTTCAATGAATAATCCATAGGGGTAAGACTTAATTAAGCCTCTTAATTAAGTAATTTAATTGACCCAATTGAATGTTCGGTATGGAAGGAAGCAAGTGAAAGAGGAGATCCAAATTAAATTATTTAAAGGCAAGATAACATGTTATAAACATTCATTGTATAAATTAATTCACCGCATTTAACAAATTCCAAGTGACTGTTTGGAGTTTTGTTGACAAAGTAGGTGGGAGCTGTGGCAAATCGCCATTAATCGAACTAATAAACAAGACTAGGAGATCGTGAATTTGATTCTGTATAATCAGAAAGGCATATATATTTTCTATCTCAGACCATGCATGGCACATGACAACATAGAGATACAATGTATACGACTATAGTTAACTCTAATAAATGAAGCAATTCTGTCAACAGCTTTCTGGATCAAGGCGATCTCATTTACTACTAATTTTTGTAGCCAAAGTCCAATACTAGACCATTATATTTTATACTATTAAATGAAATGTTTATCGCTTACACTAAGACCTCTACTAGAATTAGTTCTGTCATTTTATAGCATATTTATTCGTTTCAATTGACACAAATAAAATGCTCGAAATTATGTATAAGGGAAAATATGTTAATTTCCTAACTTTTAAGTATGACTAAATTCGAATTGAACTAAACGTGCTAGTTTGTTCATTTAGGATACATATTCGTATTTGGTTCATCTACTCCGAATGCATTGGTTCATTCATTTAGAGTACATATTCATATTCGATTTATGTTTGTCAAACACAAATATATAGAAAATATTCAGATTTGTATTGACAAAAAGTGACATAATTTGCATTAGGTTCAATTAGTGTTTATCACTATAAAAGAATGCTTTCGTTTTTATAGAAAATGGAAAATTTTTTTAATGTATTGATTACAAAATGACATTGTTTTATTTATTAAATAAAACAACCTCGTTTTTTCTTAAAATACAAGTCAGACATGAATATACAAACTATTGGTATAAAATATTTATATTTGTATTTGTATTCGTTCGTTAAAAAATTTAAAATTCGTATTTATGTTTGGGTTCATCAGTTGTCATTTTGAATAACATTCGTTCGAATCAAATATGAATTCAAACGCGAACATGTTTGTATAGAATCCAACTTTACTTTTAAGTTTTCAACTTGAACATGTTCATATTTTCAGTTATTTTCTAATTATCAAAGCATAAACGACTTATTCCTACCAAAGGTTTTCCTACATAACAAACTTCCACTCAAAACTTATAAAAAATCAAATATTCACCCGTTCACTAAATATAATATTTATCTGTTAAATTTAACTAGTTAAATAAATATTTTTGTTTTTTTGAATAAAAATTTAAAAATAAAATATATTAAAATAATAATCAAAATTTTAAAAAATTAAAAAATTAATAAAAAATTTTAAAAAGTTAATGAAAAATTAAAATACAATAAAAAGTAAAATAAAATTTTAAAAGGCGATCATAGGGGGCTTGAAATGGCTACCTGATTAGATTGGTAGTCGGATCTAGTAAAAAATTATTGGTATGCTTGAAACTAATTGTTTTTAGCTTTTTTTGATAGTAGAGCCAAATCGTTGATAGCCAGATCCAACCATCAATCGAATCAAATAACATTTTTTATATTATATTATATTTTTAATTTATTTATAATTTATAAAAATTTTATTACAATATTAATATTAATTTATAATAAAAATTATTTTAATATTAATATTAATTATATTTTTAGTAGAAATATTTTGGTTATTTTATCAAAAATATTAATAAAATTGAATGAAATTTGGTTAATATTTAGTTTTTAAAAATTTTTTGAATGGAAATTTGTCATCTAGGAAAACCTTAGGTGGGAATAAGCCGTTTGGCCATTACCAAATTCATTAGACAAATAATATAAATTCATACAAAAAAAATTATAAAATATTTGCTCTTGTTTAAAATTGTTTTTCACAGCTGGGCTGTAAAAGATAAACCCTATAAAAGTGTATTCAATTATTCATAAATACATACTGTCATCTAGTTAATTATGCATTATGTAGTTAATCGTAATATTATTTGGCGGAAATACTCATAAACATAATGTTACCTTGTAAATTAAATTAACAGAATTGGGCACATCATGAAATTTTTGAAACATAATTTCTCACATTTTTTAACCCAAAACAGGAACGTACTTAGAGAATAAAATGGATTACATGCATGCAAGATGCGGGCTGCTGGCAGATTCAACTTGCATAATTATTCCAAATGAAGAACATAATCTTAAGTGAAAGCAAGGTAATTAAATCGACTAGTTATGTTAATCAGAGGCGAAATCAATCCTGATTCCACCAATGCTAACACTCGTTCCATATCTTGGAACCAAAGTCACCAACACAGTTTCATCGTCATCGGCGTTCAAATCTTCTGACAAATCTGTTAGTCCCAATCTCAAACGAGTGCTCATCTTCTCGTGGTGCTTGTGCCTGTGCGGTAAACTCACAAAGCACCCTGCAAATTCAATCGTCTCTGGTCCAGTTGGCACGTCATTCTCATCGTTAATATACACATCAAACTTCACAGCCGTGTTCTTCTCAAACTCAATGTTCTCGATCACCAACACTTCCTGTTCATCTTCCTTCTCTTTCTTGCTTCTTTATTTCTTTGGCCTTTGAACCACCATGCTTATAGTTTTGTCCAAAACTATCGGGAATTGGGTTGGCGTGACAAAGTTTGTCTTCAATGCAGCTGCATGTGCTACACCAGTATCGGTTGCCAATTTCTTGATAATTTTTTTAGGTTGAGGCTTATTTGTTAGCCATGGATTGTCAACCTTTTCATAAACATATCCCAAATTTTTAGAATCTAGACAATCACTGACCTTCACTTTAACAGGATTGGCGTTCTCGTCATAGAAAAAGAAACTGGAGTTAAGCCAATCTGCGTCTGAGAAATCTTTTCGCTTCCCTCCTAATGTCTTCCAAACCGTCCACAATCGATCAACGTTCGAGTGATCAGCGAAAGAGATAGGGTCTCTTCCTGCTGAACAAAAATTCCCCATGTTCTCAGCATTTGGCTGAGTGCGATCACTGGTCCAGAAATGAACCAACCCATGTGCATTGTTCTCCAACGAACCGGCTCCAGGATCGGGCTTATCACCGGCACGGTATGTACTTCCCATGAAAAGCTTAGGAGTCTTGGCATTAGACACCATTTGTCGGTACATCACCTTATAATTACTAGAAACTTGATCTGCATTTGACAAGTTTTCATCAGTGCCATTGTAATCAAGATCAACCAGATGGGGTGGCTGGTGCTTTGCATCTCGTAGTGTATCGTAAAGTGGTGAAGTGGAGTTCGCAAACATGGCAGGAATCGGCATGCCCTTTGCAGAGTCCCAGTTCCAAAATGGCAAAGCAAAAGTTGGATCATCGATCAATTTTACCAAAGTCCTCTCAAAGAAATAAAGATAATATCTATGAAACGGGAAGAATAACCACGAGTTGTGAACTTGAAGTTCGAGATCTGGGAACCCAACTTGGTGGTAAGCCCCATCGCAATAAGCACAATGAACATTGGCTTGTTGCGTGAAGCTACGAAGGTCAGTGTCGGGAAGAGCTTTCATGAGCTTAATAGCCTTTTCGTATTTGGCTATGTGTGCATCATCAGCCAAATGTACGGCCGGCCTAACTCGCAGAGTATTATATTTAGGGAACTTGTAGTCTTGGATAGTTGCAGCGGTTGGTGGGCAACAATTTGTGGGTTTTGCGCCTTGCGGTAAGTCAGCTTTCCCACATTTGGATAAATCCGTAGCATCAATGGGAGCAGCCAAGGCAAATGGATCTAAAACGAGATTGGCCACCATACAGACCTCCTAGACTAAGGAGGAGATCCCTTCTATCAAATTTTCTCTTGGACCAACTGTCTCCAGCTCCATTTGTGGCTTTGCATGATATGGAAGATTTACGTACGGAATAGGTTTAAGCTTACGAAAAACGGAGAGTTGACATGTCTTTTGAGAAGGAGAGAGCGAGATAGCATGGGTGACCGGAACAGTGGATGATAGAGACAAATTCGATGCCATGACAAGACCATGAAACTTTCACTGTTTTATCATGGATTGGCCAGGAAATTTCCAACAGTCTTCTTCTTTACCGAGCTACGTACGCATCTAAACTTGAAGTTGACAAAAATAGTTTAAAATGAAATATAGCACGTGAATAAATAAAGGACCGTATACACTTTAAATCCATCCTCTTATATTTGCATAAAGGCCAAAGGACTTATTCCCACCCATAGTTTGAGGCGTTGCAAAATCCCACCCACTAACTTTTAAAAGCCCAGATTTCCACCCTTCATCCAATTTTCATCCAATTTTATTAACCTATTTTATGAAATGACAAAAATACCCTTATTAATAAAATTTTATAATAACTATATAAAAATTATTAAAAATTTTAAAAAATTTTAAAAAATTTTATAAAATTATAAAAAATATTTAAAATTTAAAAAATAAAACCCAACCACTGCCGCCGGTAGCTGCCACAAATAGCATCAGGTGACCGTTCCGATTATCTAGTTCCAAGGCCAAATCACCTCTTGAATCGACAGAGACGGCCAGATCTGGCTGCCACCTCTTTTGAAGGAGGTGGCCAGATTTGGCCACTTCCGCCAGAAAACTTGGCTAAAAACGGCCGTTGGGGCCAAAGTCGGCCATCTCTGACAGTTTCCTACCAGTTTCTCTGACAGAGGCTGTCAGATCTGACGGCCTCCACCTAAACAAGAGGCGGCTAGTTTTGACCGTCTCCATCTAATCGGGAGGCCAGATCTGGCCTCCTTTGGAACCAGGTGGCCAGAAAGCCACCTGGTGCTATTTGTTATGGCCACCGTCGTCGGCATGACGGCGGTGACTGAGTTTTTAAATATTATAATTTAAATTTTTTTATAATTTTATAAATTTTTAATATATTTAAATATTATTTTATATTTTTATAAATTTTAACTTTAAAATGACAGAATTACGTATTGACTTACTGTTGACTATTAGATTTAACAATTAACAGGTAGGATTTTAGATTTTTTAAACTTGACGGACGTGACTTTCTCCCACCTCAAACACTGGTTGGGAAGATGTCCTTTGGCCTTGCATAAATTATATACATATGAAAGAATAATATATTATTTAAGTTAACATACAGTTGTTACGGTCAATTCTTTATAGAACGTGATAATTGGCTGGCAACGGCAGGCTTATATATTATTATAAATGATTTAGGAATGCATTCTGGTAATTAAAAATAAACGAGATGGTTATGAATAATTCCCGTTCAGTGGTGAGTATATTTATCAAGTAATTGGCCCTAAATCATGTGATGTGAGCAGCCAACTTGTGGATCTTTAATGTTCTTTACGAATTTCAAAAACTTCTTTACGGGTGAACTAATAAATTTCCCACGACTATGAGGCATTCTAGTAATTGGCTTAGAGATGTTTAATATATTACGAATTAAATGATCGAATAAAACAAGATTATATTTAATAAATTTAAAAATAAATGATATATAAATTTTACAAAAAAAAAAATTTAGATAAATTAAAATAAAAATTATAAATAAAATAAAAAAATATTATTATAAAAAAATTAAGAATTATAACTTCTCTATTTTATAAAAAGAATACAAAAATATTTTTTTTATAATAAAAAATATTTTAAATAGTTTGTCAATGCATGGTAGATGAAAATACTTTAAAATATCATCTACTGTATGTAAAAAATGAAGTAAGTAAGACCAACTTATAAGTCATTTATTTTGTCATCCAACCAACCATCATTTAATGTAAGATGGATGGTTAATTACAACGTACAAATTTCTAACAGGTTGGTAAAAATTTTAACAGTTTATTTTTATTTTTTTAATTATTTTTTAAAATTCTGATAACTTTCTTCGACTACTTCAATACTTTATTTTCAATTTTTTTCAGCTGACATAGTAGACCATGGTTAGGGATAGCACAAAAAACCCGATCGGGTTGGATACTTGTAGAAGAAAGCTTGTACTGTCTGACAAGAAATTAATACCCATAAAGTTCGGGTTCAGGGGCGAGAATGGGCAAAATTGTATCCCTGAAAACAAAATTATATTCCATAAACTTCCAAGGAGATCCTGATGAAGATTGGCATGTCCCAAGAAATTCTAATGAAGACGGTGAACTTGATTTTATATAGTCCTTTTCGGCTGCTCTGAACTCATCTACGTCTTCTCCGGCAAAATTAAGATCCCGCCATATAATAAACTTTTCCCCATGTTACACAGGAACATACAGATACAATTTCTGGAATTAATTGTTTTATATATCATTATTGCTTGATTAGGGGAAATGAAAATAAGAGGAAATATGCATATACATAAAACTGAAGAATATTTTCACTCATTTATTTACTCAAATTTCGGTTTTAAAATGAAACACGACAATCTTGTCATAGCCATGAGTTGAACAAGCAAGATACGAAAGATGGCTAAATAATCTTAGTCATCGCCAAATTCAATCTTGATACCACCAACGCTAACAAGACCCTTTCCGTATCTGGGCACCAAAGTCACCACCACACTATCGTCATCCTCAGCATTCAGATCCTCTAACAAATCCGTCAGTCCCAGTCTCAAACGAGTCTTCAGCTTCTTGTGGTGCTTATGCCTGTGCGGGACACTCACAAAACTCCCCGCAAACTCAGTCTTGTCCGGTCCAGTTTCCACTTCATCCTCATCATTGATAAACACATCGAATTTCACCGCCGTATCTTTCTCAAACTCAATGCCCTCTATCACCAATATCTCCTCTTCCTCTTCTTTCTCCTTCTTGCTCCTTGATTTCCTTGGCCTCGGAACCACAGTGCTGATAGTTTTGTCCAAAACTATAGGGAATTGATTTGGCTCAACAAAGTTCGTTTTCAACTCTGCTGCATGTGCTACATGACCAAAAGCCTTTGCCACTTTCTTGAAAATTTTCTTAGGCGATGGCTTAGTTTTCAGCCATGGAATTTCAACATCTTGATAAACATATCCCAAGTTTTTAGTATCTAGACAATCACGAACCTTAACACGAACAGGATTAGCGTTCTCATCATAGAAGAGGAAACTGGCCTCAAGCCAGTCTGAGTCAGTGAAATCTTTTCTCTTCCCTCCTAATGTCTTCCAAACCGTCCACATTCGGTCAACGTTCGAGTGATGAGCGAAAAAGATAGGGTCTCTTCCTGCCGAATAGAAATTCCCCATGTCCTCAATATTTGGCTGTTTGCGATCGCCACACCAGATATGAACCGGCCCATGTGGAATGTTCTCCAACGAACCTGCTCCAGGATCGGGGTCCTCACCAGCACGGTATGCGCTTCCCATGAAAAGCTTAGGAGTCTTGCCATTGGACACCACTTGTCTGTACATGATCTTAAGATTGCTATCAATTTGGTCTTTATTTGTTGTGGTTACATCAGTAAGATTATAATCAAGATCGATCAGTGTGGGTGGCTGGTGCTTTGCGTCGCGTAGTTTGTTGTAAAGTGTTGAACTAGAATTTGCATACATGGCAGGCATTTTCATGCCATCCGGGGAATCCCAATTCCAGAATGGCAGAGCAAAACTCGGATCATCAATTAATTTTCCCAAAATCTTCTCATAGAAATAAAGATAATATCTATGGAACGGGAAAAACAACCATGAGTTGTGAACTTGGAGCTCAAGATCGGGAAAGCCAACTTGGTGGTAAGCTCCATCACAATAGGCACAATGAACGTTGGCTTGTTGCGTGAAGCTACGTGGATCATCGGCAGGAAGTTCTTTCATGAGCTTAATAGCTTTTTCGTATTTGGCTATGTATGCACCATCAGCTAAGTGTGCGGCGGGCCTAACTCGCAAAGAATTATAGTGAGGAAGCTTGAAGTCTAGGATTTTTGTAGACGGTGGTGGGCAGCAATTTGTTGGTTTTGCACTGGCAGGCAAGTCAGCTTTGCCACATTTGGTTAAATCCGGTGCTTGAATTGGAGAAGCCAAGGCAAATGGATCAGAAGTGAGATTGACCACTCCATAAAGACCTCCCAGACCAACGAGGACATCTCTTCTATCAAATTTATTACCAGAAAATTCTCCGTCTTTGGAGGTGGGGCTGGGGTTTTGCTCACCATTTCTGGCTTTGCATGATATGCATGATTTACGAAGGGAATAGGGTTTAGTACGCTTTCGAAAAATGGAGAGTTGAGATGTCTTTTGAGAAGAAGGAGAGAGAGAAGAGCTGAGGGTAATTGGAACGGTGGAGGACAGAGAGACACTCGACGCCATGACCATGGATCTTTGGCTGCCCGGCTTGTGTAGTGATAAATGCGCTAGCCTATACACTATTATATAATGAATCAGCTTGGAATTTTCTTACATTTTTATTGCACATGTTGCTACTTATCTTAAAGTCAGACATGTTAGTTTGAAAATTATATACACCGCGTGAATAATTAATGAACTAGGAAGACATTAATCCAAATAAGCTTGAGAAATTTTTGTGTTCCAGTTCATATTTGGCTTCCTACGAGAAATTTCAGCCAATATTATCTAGAACCTGCACCCAAAATACTATCTACTTCTAGGAAAATTGACGTCTATAATGAGGTAATATGCTTCTTGTACAGTAAGTTTATGATAGGAAGTTCTCGTGGATGCTATAATTAAATAATACAATAAAAATTGATAGTGGGAGATTCCTGCATAAAATTGATACATATAGATCTCTGGCTTTTTGCTTTGGCTTGATTTAATTACTCTGCTTTGTTGTGAAAGATTAGTTGTACCAAACCCATTATTTTATAAACAACTTCGAAGAGAGGAAGCATAGTTTTACCTTTGACTTGGATCTTCAACATTTTTAAACTTAGTGCATGTAAGAAAAAACATTACAAAGGAGCAATAATATTTCATATATATTGTCTTTATATCAATTAATGGGCTTTAATAATAATTAAAATGGTTAGATAATTTTAAGTTAAATAATAATTTAAAGCAATTTCAAAGGTAGCTTGTGATTTGTATACGCAAGAGAAAAACTTTTTTTGACTTTATTGTTCGTTGTTGACTGTGAGTTTTTGCAAGTTAGCTGAACCTTGAGTCTTCATCTACCATTCTTCGTGGCTCATGATCGACAAAGTCATTGCGAATTGTGTAATTTATGGGAAAACTGGCGAATAAATAATTAATATCAGTTTATATCTTCCAGGACGCAATGGATAAGTCTGAAAAATCTAAGTCAACACGTTTGAATTGTCGACAAATATTAAGGGCAAGTTAATCTTGACAAGGCAGCCATGGTCGTCGTTTCTTGATCATGGTGTTCAAAGAGCGTGGGTTTGCTTGTAGTTAAATTTAAAATTCATAATAATGTTGATAGTCTTCTATCTTAGGTATTTTATATTATATTATATTATATATTATACAGAGATAATGCTAACCACGCAGGGCGGCTATGGCTATGGCCATGGCCACCGACTTATTAAACCTTTTTAAAATCTAAACCGGTGTAAGCCCTTGGAACGTAGCAGGCAGGTGAATCTATTGCATTTTAAATTAGATGAGGAAGCCACCAGGCCATTGTCAATATATGCAAGGGCAACATAGTATTTTAATTTTTTGCTAAGAAGAAACCGAAAAAAAAAAAAAAAAAAACCCTCATATCAAGCATCCCTCTCTCCCTACTTTCAATTCATATTACAATTCACCACAAACACTGCCTTGATATCCATCTCCACCATTGTCCATTCAACCTTCCCATCACATGAGTCCACCAAATGTAACTTTACAATCTCAAAACTCTTCTGTTACTCCTCCCTGTTACTCATCAAGCCCACTTAACACACAGTATTCTACCAGGTAATCATCTAGTTGCAATCAATACTTCCTCAGTCTAGTTCTCAATCACGCCTTTCTAGTCACCCTTTCTGTAGTTCAAGATAATTCCTAATTTATGGGCCCCGGAGCTGTTGATCACATTACTTTTGATCCAACTCAGTTGGTTGTTGCTTTATCATATCAAGAAAATGATTATCTTTAAATTGGCAATGGTGAGAACCTTGCCATCTCTCATATTGGCTAGCTTTCATTACCAAGTGTCATACAAAATAAACCTTTGCACCTTGAAAATGTTCTGTGTACCCACCATTACAAGAGATGTACTTAGCGTCTTAAAAATTGCCAAAGATAACAATACACTAATAGAATTTTCTGTTTATCAATTTGTCCTTAAGAATATATAAAATCAATCAATTTGTTTTGTTGCAAGTGTAGAATCTCATTTTAAACTCAATGAAGTCATCTTTAATGATAAAAAAAACTTGGAAGATCAGTTCGATGCTGTGCAAGGGTCGAATTGAAGATAAAACCCAAAAGCCAATCCTAAACCAACTCATTTTAAAATTCAGAAAAAAATAATAATAATACCATAGCCCAAAAAATGAAAAACCCAAATCCAAACCTTAAACCGAAAACCCAAAATGAAAAACTTATGACAAAGCCCAAAACCCCATATAAACCCATAAAATGCCAAGGCCACCATGAGTGAAGAAAAGATTCATGCAGGCCGCCAAGGGAGTCCGTGAAGCCAGCCCGCCAAGTTAAAAGAAAAGGAAAATGAAGCAGCCCGGCTCTCCTAAAGAAGAAGGCCTAAAGCAAGAAAGAAAGAGAGCAGGAGAAGAAAAGGCTCAGCCCGCTAAGAGCAGAAGAAGAAAGGAAGTCCAAAGAGGAGCCCAGCGTGCAGGCCGCAGCCTGCACTTGGTGTGCTCGTGGCTTACAAGTGCGTGCTGAGTCAGTCACAAGCGCTCCATGCGCGTGTGTAACACGCACGAAGGTTTCTTCTCCTTTGCTTTGCGTTACAGCTGTTGTTCCACAGATTCTGGTCCTTGGTTTTTGGCTTCATTACCAGGAGAACTGATTCCCTTGGACATGTCCTGAAAACATGATGCCGTCTTTTTTAGATCAAAATGAGAGATTAGGAGGGTTAATGTCAAACATATCAACCGTCTAACAGATTTGTTCATTTTTATAATATTTTTAATGATTAAATTCAGTTGTTTCTATTATTAAAACGATTAGATCTAATCATCAATAAAATTAGATTACCGTTTTTGAATACTTGATTATATTAACAGTAGTGATTACTTTTAAAAATTTTTATTTTATTTTTATTTTTTATTAATTTTTTATTATTAATTTAATATTATTTTATATTAAATTCTATTTTAATATTAATATTATTTATTTTTATAAAAGATATTTTAATCTTTTTAAATAATGATAAACAGGTATTTAACTTTTTAAAATTTTATATATAAGACTTTATTATTTAATAAAATTTTGGGTGGGAATTACTCGTTTGGCCTATTATTAAATTAAATGAGACGGAGGCAAAATTCTTCAAAGAAAACATGCTCCTTTTCTTTTGGGATAATAAAATTAACTTGTATTAATAAAACCCTTAAAAGTACTTATACAGTAACATACATTATTGTTGTGTTCTTGCATGGGTGTAGTCGTATCTGAATAAATAAAATGATTTTGTATGTATGGGTGGGATCACGCATTTTATTTTTATTTTTATTTGATCTCTTATCCTGTTTTATGTGTTCTATGTATTTATCTATTTAATTTATGTTCAAGACAAGTTAATTGTGAAAGGGAGAGGAAGTCGTGAAGTTGAGCACAAACCAATCGTAAAGAAGCATGACATCTATCCACAAGTGCTTCAAAGGCACAATTCCCCTTTTACTGTAAATGGGTTTTGCTTTATTTTATATAATTAACTAATGAATTGTTTTGCAGGTATTTAATTTTCAATAATTGATGTCAAAAGAGAATGTAATTTTCTTTATTTATTTTTTTAATTTTTTGTAAATATTTATAATTTGTTTTACATGCTTTATAGATGATAAATCACATGTTGCATCACGTGATAAAATTATAATTTGATATCATGCTTAGTAAAATAAACCACAAAAGTAAAAATAGATGTTCAAACCGAAAGACATAGGTGTTTAACATATTTTTATTATTGTACTCGACCCTTCAAACCTAACTATAAGGCAAATGAGAAAAGTTGTGTCATATTTAAAGAATTCACAAGTTATCTGTTTTCATCGATGTATATCTTTCTCGAGACAACACTCGAGTGGTTTCTTAAAAGACTATATAACGGGTTATAAACTCGTTTGTGCTCCTCTTGATCATGTTTATGTTAATCAAATAAGAATAATAAATATGTCCTAATTCAATACGACAAAAACTAGTGTCACAATAGAAGAACCTTAAAGATAAGCGTTATTAGCTATCCTACCAAGAAAACTTGCTCTCTCTTGATTACCAATAACGCAGTTTTGACTGCTCTAAAATCTATTAACTTTATTTACGTTTTAAATAATGGTGTTGCTATCGTGTGTTTAGACAATATTAATTGTTTTTCTTTTATTGCTTCACATGATAAACATGTTATTAATTTCAATTCTAAAGAGCGTTTGCCTAATTTTTACAATAATACTTACTTTTAAGGTTGGATTCAAATCAAATTAAGCTCAAGTTTGACTTGACTAACAATGAAGCGAGCTTGAACTTGAGCTTAACACAATGACCTTGATAGATACGCCCTTGAGACTTAATGAGCCGATTCAAGCTTTTTAATAAGCTTTTTAATGAGCTTTTGAATTGAGTTTTTTATTGAGTCTCCTAACGAGGTTTTTTAAATAAGTCATCAAAAAAATGACATCGTTTTAAAGTGTATTAATCAAAAGGGTATAATTTTAGTTAATTCGAATAAAATATTTTCAAACTCACAAGCTTCACAAGTCAAATGCCCCTCAAGCTCCAATTCACTTGAGTCGAGCTCGTTTTGGTCTCATTTGAGTCGAGTTTGACCTCAAATTCGAACAAGCTCAGCTTGAATTATCCAATCTTATTTTCTCTAATTTGTTTCCCATGTTACATTTGGTTATAATAACTTTGTTATTTTTTTTCACTTATTGATTCGTATAGTAAACATGTTGTTTATTGTAATTTCAAAGATTATTTGCTTGGTTATGACAATAATATTTTCTCTACTACTATTACTCGTTCTGCCTTTACTTGTAATAAGATGTCTAGCTTTGAGTTATGGTATAATAGATTAGGCCATCCACACTCCAAAATTGTCACTTTAGTTCTTAAACATCCGTATACGTCGTCACATGTTGTTCCCTCTCACCCATTTTGTAGAGCTCGTCAGTATGCCAAATTAACACAAACCTTATTTCTTTTATCTTTCTCTAAAGCTTCACACCTTTTAGAATTAATTCACACTGATTTATAAGGCTTAACTCTTATTGTGTCATCAAGGGGATATAATATATATATATATCCACTTGATTGATGACTATAATAGGTTTATTTAGATCTTTCCTTTGAAACTCAAGCAAAAAGTTAAAGTTGACACACTTGTAGAAAAACAAATTTAATTCAAAAATAAAATGTATTCAATATGACTAGGGTGGGGAGTATAGATCTTTAGTTCCTTATTTAACTACTCAAGGTATTCTTTTCAAACATTTTTGCCTTTACACTCATCAACAAAATGAAAGAGTTGAGCATAAACATAGGCAAATAGTGGAAAATGGTTTATCACTCTTGGCTCATTGTGGCATGCCATTGAAGTTTTAGTAATTGGCATTTCAAACATTTGAAAAGTCTTTTAAACAATGTTCCATCTTTTGTCTTAAACTTTGAGTCTTCGTTTCAAGTAATATTTTATAAGACACTAAATTACTTTGCCCTTAGAACTTTTATGTGTGTTATTTTCCCTTTCCTTAGACTTTATCACAGACACAAATTTAATTTTCACATTGAGAAGTGTGTCTTTGTTAGTTATGGCCTAAATCATATAGGCTATAAATGTTTTTCTTCCAATGGAAAAATTTATATAGCCCAAAATGTAACATTTAATAAGGTGAATTTTCCATTCTTTCAGAATATTCCCTTTGATAATTTTGTTGGTCTCTCAATCACTCGTACTGCTATTGATTTGTCTATTCTAAAGTATGTTGCTATCTTTCATCTTCCTTCCATGTCACCTTACTGTTCTATTTCTTCAAGTTTTAGCATTAATACCCCTAATCCTATTGTATTTCTAACCTCTTTCCATCAACCTAACAACTCCATCTCTTTATGTTTAAATGATTTACCTTAACGTGATAGTTTGTTATGAATTAATCTCATTATTGCACCAGATACTTCCTTATCACTTGTTTTCACTAGAAGTTCTTCTACTATTCCTTTTATCTAATTCTATTGTAGCCCGTAACTCTTATCATTTAGGTTTGTAACTTGCCATTGTCTTAGCTTTTACCTCTTCCTTTTTACTCAAGTCACTCAGTGTTTATCTTATGCTCACTATAGCTAAAATAGGTCATTTGCCTAAACCTAAGCAATGTATTACCTCTGTTTCCATATGCCATAATGCCTTGATCACCAATTCCTCTACACCTAAATCTAAAACCTTTTCTATTTCAAAAGCATTGTCTAACCCTAATTGGAAACAACCAATGCAAACTGATTTTAATGCTTTTGTTGCTAATAATACATGGTCCCTTGTCCCTTGGAAGGATGAAATGCTTGTTATAAGTAGTAAATGGGTTTATAGGGTCAAATATAATTCTGATAGGTCCATCTAGAGATATAAAGTTAAATTAGTTGTTAAAGTCTCTCAACAAGGTGTTAACTATTTTGAAACTTTTAGCCCCTTAGTTAAGTCAGCTACCATAAGAATAATCCTAGTATTGTAGTAACCTATCATTAGGAAGTTAGGAAAACAAATGTTAATAATGTCTTCCTAAATGGTGGAGCTAAAACTATTTTTATGCACTAATTAGAAGGGTTTATCACCTTTGACTCTACCAAAAAATGTTTGTAAACTCAATAAAGTCTTATATGGTATTAAGGAAGCTCCAAGAGCCTAGATTGAGAAATTAAAATCAACTCCATTTACTTGGGGATTCATACATTCTATTGCAAACACTAGTCTATTCATCTACAAAGTTGAGTGTAATGTTGTTCCTTGTCTATGTAGATGATATCCTTTTGACTGGTAACAACTCTTTCTGATTAACAAAATCATCTCTTTATCTTTTTGATTAACAAAATCATCTCTTTATTGAATAACCAATTTGTTGTAAAAAACTTGGGTGTCTTATGTTATTTTTTTGGCTTTGAAGTCATTAGAAATTAGGTTGACTTACATTTATGTTAGTATAAGTGTGTCAAAGATATTCTAGTGAAAGCCAACATGCAAGATTCTAAGCCTTGCTCAGCTCCATTTGTCATTAATAAAAAACTCAATTACAAGAACAGTTATAAGTTTGATCATCCATCTCTTTATAAAAGTTTCATAAGAGCCTTACAATACCTAACTATAAAAACTAGACCAGATATTTCCTTTTTAATTAGCAAATTAGGTCAATTTTTATCAGCTTTCACTCAATTACAATGGAAAGCTTGTAAAAAAAATATGGAGATTTATTCAAAGCACCCTAAAATTTGATCTTTTTTTCAAATCCAATTTTGATATTTAGTTAGAGTGTTATTTTGACTCTGAATAGACTAATAATATTTAGGACAAAGATCTACTAGTGGTATTGTTTGTATCTTGGCACTAATCTCATTCATTGGCGTTACACAAAATGAAAAGTAGTAGTCCTATCTCCCAATGAGGCTGAGTATACAGCACACACATTCACAATGAAGTTATCTGGACAAAAACTCATTTGGGCTTGATATTTCCGCCCCTCCTATCATTTGGTGTAATAACCAAGTGTCAAAGGTTTTAACATCAAATCCTATCTTTCATGCTTGGATCAAACATATTGAAATTGATGTTCCTTACATCAGAGACCAAGTGGCATATCACAATCTCAATATTTTTCCTGCTAATCAGTGTCTCAATACTGCTATTTGATAACACCATTTTTTTTGTGTGTGCCTCAGTTGTGTCCACTGATACTGATACAATTTTGCTACAATCTGTCCTTGATAACTTTATTTATTTATTTATTTTTGCCTTGAAGTGTGCTCTCCCAGTAGCTTTTTTTTTTTTTGTCAATAATCCATGGTGAAATTGTAAATAATTTTGTTTCTTGGTAGAATTACCGGGGTATTGTTTGGTTGTTGCAGCTGATATAACCTGCTCTGTTTTACCGTAATGCAGTTCTGGTTGATATTGGTGTTTTGGTTGTCTTGTTGATTCGGTTTACCATATTTCACTGCTTCATGATGAGTGCTGTTAATATGTGATTAAAGTTTCTGATGAAGTTTTGGAAAGTTTCTGATATCCATTTTTTTTCAAGGAAGCCTTGGTGAGTCTGTTCTGTTGATTTTATTAAGATGGTCAATGTGTGACTCAAGTTTCTGATGAAGTTCTGGGAAGTTAATGATATCGATTTTTTTTTAATGAATCCTTGGTGAGTATGTTCCTATGGGTGTATTCATACTATTCTGTCGCTCCTTCTTCCATCATCTTTCATCATCTTTTTTATTTTCTTTTTTAAATGAGAACTATACTAATGTTGTTGATGCAGCTTCACCCGACCTGGAAATTTTGCTCTCGAATGTGAACAGTTTGCTTTGAATTTTTTGCCTTCCTTTTTAAAGATCTCAAGCAGTGCTGTGGATGCAGTTTCTCTCAATCTGAATAGCCTACCTGCACAGTGGACAATACCCAACTTAATTATTTATCTTTAGTTTTTTTTGGTTTTACTGCCTTTTTGGTTTATATCTACGCTAACAGATTTCTAGCTTCCAGCACCCATGCTCTGTTTGTTGCAGGTTACAGTTGCCTTCTACAGGATATCTCTTCCTCAGGTATGCCCTACTCCCCGTTATTAAAAAAAAAAAAAAAAAGAAAAGAGAAGGAAAGAGATATATAAAATTACAATTTTCTTTTTCTTGTATGTAGCAATAATACGTATATCAAATTCGTCACCTTCTTATTTTTGACTCTCTTCATATTCACGATTATTTTTGACAAAATTCCAGTGGTCATTCAGCTGGGTATAAGATCCTTCTAATTTTTTCACTTCAGATAAATTGATAAACTCAGTTTGAACATCTACTTTGTCATGTCCCCCGGGATCATAATGAAGATCGTGAACTTAATTTTATGCAGTCCTTCTTGGCCGCTCTGAACTCATCTAATGTCTTCTACAGAAAAATTAAGATCCCTCATCTATTAACTTTTCCCCACGTTACACAGGAACATAATAGGGGAAACGAACGTAAGAGGAAAATATGCAAATACATAGAATCGAAGGATATTTTCAATCATTTATTTACTTAAAATTCGGTTTTAAAGTGAAATACAACGATCTCGTCAAAGCCATGTGTTGAACAAGCAAGATACATGAGATGACAAATTAATCCTAGTCCTGGGTAAATTCAATCTTGATACCACCAACGCTGACAAGACCCTTCCCGTATTTCGGCACCAAAGTTACCACCACACTATCGTCATCCTCAGCATTCAGATCCTCTAACAAATCCGTCAGACCCAATCTCAAACAAGTATTCATCTTCTTGCTCTGCCTAGCGTGCGGTACACTCACAAAACTCCCCGCAAACTCAGTGTTGTCTGGCCTAGTTGCCACCTCATCTTCATCATTGATAAACACATCGAATTTCACCGCTGTATCTTTCTCAAACTTAATGCCCTCTATCAACAATACCTCCTCTTCGTCTTCTTTCTCCTGCTTGCTCCTTGATTTCCTTGGCCTGGGAACCACAGTGCTGATAGTTTTGTCCAAAACTATAGGGAATTGATTTGGCTCAACAACGGTTGCTTTCAACTCTGCTGCATGTGCTGCATCACCAGAAGCCTTTGCCACTTTCTTCGAAAATTTCTTTGGCGTTGGCTTAGTTTTTAGCCATGGAATTTCAACATCTTGATAAACATATCCCAAGTTTTTAGTATCTAGACAATCACGAACCTTAACACGAACAGGATTAGCGTTCTCATCATAGAAGAGGAAACTAGCCTCAAGCCAGTCTGAGTCAGTGAAATCTTTTCTCTTCCCTCCTAATGTCTTCCAAACCGTCCACATTCGGTCAACGTTCGAGTGATGAGCGAAAAAGATAGGGTCTCTTCCTGCCGAATAGAAATTCCCCATGTCCTCAATATTTGGTTGTGTGCGATCGCCACACCAGATATGAACCGGTCCATGTGGAATGTTCTCCAACGAACCTGCTCCTGGATCGGGGTCATCACCAGCACGGTATGAGCTTCCCATGAAAAGCTTAGGAGTCTTGCCATTGGACACCACTTGTCTGTACATGATCTTAAGATTGCTATCAATTTGGTCTTTATTTGTTGTGGTTACATCAGTAAGATTATAATCAAGATCGGTCAATGTGGGTGGCTGGTGCTTTGCATCGCGTAGTGTGTTGTAAAGTGGTGACCTAGGATTTGTATATATGGCAGGCATTTTCATGCCAGCAGGAGAATCCCAATTCCAGAACGGCACAGCAAAATTTGGATCACCAATCAATTTTCCCAAAATCCTCTCATAAAAATAAACATAATATCTATGAAACGGGAAAAACAACCATGAGTTGTGAACTTGGAGATCAAGATCGGGAAAGCCAACTTGTTGGTAAGCCCCATCACAATAGGCACAATGAACGTTGGCTTGTTGCGTGAAGCTACGTGGATCATCGGCAGGAAGTTCTTTCATGAGCTTAGTAGCCTTTTCGTACTTGGCTATGTATGCACCATCAACTAAATGTGCGGCGGGCCTAACTCGCAAAGAATTATAGTAAGGGAGCATGAAGTCCAGGATTTTTGTAGACGGTGGTGGACAGCAATTTGTTGGTTTTGCACCGGCAGGTAAGTCAGCTTTGCTACATGTGGTTGTATCCGGAGCTTGAATTGAAGCAGCCAAGGCAACTGGATCAGAAGTGAGATTGGACACTCCATAAAGACCTCCCAGTCCAACGAGAACATCTCTTCTATCAAATTTGTCCCCAGAAAATTCTCCATCTTTGGAGCTAGTGCTGGGGTTCTGCTCACCATTTCTGGCTTTGCATGATATGCACGATTTACGAATGGGATAGGGTTTACGCTTTCGAGGAGCGGAGAGTTGAGATGTCTTTTGAGAAGGATAGAGAGAGGAGGAGGTGAGAGTAATTGGAATGGTGTAGGACAAAGAGACACTCGACGGCATGACCGTGGATCTTTGGCTTCCCAGTTTGTGTGGTGCTTAATGCGCTAGCCTATCCACTAATATAGTCAATCAGCTTGGAATATGCTTAGATTTTTATTGCAAATGTTGCCACATATCTTAAAGTCGACAAAAATATATACACCGCGTGAATAATTAATGAACTAGGAACACAATCAATCGAAATAAGGAAGATAAATTTTTGTGGTCCAGTTCATATTTCGCTTGGTACGAAAACTTTCGAACTTTCAACCAATATTCATTAGATTTGCACCTAAAATACCATTTATTTTTAGGAAAATGGCGTCAATATTGAACTAATATGTTTTTTTTTTTTTTTTTTTTTTTTTGTGGAAGTTTACGATAAGATTTTCATGTATTTATAAATTAATTTTCATAAATTTGATGACTCAGACACTAAATAACTTTGGTAGGACCTTCATGTGCTGTGACAAGATAAGGCGTTTTTGGTAACACTGGTTTTCGTTGCCTTACCTTTATACCCTTATAATTTGAACACATGAGAGAAATGCTTTTTGACTCTAGTGTTTGTTGTTGACTGTGCGTTTCGGTAAGTTAGCTAAACCTTCTGGCTTTCATCTGCAACTACCATTCGTGGTGGCTCACGGTTGACAAATTCATTGTAGATTGTGCTACATACACACTTTCATTGAGTTCATAATGCCTCCGCAAGGCAGCTACGGGCGATGGCCACGGCCACCCAATTCTTAGACGAAGTGTTTTGGGTGGTGGCTGGCGGGTGAATCTATTCCATAAATTTGGAAGTGACAAGCGCAATGTTGAGATCAGTATGAAATAGAAGTTGAAAATAACAAAGTTGATGTAAAGAAGAGTTGGAGATGACATTGACATTCTCTAATTTCTTATGAACTCATCATGACACTCAGAAATAAGCACGCGATGTTCTTAACTAAAACCCTATTTTAAAAGGACATTCACGTGATAGGAACGCTTGCTGTAAAGCCCTTCACGTGATGACATTGACGCCTACTGTTGAAAGCCTATCAATAGATGACACATAGTATTCCCTAAAAGCCCATCACATGATGACTTCGTTGCTTAAAATCCATTCAAAGAAGGCCGATCACATGATGACATTGTTGCTGAAAGTCCATCAAGAAATGATACAGTTTGTCTCACAAAAGCCCATCACACGGTGCAGAGACCCTCTACTGCGAGTCCACTTTCACCCAACGTAAGGCCCAAATCCACCTTTGCAAAATCTAAGATGCTCTACGGCTCAATGGCTTGCAAGGTTGGCGGAGCCAAGCCGCTTTGATGGAGCAGTTTTTGTGAAGCATGGTGTGACAATATTAAAACTTCCAAAAAGGACTAGTGGAAAATTTTTCTTTGAATTAGGCTCATTCGGACATATCTATTATGTGAAAGTTTATTTCACTAAGGAAATTGACGAAGAGGAAAAAAAAAGCACCTTACAACCTAAGAGGTGGAACATAACAGTTCATAAAAGTCTGGGTGGGAAAGAAATTAAAGCCTTGCAAAATTGTTACGAGGATGTAAGGCTGATCCAATTGGGAGTTGTAGCCAAACCTACGTTGATATTGGGTTATAATTGCCGTACTGTCACGTGTTACATAATCGACGCACGTGTTCACTGCTCATCTAATAAAACATGCGTTCCGTTAAGCCCTCTCCCCACGCAAAACGTCGTCATTCAGTCCCGCTAGCATCCGCATAGACATGACTGCAGACACTCTCCCGTTCCAAAATGGCACCGCTTTACCGAACGGAGATCTGAGCTCCTCAAACCCTAACTCTAACGCCGCCACCGCCAAGAAGTCCAAAGAGAGCGAACGCCGTCGTCGCAGGCGCAAGCAAAAGAAGAACAAAGCCTCTAAGGAGGCTTCTGATTCTAATGCCGACGCCGGAACCGAAACAGATGAAGAAGAAGCCAAGGAGAACGCAGATCCTCAACCACAGGTCTGGCTAGATGTCTAGGGTTTTATTGTTTATTTTTTCTTTTATTTATATGTATGCATGCGTTTATGTTTGATGATTTGAACGGGGGACAAATTTCTAGGTTATAGAGATTTGATTTTGGGCTTAATTAAGTTGTTCCCAAATAATAATTTGGTTTCTGAGTTGCTAGATAGAGCCGTGTGTATGATTTCTTGGGCTATTGCCTTTGTTTATCTGCCATCTAGAAGAGAAATAAATAGAATACGCAACCGACCCTCGTAGTGGATATTAAAGGGTCTGTAGAAACTACTGGGTGAATGGGAAGAAAGTGTGTCTCTATTCGCATCTCACTTTTTGGTGGGGATTAATCCACGGATAAGAATGGTGAGCTTGTGAGGTTTTTTTTTTTTTTTTTTTTTTTTTTCCTTTTGTACTTCTAGTTTGTGTACATAATTTAGATTGATCTTTATTCAATTGTATTGGAATATCTAAAGAAGATATTAATCTTTGGACCATACTATCATATCTCATAGGCTCCTGCTGATTCTGGTTGCATGAAATTATAACATTTTTTTAATTCATTGTCAAGTTCATTCAAATGAATCACCTTGACCAACAGTGTTTTATGTAGATTATAACAAATGAATGCAGTAGGAACTAGGATGAAAAAACACATGCATTGGTGAGCTAGTTTTGGGGTTCTGTGTAGACTTGTAGTAGTTGAACGGGAATAATGGATAGGGAACTTGAAATTTTAGTGACGATTTCTGTATTTGACTAATTAAGTCTGAAGTAGTTACTCAAAATGAATTTCTTCACATTTCCTTATCTTTGACTAATAACCTGGTACAATTTGATAGGCACTGTTATGATTTTTTTTTTGGGTTCTTTGTTAAATTTCCATGTGAACATAGCTAGTGACAGCTGATCTATTTCTTTATAACCTACTTGGTTCAGTGCAATCATCATGACACATGCAACTGTTTTAATATTTTGTCAGGTTGTTGAGCAAGTTACTATTGAGTATGTCCCTGAAAAGGCAGACTTAGTAGATGGTATGGATGATGAATTTAGAAAGATCTTTGAGAAGTTTTCTTTTCATGACACTGCTGGTTCTGAGGTAAAAGTTTGCACTTTTAAATTGTCTTGTTTTTTATATGGTTATTATGTTACTTGAAGCTGAATTCTATGTATTTTTCCAGGAGAATAATAAAACAGATGAGGCTGCTAAAAATGCAGACTCAAAGAAGAAGGCTGACTCAGATTCAGAAGAGGAAGAACAGGATGACCAACAAAAAGAGAAAGGCCTTTCAAATAAAAAGAAAAAGGTTTTGGTGCTTAACTAAATGTTATTTTGTTCTTCATATTAATTTAATCATATGATTGTTAGATTATTGTCGTCATTATGTCTCACTGCATTTGTTACTATTACTTTAATGTGACTGAGAGATTTTTTTAAACCTTTTCAGCTTCAACGACGGATGAAGATTGCTGAACTGAAACAGATATGCTCAAGGCCCGATGTCGTTGAGGTATTGATAAATGCACATATCTGTCTACTTTGATTTGGTTATTAATGTGCTCTTTCCTGCTTTTTGGTGATTTGAGACGGTCTCTTCATTCTGAACTGGGCAATAAATGTGATTGATAAAATGTTGACTATTTGAGAACAGAGATAAAAGATGTATTAAGGATCCTATATGATATTAATCTGATCTCCTAATTTGCAAGTTTTATATTAATATACTATTTTTGTTCTGTCCAATATTTTCTCTTGCCACTTGTAACTGTTGACAATACTTGCTCTTTTTAACATCTTATTTTGTATTCAGGTTTGGGATGCAACAGCTTCAGACCCTAAGTTGCTGGTGTTTTTGAAGGCATATAGAAATACTGTTCCTGTTCCAAGGCATTGGTGTCAAAAGAGGAAATTTTTGCAGGTCAGTAATTTGTGCTGAAATTGACTAATGTGGATTAAAATATGCATGCACAATTGATGGGATTGGTCAACATGAGGGGTTTAGGGAAGAGAGTGAGGAAAGATCAATGCAACAAGATTTCCCTTATATGTATATATGTGGTTCTTGCAGGGTAGCGGCTGTGACAACCATGGAGCCTGGACTTGTATCTGTTTTGGAAAGAGGACCTTTGAATAATATCTTTTTAAATATATTTGCTAATGTGGGTTGGGATATAGATGTTTATCTGATTCTTTTAATGGACCTTTGCATGCTAGATGTAGGAGATTTTATTTTCGCTGTTAAGGTGCTAATTCATTTGCTTTGAATTTCAGATGCCTTTCCATTGTGCCTAATGCACAGGCTAGATTTGTATAAGATTTTAATAGTTTTAATGTTATCTGAGTTGGGTGTAGATTGGTTGACTTTTTGATTTGTAAAACTTCTCGTATCTCATTGGGTTTTGGATTTTTTGTTTTCAGGGGAAGCGTGGAATTGAGAAGCAACCATTTCAGCTTCCTGATTTCATTGCCGCCACAGGAATTGAAAAAATTAGACAGGTAGCTCCAACTCTCTCATTATGTTCCTCATTTTTTTTCTTTCTGTTGAACAAAGTTTTATTTTTGGAGGGAGTTTTATTACCTGGATGCTTCCTGCCTGATGCATGTTTTGCTAGATAATTTTCTGTATGTGTTTGTGTCCATGATAAAGGCACCTAACTTTGTTGCCATATTTTATCATTTCATAAGTGTAAGTCAGAGATATGGTCCTACTCTGCAGCCTAGAGTAGCCAGGTTGTGAAGTAAAATCAATCTTTGTTCATACATGTTAATTTGTTAACAGGTTAAAACCTGATACTTTTTATCTTTTGTCTTCCAATTCTGTTTTTACACCAGAAATTCCTTCATTACCTTCAAAATTCACATTGGTGCGAATAATATTATAATTAGAAGCTGTGCAAACATATTTGCAACATAGATACAATTTACCTCCATTGGTAAATCAAGTCCTTTGCATTTATGCCAGTGTTGGATGCTGCTTATTGTCCCCTTGTCCATGGTTTTTTCTTACATCCTGAATTTGGGTTTTGTTTCATTCAGTTTCTGTGCTCATTTGTGAAAGCTGCTGATAACTTATTATCTTTTTCTTACAGGCTTACATAGAGAAAGAGGACAGTAAGAAGTTGAAACAAAAGCAGCGTGAACGTATGCAGCCAAAAATGGGGAAAATGGATATAGACTATCAGGTTTACTTTTTTCTTGATTGATGTTATTTAGAATTTTTCTATAATATTTGTTTCTTTATATGTTGAGTAATATGACTCCCCTTGATAGTGTTTGGAACAATTATTACCATTTTTCTAATAAGACTCTTGTTTCTGTTATTTAGGTCCTCCACGATGCATTTTTTAAGTTCCAGACGAAGCCAAAGCTGACAACTCATGGTGATTTGTATCATGAAGGGAAAGAATTTGAGGTAAACTTAATATGTATATTATGCTGTAGATGGATCACTGCTCATACATGCTTGGTTGTTTTTCAATTCACTTGTATGACTTATGGTACATAAACGTGTTGGCTTTACATGGTGAATATCATCATATCCTAGCATTAAAAGGGGGGAATGACAAATATACGACTTTTAGATTCTTTTAGTTAATCATTTGTTCATGCAACTATTGAACATATTAGATGTGGTGTTTACACTGGTTACATAACATTAGATCTACATAATCTTGACCTTGAGGCTTGAACAAAATAATGTAGACACTTCTTTTAGATGGAGTTTGGTTGGGTTTTGAAATAATGAACTGGTGTGGAATTTGTGCCTATTGTTTTTTAGGATGTATGGTCACTTATTCTTTTGTTTGACCTGTAGGTAAAGCTTAGGGAGATGAAGCCTGGAACATTATCACATGAATTGAAAGAAGCTCTTGGTATGCCGGATGGTGCTCCACCACCATGGCTTATTAATATGCAGGTGAGTTTGACTAAATTGTTGACTTTGAATCTATGATTTGTTTTTCTAACCATGGATTTGATCATGTAGAGATATGGTCCACCTCCTTCATACCCACATCTTAAAATTCCAGGGCTGAATGCTCCTATTCCCACTGGAGCTAGCTTTGGATATCAACCTGGTGGCTGGGGCAAGCCTCCTGTCGATGAAGTATGTCATCTAATTAGATTTTTTTGGTTTCAAATTACATGCATGAATCTACTTTTTGGAGTTATTCGTGGTATAATCAATTTTCTTTTGCCACTGTACGTAGTATGGACGCCCTTTGTATGGAGACGTTTTTGGTGTCCAGCAACAAGAACAGCCAAACTACGAGGTATGGGACTGCACAATTGGGTTTGGGTTAGCATGTTGAATCACACACACACACTGATAGATACACATACACATAGGCTAATCAATAGTCAAATATGAGTTTCAAGTAACTTTGGCAACCCTCAGGTAAATAAAGTAAAATTCTAAATTTACCTTGCATTACTCTTCATCAAAGTACAAGGACCATGTGTTACTGCCTGTACTTCTTATGTCACCACTCAACTCTATCAGATTGTGAGTGGGACATGCCCAATATAATTTTGATTCTTAATGTGGGCCCCAACCCTTAACTTGAACTCTTGAATTTCTACTCTTGACATGATTGACATTATTATTATTATTATTAATTTCTTTTTGTATTGATTAATCAATTTAGGAGGAGCCAGTTGACAAGACCAAGCATTGGGGTGATTTGGAGGAAGAGGAAGAAGAAGAGGAGGAGGAGGAGGAAGAAGAAGAAATTGAGGAAGAAGAGTTGGAGGATGGTATTCAATCTGTAGATACACTTTCAAGGTGTATATTTCTTCTTCATCAGTGTGCTTTTATGTTAATGATGTCTTGGTGCATTGACTGCGTTCTATATGGCATGGCACTTCATGTCATTTGCAAATAATATATTGCATTGAAGTTCTGGCCTGTCTGTCTTGCTTGGTTTTGCATAGTTTCTGACTAGATAGTTTACTTTTCTTGATTCAGCACACCTACTGGCGTTGAAACACCTGATGTTATTGACCTTCGTAAGCAACAGAGAAAGGAACCAGACAGGCCTCTATATCAAGTATGTAACTGCAGTTAGTAGATCTTTGCCTGTGTCATATAAGCATTTCTTTGGATGTTATGCTTTCTATTTACATTTTTTCTCCCTTGTTTCCTGTAGGTACTTGAAGAAAAAGAAGAGAGGATTGCACCAGGGACTTTACTTGGAACAACCCACACGTAAGGCATTTATTTGTTTCAGAAAATTTCTAGTTTCTTATTCCTATAAATCTCTGTTATTTAATAACAATTAATATTTTTTGGTTGGCAGGTATGTGGTTAACACTGGCACACAAGACAAGAGTGGAGTAAAAAGGGTAAGGACAAAGTTTATTTTTCTTTTCAACTAATTTTTTATTGGTAACACCAATAAGTAGAAAAATTAGTAACTTGAATTATCTCTACTTTAGCAGTAGAGAGTGTTGTATATTGAAAGTTGTGTTTTCCCTATGATTACTATCTTAGAAGAAAAGACACGGTTGACCTTTTTCTTGACTAACTTGCTGGAAGTGTTTCTGGATGTGATATTCATGTTAGAAATAAGGGAGCACACGTGATTAGCTGTTTAGTATTTTCTTGTTATTTTGTCACTTCTCCCATTATTGTTTGTGGTGCAAACTCATCTACTGTAAAAGGTTATATAACTGATGTTTGGTGTAATAAATGCTCTGGTTATTAGTTTATGCATTTATTTTTGTATAATTACTTGGAATAATTGTATTTTTTTTAATCATTATTATTGGTAGATCCTGTAAACCCTTTTTTGTTTATTTTGGCAGGTTGATCTGCTTAGAGGGCAAAAATCAGATAGAGTTGATGTTACTCTACAACCTGAAGAGCTGGAACTTATGGACAATGTTTTACCTGCTAAGTAAGTTTTTTGAATTTGATAAGTTGTTGCTGGTGTACTAGTGTTTGCTAGAACAAAGGGAGTTAATTATTTTATGGATTTCACAGGTATGAGGAAGCTAGAGAGGAGGAGAAACTCCGTAGTCAGCGTGAGGATTTCAGCGACATGGTTGCCGAGGTGAGCTTTTCATTAGTTTTTTTACAGCATCCATTTCAGAAAAATGACATTATATTGTAGTCCATGCATAGAGAGAGCCAGTGTTGTTATGCCTAATTAAACTAATTGCCCCCGTCTACCAACCCAACCATAAGTACAAATGGAATTCCCTTCCGTCTGGGAGATGAATTGAGGTTGAACTTAAGAGTGTGTGATTGTGCAGAATGAGAAGAAGAGAAAACGGAAGATGCAGGAAAAGGAAGGAAAATCAAAGAAAAAGGATTTCAAATTCTAGACTGGACAATGTATTTAGTGATATGGTATGAATGGCTCGCCGCCTTGCGGTAACGGAAGCCAAGACTTTTACGTGAGGAATGCGCAGAATCAACTTTTGTTTTGGGTGGCGCTCTCGTAATCAGGAAAATAATTGCTGTAAACAAATTTATATTCAATGTTGTCATCTATTTCACCTATAACTGGTTGACATAGGTTTTGCTGTAAGGTTTCGAAAAATATATACATGAGTTGCTTTAGTATTCTTGGGTCTATTATTCATGACAATGCTGTTAGCAATGATAATGAAATTTTAGGAGTTTATTGAAATTTAAAAAATTTTGAGAGGGTTTTAGAAATTTATGTCTCTAATGGTAATTACATTTTTAATAAATTAAATTAGGATGTAATAAATCATAAATTTTAAAAATTTTCAAAGGGTTTTATAATTTAAAAAAGTTTTAGGAAAACTTAAAAATTTTAATATTCTTTTAATAATTAAAAAAATAATAATTACTTTCTTAAAAAAAAATAAAATATATTAAAAATAAAAATATTATATAATTATAACCTATATCTTAAAAAAATTAATATATATTTTTAATAATTTTAAAGTGATAATTATATTTTAAAAATATAATAAATTAAAAACATAAATATTATTTTATAAAATATTAAGATATAATTATAATAAATATTAAATTTTAGTTTTAATAATGATGTAATTATATATTAATTTATTTTTAATTTAAAATGATTTGATTAGCGTACACATATTTTAACGGTATATAATTTATTTTATTATTTATGCTTTGGTCCATGTTTGTACCAAACATACTGATGGAATATTTGGCGATGTGACCTGAATGAAGACTTGTCAACTCCACATTAATGAACAATTGCTGTAATGCAACAATAATCCATTTTCAGATATATATATTATTATGTTCAAATATATGCCTAAATAATTGGAGAAAGAGGGCTGTGGCAAATGCCTCAATTGCAATTTAACATGTAGACACATTAGCAGTGAGAGTTAGGTTCTTTTTTCCAATGTTAAGTGTAACGTCAATTCAATGGGGCAACATTAGCGGTCGGGGTGGAGCTGTAAAGCCCTGTTTTTTATTCGATTTTCCCTACATTTCAATTCTAGTTTATACTTGTGGCTGACATTGTCCTTTTTAGCCATCCATTTTAATTTTTTGGCTAAAAGGACTTATTCCTACCAAAGTTTCACTCAAACACAAACTTCCACTTTTTATAATATTTTAAAATTCAAACAGCGACTTTTTTATTGGTTTTTATCCAATTTTACAATATTTTTTATAAAATAAATAAAATACTCTTATTAAAAAAATAAAAATTTATAATAATATTATATAATAATATTTAAATATATATATATATGTTAAAAAATTTAAAAATATATTATAAAATATGATAAAATTTTAAAAAATAAAAAAAAGACCCACTGTTATCAATAAAAGTGGTTATTAATAATTAAATCGGATGATCAAAAATTGTCACGTTGTTTCAAAGGCAATCAGATCTAATCGTCATGATTGGTGGAGGAGACTAGATTTGATCACTTTTGCCAAAATTTGGTCACCTTCACTAGTAATCATGGCCAGAAATGATCGATAGGGTTAAAATCAATCATTTCTAATCCTTTTTTATTGTTTTGCTCTAATCGTTTCCTCTAAAATAAAATGTGGTTAATCTAGTCACCTCCATTAAATGAGACGATCAGATCTGTCCACCCTAAAACCAAATGATTGTATTCTGCCACTTAGTTCTATTATCAGTGGCTACCATCATCGACATCAATAATGGTAATTGCTTCAAATTTTTTTAATTTTTTTATATTTTTAATATATTTTAAAACTTTTTTTTATATTTTTTAATATTTAAATAATATTTTATATTTTTATAAATTTTATTTTATTATTTTATAAATTTTTATTAATAAAATAACTAAAATACATTTCTGATCATCAAAATTTAAAAATATTGACTATTTAATTTATCCAATAACTTTAATCAATAGATAAGTATTTAAGTTTTTAAAATTAAAAATAAAAAATTTGTCTTTAAACAAAGTTTTGGGTGAAAATATCTCCTTTAGCCTAATTGTTATTCCTTTTTTCCTCCTCAATCCCTTCTTTCGTCACCAAAGCCCAAGACCCCGCACCATCATCTCTGTTTACTATTATAGCTTTCTTACACCCAACAAACAAAATCATGCATCTAATAGCAATATTTCACTGATTAGGATTTAATTTTATTTAATATATATTTATAATATAGCGAATTTTTTTTAATGTATTATAGTTTTAATTTAATAAAAATAAGTAATTAAATAATTTAATATAAATAATCAATAAAGATAAATTCAATATTTTAAAAGGTTATAATTTGATAAACAATACATTGATTATTTCTTTTCTTTATAATTTCATCCATTAAAAGTTATCATCAAAAAATAATTTTAGAGATGAAAGATTTGTCATTTTAATTAAGGTGATTTAAACTCTTACGTAATATCGTTCTAGGATGGCCAAGTAACTTGCCCTTGAAGATTCTATGTAGTCGCCGCAGGCATATTCAATTAAAATGGTGAAATTATTGATTGAAAAATCTCGTCGAACAGCGTTATTGTTTTACTTGGATTTAGTTTTGGCACTTTCTGCCGCCCCATATGATAGGCTTTGGCTCTTCTCTTCCCGTCAATTTCATTTTGTGGGTTGCTTGGAACTACAGCTTATAATTAATGTTGAACAAATTAAGATGAAATCTCAGTTGGTTCTTCAAGTATGAGAGTCAGAATAATGTTGAACAAAGAAGAGCTCTAAAAGTCATGTCATGCCTGATTTCTTTAACTTAATTAGCTTGACCACCTTCTTAATTTGTTTTTTTCGAAAGTATTGCTTTTGCCAGCCTGCAGCTCAAAGTGGATTCGATTCTGAAAACTTGAAGATCTTCAGGTTTGACGTTCTCAAAAATTGAAAAAACAAGCATTATTATAAGAAATCTACTATATTTCTAGCAGGAACTGCATCACATTGTTCATACAATAACGCAAAATGATGTGTCTGTCGGTTGTGATAATATCACATCAAAATCAAGACCCTTATAGCGTCGTTCTAGGGCTGGCTTCAAGCAGTTGCATGTGAAAAGCTCTAGAGCGACGCGCGCCAAGTAAACCTCGTCAAGAGATACAAGTTTTCTAGGATTTTGTTTAAGGGTTTATGGATAGTCAGTGATCTCAGAAACAGCCTGTTAAACTTGGCATGATTATCATGATTAATGATACCTCACCAAGTCATCTTTTGATTAACAAACACTTAATTAAATTATTAGGAAATTAATCAAAGTCATGATCCAAGTGAACTGAATTTTCAACAAGCAGCTTCGCACCAACCTGGAACCATCGATTGCAGCGGGGGCATGCTTCTTCTTATGGTGTGTTGACACCTGCGAACCACAACAAACCCTTTGATTATTATAATAAGTGTGAATTAATAAAGTAATTATTAACATAAAAGTAGTAAAGTGGCATGTTTAGGCTGCAAGATTAGACTAATTATTATTAATTTTGGTTATTATATATATATATATATTCCATTAAATACTTACTTCCTAACTAAATTTGTCTTTTTGAAAATGTTGAAAACGCCCTTACAAGCAACTTTACCAAGCCAACCGACCAAGACCAACTCATATCCATATATTATTTGTATTCACATTCCTTCAAGAATTCATCGCAATAAACTTTTTCTTTGATCGTGTCCTAATTATATGCACGTGGCTCTTTTAGTCCTATTTATTTGACTCCCTACTTGCCCGAATCATTCTTTCATATACTTTTTCTTTCTTTTTTCAGATTTCTGACGAATTCCTTTAATCCATAGTCAATAATTGTTGGATTCACATTGAGCTTTGCATAGTTTGAAGCATAAGTTCCAGATGGGTTTATTTTAAGGCTGCTTATTCTACAATTCACAAATGGAAGTTGAAGCAGCAGAATTTTGACCTGGGATTTCTTGGTTTACCATTAATTAAATGTATGTGCAGGTGAGAGCACCTAAATTTAGTAGCGATAAGGTTGTTGACATGTCCCTAACAAAACCAATTTGCTTTCCACTAAAGCGTTGTAATTGTTAATGTTATGAGGGACATAAGAGAGTGATTGATGAAAGAGCCAACAGGTTATATGATGATGGTTGTTGTGGTTATTGTGGCATGCCTAGACAAAGACAAAATCTAGTCATTTCATGGGCGGTGACCACTAATTTGACTCCAATGGACCATATCTATCACACTCACTTTGCTTTGCTTGGCTTGGCTTGCTACTGTCATTTCTCTCAAGAGAATTACACAAACACATACTACCCATCACTAATGTCATTTCCTTGAGACAATTCTACAAGAATATGTACACTGGACACAGATTCAGATTGCGGTATTAGCATTATATACATACCTTCAATAATGTAAGTGGTAACACACATGGCTATGGCCTATATGGCCGAGCCTCGCTACTCTAAAAGATGTGCATTGGCCCATGCATGCCCTTTGCTTCTTCGTCACTAAGCTCTCATCTTTCTACCCTACCAATTATCACGTGAAGCCAACTGTTTCAAGTCATGGGTCCCTTTTCCCACCTTCCTTCTTCATCTCCAACATATACACTAATCTACAATAAACTAATTAACGTGCTTTTCAATTGGTATGAATATTAGATCAGTGCTTATAACCAATGTAACACTTCTCCTAATGCTTACTAGTAATTGATTGAGAGATAATTGTAATATTTCTATACTTTAAATTATTGTAGTATGGAGTGAACATCCACACTCCCTTTACAGCCCATACAAACAAAGCACCATCAATGGCCCAGGGGCATCCATGTGTTGGTAATCAAGCAATCACCTTCAAGGCTAAGTAATTGATCAGTGTAAGTATCTGATCCATTAGTAAAAGTGTTTGTGGCCCTATTTAAAATGTGTTACCAAGGCTTTGCAGAATTTTATAGGGGTTTTCCCATCTTCATGTTCTCAGTATCAATTGTCATAATTATTTCCTTTGACAGTGTACAAGATAATAAAAGATAGAGATCATTCAAAGACATGCTCACTTCTCATCACCTTCCTAAAAATTTTCTTCTCTTTAACTCCTCTCCATCACCAAATTTCTCAGGTGTTTCGATCATCACCAAAATCTCATCATCTTCTTCTTCTTCTTCTTCTTCTTCTTCTTCTCCTTCTTGTTGTTCTTCAGATCGATCTCTCTTCTTGCTCCTCGCTCCAAGGGATAGAGTTTCAGTTTTTTTTATTTTATCATCATAATATTCTTTTCTGTTTTAGGGTTTTTTGAGTTGATCTCTTGCGGTATATTTACTAGGAGATACTCATGGGCTTAAGTTCTAAGCAAGTTTCTAGTGATGGCATCGGTTGGAGCCAGGCTTTGCTACAAACTCAAACCTTGGAGCTCCAGAAGCCTCCGTCACTGAAGAGGCAACACCCACAAAATCAGCAGCAAGCAGACCCGTTGAAGTGTCCGAGGTGTGATTCCACGAACACAAAATTTTGTTACTTCAATAACTACAACAAGTCACAGCCTAGACACTTCTGCAAAACTTGTAAGAGGCATTGGACTAAAGGTGGCACTCTGCGGAATGTTCCTGTTGGCGGTGGCCGCAAAAACAAGCGTCTCAAAACGTCAAGTAACGCCACCAACACCATAAGCACCACCGCAACAACAACCGCCACCGGCAACATCAACGTTAGAGTCTATAATACTCAACAGGCAGTTCAGTATCAGCAGCCTAGACAGAATTTTTCTTTTGCAATTGGCGATCAAAAAAACTTATCTGATATGCTGTATCAAGCGTTGCTTTATCCTCCATCCACGCTGTTACGACAAGATCCTGTCAACTCAGGCAACTTCAACGTTAAAGAAATGAGCACCAACAATGGTGTTTTTACTGGTTCAAGAGTTCCTATAGCGCCTCAAAGTCAAAGCTTCTACCTACCTTACGCAAGCTTAAGTTCTTTTGACACATCACAATCCTCAATTGCAACCTCTCTTCAGTCCTCAAATGTTTATAAATGCACAGGAGAAACCCCGGATGATCCAACGATGCCCACCTCGAGCACCACACTCACGCAGCCATGGGCTCAAATAGCAACTACAAGCACTGGAATGGACATGGCAAATTACTGGAACTGGGATGATATTGACCCGTTTGTCTCTACTGATCTCAATATATATTGGGATGATTCTGATATCAAACCTTAATTAACTACATACCAGTTGTAGTGTCTTTAGATCTTTTCTTCATGAGTTGGGGTGTTTGTGTTTTGTTACAGATTAATGAGAGTCTATTTCTTCAGGTCAATCAATTAAACATAAATGTAGTTGTTATATGAGATGTAGACTGATCGAAGCTGCCCTTTTTAAAATTTAGTCTCAGCTTCATGTAGGTGTCTCGTCTCCATTTGTCATTTCTGTGTGACTCTATCTTGTTTCTTCCGAGAAAAAAGAAAAAGAAAGAATGTAAAAGTAGGTTAGGGAAAGTTGCTTATTACAGAATTCGGTGGATAGTGATATAACTGTGATCACATTTCACAGGCATATGGGGAGCTGGATTTTTACAGCTAGGGGAAGGCGGGTGGGTGGTGGTTGCAGATGTGATGGAAGATTCTTGTGGATATGTATATTTGTTTCTGGATATCTGAATAATATTTTACTCCGTGTTCACTGGTTGTGAATCATTCTCTTCCCAGGCCCTGACAGAATTTTTGTTGTGAAGTCCGAGTTCTCTTGATAAATATAATATATTTCCTCAATTCCCCTCCATTCATTCCTCTACTAAACTTGTGAATTCTGGGGCCATATATAATATTCAAGGTTTGTTTTTTATTAAGTTGTTTCCTGGTAAGTAAAAAAATCCTAGCATCACCCAGAAAATTAACTGGGGTTGATTGATTAACTCAATCATTCTAACTTTGACAAGAATCAGTGATATTGTTTCTATAAGAGGTAGATAAAAGATGTAAGGAAACAGAGAAATAGAATGAAAAAGGAAAGAAATTGGGTCTTCTATCCAAAGAGAAGATGACATATCTCGGAAATTAAAGCAGGGTTCACATGAGAATTTGTTGATTTAAGTGGGACTTCAATTAGATGACAGCAAGAAATTTGTAACTTTATGCACGTTTTGCATGGGCTCTGTGTTAGATTCTTTGGGCCTTCAATGGATATGATGGAGTGGTGAGTCTCAAGGCAAAGCTAGTTAAGCTTAGTATAGCTTGATTCCAACTAAACTTCTGATAAAATAGGTATAGAGTTTGAATATGACAACCTTCAAGACTATTAACTCAGCTCAAGTTTAAAAGTAAGAAGGAGAATTCGAATTTAGCTTAAAATATCGCAACTAAATCTTGTAATTTATATATTTATTAGTTATTTTATAATATTTAAAATTAAAATTCAAAGAATAAAAACTTTAAAATATAAATGTAAGATTTAAATTTTTAAAAATTTATTAATATTATAGATAAATCAAGTTCTGAACTTAAACCCACCAAATCAAACAATAATCCATTTTAACTCAAATCGAATATAACATGTGAACTCAAATTTAATTTAACTAATCAAGCCATCAGTAGTTTGCAAGCTCTTTGCTTTGTGTGCAAACCTAGTTAGTAGTGTTGCTACTGTTATTATGGATTGAATTTGCTAATGGATGCAGGCATAAATCATTGTAGCATTTGATCTTGGAATATTTAAAAAAAAAAAAAAAAACCCACTTATTTGGTTCATTCCCGAGATAACTCTTATTGTATTTGATCGAGAGTCCGAAATCAATCTTGGGCTCGGCAAGAATTGTGGGTGGAACTTGGGAGTAGTCCCAAGTCAGTAGAAAGAAAAAGCTGCATCTACTTCTGAAAATATCAAAACCCATGTATCTTAACTGGGAAGACATATCCATCTTCTGCAGCAAGTGCCAAGTATTGTGCTTCCATGGACATCTTCCCTTCCATTTCTATGGCTGATAGTGGATCCTGGTCCCTGAAAACAAAGAATCAACATCAAGTTTGCTAATCTTAGTCCAGATTCATAATCAAAAAACCTGACGGCTCCGAATTACCTTCACGATGAAGAGGCAAAGAGTTTCTCATCAAAACAAAACTAAAAATAAAAAAATGAGGTTTACAACAGGAAACTCTAAAATAAAAATGTTTACATCTGCTTCCATAGAGTAGAATGAGGCTCAAGCTTAAAAGGACTAAAAGGATAATCTGAAACACAATTAAGATCGTCAGTCAATTCCATATGCTAAACAAATGTATGCTATATAACAAGCCCTGGCACACTGCGTTGTTCAGATCATAATAGGAAGCCAACTGATTAGCAAAATTACATACAAAAGCATTTCTAGCCCTTCAAACTCAGTACAGCTATTACAAGTTTCCCATCGTCACACCAGTGTCTCTGCCGTAGGGAGACTTCCCATCATTAGCCCGCGAAAAGCTAACATAGTAAAGCTCAGAGATTATGCCTGTTAAGACAATGAAGGCAGCTCCAGCTCCAAACACTCCCTTTCTCAAAGTCTCACATGATGGAGGAGTGCTCAAGGTACTCCTGTATTTGGTGTGGTATGCATTTCGCACTGACCCCGCCAGCAAGCAAATCTCAGCGATGAAAAAGAAAACCCTGAAATATCCCTTTATGAGTAAATTGAAAAATATGGAAAACATGATGTTGTCAAGTAGTGAGGCAAATTTAATCTCAGAGCATTTTCAAATTATTTGATTTAAACTCTGCGGTAAGCACATACCAGCAGGTGATAAATAAGACAATGGCCCACGCCCTTGCACCACTAGGTCTCATGGCCTTCCCACAGCACAAGCATCGACTTACCACCATAATAAGGATTTGACTAGCTAAAAGGAGCAGGAATGAACCCACACCTAAGCCAGTCGCAATATCCTTGTCATATTTACAGTAGGTATAAGTGCCACTATCAGCAATTACCGCCTGTCAAAGAAGTGAATATGTAATGAGTTTAAGAGGAGGGTTAAAAAGATTTATTAAGACTTTCAGTGTAAAATTATTTCCATGAACTTTCCTGAACTCAAATTTATCCTCCATGCCTATAACTGTGAACTGTGAGACTGAAACTAATCTTGACCGGGAAATTGACACAGGCTCCGCAAAGCCCTATCATCCTATTTTCCACTATCATCACCACTCCACGTTCAGGGCTTTACTTTTATTATTATTATTGTTATTATTATTAGGTTTTCATAAGATTAAACCAGCATACTGTTAGAAATGCAAAATCTAGTAGCATATTTAGTTATAATTACAGTGAAAACCTATGGAAACTAATAGCACAACAAGAGATATGCACCAAAACTAAGTACAACTACTTTCCGACTAAATCCTGCAGTTATTAAGTTTATTCACTCTGTTCCAATTTCATGAAATAAATTACACCTTTCCAAATAAAATAATCTTTTCCATGGTCATCAACTTCAGAGACATAAGCTTTTGAGCCAAATCTCAAGATACAAACACGCATATTTCCATTTGGTTTCAAGCCCTAATAAGAATTCAAAATAAAATTCTGTAAAATCGTAAGTATACTAATCCATATGCCCATACAGAGATTGGGCAGGCCATCTATAGTTCTTGTTATCGACAAGCATGCACTTAATCCTTAACCAAATGGTTAACTTCTACTTAAAATTTTTCAAAACCAATAAACAGCCAACAACCAGTTTTGACTTGTGAAAAACACTGAACCCATTTGTCTTTTAAATTAAAAACCTCAACTTTCAGATCTAGCAACTGATATATTTATATTTTGTATATTATATACAATAAAAGATCCTAAAATCATTAAACAACAAACTGTTTCAACAACTGGGTCATCGCTATAACCTAATTAAACAAACAAAACATAAGTAAACCACACAAAATACTCACAAAAAGAAAAAGAAAGAAAAGAAAAAACCCAACAAGGAAACTCACAGTAGACCTCCTCTGCTCAGCTGCAACCGCAAGTCCAAAAGCAATTAGATCAAACACAAACACAACCAACAACAACAACTTGGAAGCCATCTCCGTGTGTGTGTGCAGCCACAAATCCCAAGCGTTAGATAAAAGCAGTAACCAAAACTAGTGATAAATAAAATAAATAAACAAATGAGCAGTAGAAGCAGACTCGAACGGCCGGTTTAATTTGATTGATGGATGGGCTTATTACGTCTCCGGAAAGTAATGTATTCTTATTATTTATGAAATAGAGAAAGATACCAAGATACGAGGTCAGTCACATTCACTACAGATGAATTATTAATGGTTGTGGCCAATGCTTATCTTTTCCTGGGTAAAGATTTTTCTATTTTGTGGGCTTCGTTATTGATATCATTCATTTTGGAAGTAGAATTATATAAGGTTCGTGATTAAGTCTATTTTTATATGGGATTGGATTGGATTAATCTCAATTTTTATTATAAATGGGTTCAAAATCTTATAGGATCAATGTATAAATAACAAATTAGAGGTGAATTCTTACGGGCCAAAAATCTATAATGATTTTAGAGAGTTGAAGGTTGAACTTTGGATCACGTGGCTTAAGAATTAGTAAGGCAGGTGGGGTGGGTACACATGAGTTGAATGAAGGAAATACATTCAACGGTTTTGATTTAATTTCTTAATGTGAAAAGTTGAAACGTGTCAAACTGGGTTTTAATCAATAGTAATGCCCACTACCTGGAAAATCCCACAAAAGTGGACTCATAATTAAGCCCACGATTAAAGTTCTCTCATCATATCACAAAAATCTGAATAATCACCTAACAAATCCTCACCTTTTTTTATCCAACCAAGCAACAAATTAAATGAATTTTAAATATTTTTTTAATACAACCACAAAAACCAACGTGTTAAAGATATACGCAATATTGGTGTGGCCGTATGGGTGAAGCCATATCCATCACTGAATATGCTCTTTCACTTCCCTACAAAACTTTCATGGTCTTGTATGGCTAAGTCCTCACTGAAGCGACTTCCTGCAGTTTGGTAGCTTCCGCTGATGCTCTTTCTCAACAGCCACGAATTTAGCTGCTAATTCATCATAGTCAGGTAACTTCGGGTGTACATGGGAAGATGTAATTGTTGAGTAACCGAGCAATGTCATCACGTAATTGCTTGACAATTAAGTGTTTCTTAACTTCAACAACTTAAGACGACATTGAACAAGTCTAACTAAATAAACAGTTCTATTTGAAGTATAGATTTCACATGTATTATCCCTAAAAAATAATAAGATTTTTGCTTAATTAAATAGAAATTCTGACAAAAAAACTCTAGTAAAATGTTTTTATTCATAACATGTGATTGTTTCTTATAAACTTGAGTGTAGTATTCTCATATCTTAATTTTGTAATCGATTATCGTAAATCATAAATCTTCAATTGCCACAATCACTAAAAATATTAATTTAGGACCCTTGTTCATCTCTTCTTGGGAGGAATCTATAGTATCTTTGTGAGTGTAATTTACAAAGCTATTTCATTTTAGAAGTGGTGGTACGTAGAACTTGTTTATATTTTTGTTTACGTGCCTTCTTTGTCTTTTGCAGTGATTTCAGCCCTTTCTGCTGCTTTTGTCAATGAATATGTCCAGGAAATGGCAGGGAAATCTTTGGAGCAGGTTGAAAAGCTCTTTCCAGAACGAGGGTCATTAGCGTGGGGTGGGTGGTGGAAGTAGATGTGGAGCAACTAGTGTAGAGGCACAAGTGAAAGGCCCTCTTGTTCATCCATGATACTTACTACAGGGGGAGTGCTTGTACTTGTAAACTAAAACTAGTCCTGAGTTATCTGCATCTGTAAGAATTTCTTTTGATCTTCTTGGAAGTGTGATTGAAAGTGAATTGCTCCCTGTTATACTGCAAACTCCAAACCGCAGAGTAACCTCTCGAGAAGGACTAACCATAAAAGCTGCAACCCGCGCCTTGATTCGCAGATTGACTTCTCTCCCCCAGAGACTTTGAATTGAATGACATTATGAAGCCAAAGCTGTGTGGCGTGAAATAATAAATCCTGCTCCAGAGTTGAAAGAATATTAATTCCAGGATGTGGAAGCCAGTGCCATTGTTGTTTACATGTACACAGTAAGAATTTGGATACCAATTCTTGAAAAATATTCTATTCTTCCCTTCAAGTTTTCGGGATGAACATAATTAACATGAATATATAAAATTAAAGAGCATAAACTCACATGGCTAGAGAATGGCATGTGTAAACGTAGGGACTATCCATAAAGGTAAATCGAAAATAAATGTACACCAAAGCAACTAAGCCATGTGCAGCCTCCATGCAATGCTACATCGCATAAACTACTAAAATGAAGCATTCAAGACCACTGCAAATCCACGAAATAGCTTCAGAATTTTGTATACATATAGGTATGTATGTATGAAAAGTTAAGGTTTTGCCGCCATGGTGCATCTGATTCTCATTAAACTTTTCTCCATTCTCTTCATTTTTCTTGTTAGGTAGCTACTAAACACATCACTTTATTATTATTGTTTCATGAAGATAATTAACAGAAGTCAATGACTATGATAAGTGCATCTAACCTTGACTTTATTTTTTCTATTTTATAATCTATTGATGTCCCTATCTTTCTTACCTGGTCCATTTCTTCATGTCTCTGCCAGCTGCAGGAAGATGCCTTTCTTTGGAGTCACAAGGTTGCAGTCCCAAGACCAAAAAACAACTCCCGACCAGAGATGGCCTTCTTCCTTGCCTAGTATTTTTTTCTACGGTGCAGGCCAGCCTGCAGGAGTTGCCTCTTCCTACGAGGAAGAGGCAATTATAGTTCTAAAGTAAATCTAGTGCTCTTTACAACAAAGCCAAAGCCAAAGCCAGTATTATTGATGTAAGGAATTTTGAATCTTAGCCAAGATAGGTTATAGTAGTAATGAAAGTTTCCTAAATCTTAATCACATTGTTATATGATAAAATTTTTCTTCAATTAAACTTACAAAACGACACTCAAAGAGTGGACTAATTATGAAAATAGCCGTCATCAGTTCCACATGTGGATAAACTAATATCCCTCGTTAAGTAGAAGCCACCTATCAACTTGCATTTTTTCCTTTTCTCTTGCCAACATGAAAAAATAATAACTATTTACCAAATTAACATGATCGTTATCTTGTCTTCATATGACTAAATAATAATTTAATTTTTAAATAAATTTAAATTGTAACGATAAAATTGTAACTATGCTTCTTCAAATTATATAAAGGTATAAACATTATATAATCAAAAATAATAGATTACATAAAAATATGCTATAAGTCTCTCAAACAAATCCAACCATCATATATAGCCATATTTCCAAAATTGCAACCATAGGATAATACCTATTATAAACACAATTCATATTCTACTAAAACATTTTTCTATAATCATCAACAACATAATTATAAATATAGACTCTTGACAATGAAGCAAATCACATTATAAACTTTCGTGTTTCCAATTCATACACTCTTAACCACTCTATTTCGAAAGAATAATAGAATAACTAATTTTAATCGTCATTATCATAGTCTTTCTTAAGCAAAACTCAAAATTACATATATCAATTAATAACAAAAAATGGCATCAAATATACTTCTAATTTAGATCACAGATACATGGTATTCTCCAATGTATAATCATGCTTTGAAGAATCAGTGAGAAGTTCGTGTATTAACCATTCACTAGAGACTGCCAGTAGTAGATAGTCCACCAAATTTTTGTGACAAACTAAACTTGCTGAAAAACTCATCCTGTTTTCTTTTCCCTTTCTGGGAATCACCATATTCACATGTATTATTAATCAATGCAGAATCAACCATTTAAACAAGTTAAGCCACAGCTCCAGTTGCTATCAGTCCAATCACATGACACACCTAACCAGCCATATCCTATTATTTCATGCTCGATAATATTACTTTCTGAATCTATCATGCCAGGAAACGACGACATGAAAATTCATTTCTATAAACAATGCCTTTAAAACTTAGTTCGCTCTTAATGACGGCAAAGGTGCAGAATCTTTCTGTTGGATACCTTTCCAGGGTGTCCGTAGAAACACGGAAACCTGGAGACAGTTGCCTGGACAAAAGCTCCTATTTAATTTCATATGTAGGGCACATGTTGAAGGTGAAAAGCAGAAGATAAAATGCATCATAGTGATGAAGACAAGGCCATGAAGTTGGTGTGGTGGGATTATCTGTTGGTCCATTACCATGCACAAACAGCAGCAAAATGACAATTCAGAGTGTAATTAACACATTGGCTTACAAGTAGATTGAAAAATTAATGGGATATATGGATTGACTGCTATATGGCATTTACATATCAAGAATCTGAATCTGAAAGGAAAATGAGAAGCACTCCAACAAGAAATTTATTTTTATAATCGCATTTTGTGAATCTCATGTTTTATTTTCTGTAATTACAAACTTGAGGGTGAAGATTTGCAGTAGATACAGCAACCTAACCTTAGATGATCAATAATACTCCCTTCTTCGACTCTAAGCCGTCTACTCTGCCTGTTCCATAGATGAATGGCAAAGCTTTGGCGGCGAATAAACTCGAGCTTCTTATGCAACCATTTTGAATGAATCTTGTTTCGAGGCCCTCCAAAGAAGCTTTGAATTCTACTCCAATCAACAGGGTAGAAAGCCGATGGCGGCATCACGGTGAAGTTAAATCCAGGTCTACCATTGACCCTTGCTAGAACTCTTGAGACCAAGTAAGGACCATTGTGACCCCACTTGTTACCATCAAATGTAAGTGCAAATTCTTGTATGAACTTGAAAAGCAGCGGATGATTTTTATCAAAAATCAACACGGCATTGTTCAATCTGGTCCAATTCTTGGTTCCAGGATCAACAGTTTGTGCTCCGATTGTATTTCTCAACTTGGAAAAACTTTTCAGTACTATAACATCCGTATCCAAATAAATGCCCCCAAATTTATACAACAAAGCAAGCCTAAGTAAGTTGGACATATTTTGACCCAAAGAAATGAGTCCAGGATTAACGTTCCCTTCCTTCAATTTATTGAACCATCCTTCTGCATACGTATTCTTGAATAGATAGTCAAAATCAGGCTTAACTGCAATCAATTTGAAACCCTTATCTAAAAAAGGCTCCAGAATAAGATCTCCCTTACTTGAGTCCAATGAATTTGAGACCATGACTAGACAAGCATGGGGATGGGACTTGAATAAGCTCTCTAAAGCCAAAAACTCTCTATGACCGAATGACTCAACTGAAGAAATCCAAGTCATGAAAAACTTCAACTTACATGAAGTATTTTCAAAAAATGCTTTAACTTTGGCTGAAAACCGCCTAGATTTTCCTCCTAAACGAAGAATCTTGAACTCGATTCTCCTGCTGTGCTTTTTTTTGCGTCTAGAAGCCAAGGAACTATTAATAGGCACCAAGGAAAAATTCTGCTTATGAAAAAGAGGCAACTGGGTCCTTAAAATCACAGGTGATTTCTCTTCTTTGACAGCATACAACCCAGAAGAACTGAACTTCTGAAGCGACTGAACGGCAACAGTTTCAGCCAAAAAATTAGCGGGAACAGGGGAGATTTTGGCGGGAAAGGAAGGAAGGTGAGTGTAGAACACAGAGAAAGCATTGTAAACCAAAAGAAAAATAAGAATAAGAGCAAGAAGGGAAGTGGGTAAGCAAAAAAGAAAAGAAAAAACACATCTTTTAATGTTCTGCAGATGCAGAAGAAAATAACGAAACTGTTCAACAAGTTTAGAAATTGGATACATAGTTTTTAAATTCTTTTTGCTTCTGAAGAAGCTAAAAGAAGTTGAAAGTTCCGTTGTAATGAATGCGGTGTTAACTTAATGAAAGATGGTTGAAAAAATTGCAGAAGGAATAATGGAGGAGGCGGCAAAACATCTAAACTGAAAAATGCTGATGTGTTTTGGATTTAGACATCGGGAACCAAAATGTACATTCAAGTAGGCCTTCACATTTGTAGAGACAAGACGGAGAGAGAAAGAGACAAACCAGTACTAAAAGCCGGCTTAGCCATGAACATTGACCGCCTTACATTTCACTATTTAATATTATTTTATTTTTAAAATAAAATATATATTTGTATATTTTATTCCTAATCACATGAAATGTGAATAGAACGTCACCTCAAATGGGCATTGACTTAGAAATTAATTTAAAATGTGACTGTTTTTAAAAAATAAGTAGGGGTTGATTTATGATAATATTGTTGATTTTTGAAATATTTAAACAATGCTTGTGATCATATTTATTGAAAATTTAAATTAGAAAATATTTTATTTTAATTATTTACAATTTAGAATGATTTTGTTGGTTGACTATGTATGTATTATATTACTATCTCTTTAGTCAAAGCTTGCGACCTCTGAGAGATTGAAGGAATCAATTATACTTTATTAACATAAAATGTGTCTAACAACTTCTTTGCAATTAAATAATGTTACATGGGGCGGTTGAATTTGATAATATTATATTATTTGTTTCTGGTCTTCAATAATAATATTGTTTACATGTAAAATAAAAAAGAAGCCTACACGTGGAAGGAAGAGGAAAGCAGTACACGTGGACACGTGGAAGGAAGAGAATAATATTGTTTACATGTATAATAATATTGTTTCTGGTCTTCAAAATTGAAGCTGAGCCGATAAAGCCGAAACAAATAGAGAAGAAAACTTTCTTTTATTCCCTCAAGAAACATCATAGCCGTACACGTGGAAAGAAGAGAAAAGACTTCAGTGAATACGTTGTGTCCTGCTCAACTACCGTGTGGTATAGGTTCAGCTCCTCAGGATGATTCTTGGGGACTTCGGAATTAAATGGAATTGACACATAAGCCAGAAACCAATTGTCTCACATCAATTAATACATATTACTCTTTATTTTAAGACACGACTGAAAACAAATTTAATCGAAACCTGTTTCTAGCTGCACATTTTATGCAAGAACCCAGAAGAGCTAGTTTTTTGACTTTCCTCTTTCCGCAGAAGATGGAAGAGTGGAGTACATTAATTACACCGTGCCCTTGGGCGTCCAAGGTTTCATACATGAAGAAACATACTTCAGACACTTGAGCTTTGAGGGCAGAATAGTTTCTTTTGAAGAGAAAGAGACAGCATAAATTGTGAAACTCCTCATATGAAAGCTTCCTTGCTACAAATCCTTCAATTACATCACAATGCAACATCAACTTCAGAGAAGCCCTCTTCTTGTCTTGTAATCACTAACTGTCAATGTCAAAGCATGTCTCCTCCTTCCATGAATTTCTGGAACTCCGCATCCAACGGTTGCTTCTATCCTTTGTTTCCTCGCCATAAATCCAGCCAAGGCTCCCTGACGCCCACCAAACTTTTTAAGCGTATTCAAAGAGAGATCAACCTCAAAATCATGCAGCATATTTGACTCCGTTCCTTGATCAACAGGAACACTAGTATCAACCAACTTCCCCGCACCAGCTGCATCTTCCAAAGGCGGCTGCTGTAGCTGCCATGCCAGCCTCTGCCACCATGGTTTCAGCCGCTGCCCCTGCTTCAGTAACAACTGCAGCTGCTAATGGATCATCACTACCACCATTTCTAATTGCAGCTGTGTCTCCTTCATCTGGCTTAGAAACGTAGTCATTTCTTGACCTCGTCCACCTTCTTGAAAATGGATCATACCCTGCCTCTCCCGTTTTCAAACCTGTCTTTGCAGGTTTCAGTCCAGATGCATTTTTGAAGTTCTCAACTCAGTTTTTTCTATTCATTTCAGCGAGCCTAATAGCTTCATCATCTTCTACCTTTGATTCCCGCGATGCCTCGAGTTGCTGCAACCTTTTCTTGATCCTCTACACTTCTACTTCATCTTGCCTACTTTGAGCAACTTCCAATTCCCTCCTAAGTCAGTCCTTCTCAGCGGCAATGTTTAATAGCCGTGACGAGGCAGATTTTTTCTCTTGCAACATCTGCTTTACAGTGACTGCTGAATAGACAAACATGTTAGTTTTTTGTATAGCTCCCTTTTTTTCCAACACATCCTGTTTGCTTGGAATTTGGCCACCACTTTTCTCCACTTCTCTAATCGACTGCTTAAACTCCTCCTCAAGTGGAGCAGGGCCTGAAACCATAGCCATCTGCCACTGGATAGCAGACCTTTCATCATCCCAGGTGACACTCAGATATTTGTATGTTGTCTCGTTCTCTAGCTCGTATAACCGGTCAGGCTCTGTAGCATCAACATTTAGGACCAAGCAAAGCCTATAAATAGGCCCACTCTTGGACCTTCTAATCCCAATCCTAACAAAGCAGCCCACTATTAACTCCTCAAAGAACGGCTCCATGAACCACTTTGCAAGTTTTGATCTCCTGATAGTGATTTCCTTTATGTCTTCAAAAGTTGGTCCCCCTGACCCAGGCATGTCCCTTTCGTCATCACTGTCAGCCATTCCACCATCCCCTGTAGATCCGTCATCTTCACAGTGAGACCTACATTCACTCTCACTCTGGCTGGAGACACTCAGACTTGCAGGCGTAAATGTTTTTCGCTTGCTTGGTGATAAACCCCTGTTTTCTGAACTGCCTTGGGATGCATCCTTCAACCTCCGGTGAGCCTCTGGGTCATACTGCTTCAACCATTTTGCTCTAAGCTCATTCAATGCACCATCCTTTGCAGCTGTCCAATCAGCAGATCTAGTTGAAAGGTGCACAGCTCGAGATGATGGAAGGGGAGGAGTCTCTTTTCTAGATCAGGTGGACCTCTCTTCCTGCCTTGATCTAAGCGTATCCCTTAAGTTCTTATCTACCCTCTTATCATCTCGTTCAAATATCATCATCTCTCTTTCAAGTTCTGTCATCTGTGCATGGTTGTCATAATCAGATTCATTGCTGCTGTCACCTTCACGACCTGAAAGACCATCATCAAAATCAACTTCTTCCTGGCTACCCTGATGTTCATCTCTCCCAGCAGGATCTGGCCTCTTCTTCCAAGGAACTTGAGATCCAGAAGGCTTTCTGCTAGCACACCCACGATTATCATCCAAATCATCATCCCTAGAGTCACTTCCAGAATATGAATCCTCATGCTGCCTTCTGGAAGGAGGAGCAGAATGACGGTTTCTTCCCAAATTGTTTGCTCTTCCAGCTGCATCGAAGAGCAAATTCTCTAAGTCTGCCATGCTCCACACACCATCCTAAGTGCTGATAAATTTTATCCAACCCAGCATAAGAATTAGTATTAATCAACTTTTTAAGCAGTCAATCGTAAAATGGAGATAAATAAATTAATTTAAGAAAAAAAAAAGCACAGAACCACACACTTAATTCGTGGACTCTCGCTCAAAAACATCATAACTTCAATCAAATAACAACCATAAACATTACAAACATAATGAATTAAAAGGGGAGGTGAATATTGCACATAAATCACAGTGTGCCATCTATTTCTCTCTTGTTCACAAATCCACTAAAATAAGAACCAAACACTTAGTCCTTAGCCTGTTGTTCAAAGTAAACTTCCAGGTTCCTTAACAACGAGCTAATCATTATTAAAAATGTCATGAACAAAACCTAGGGCCGAGACTAGCGCTAGGATACGGGTTGGCCTAAGGCCATCGGAGTCTGTAGCAAGCTTATAACATTAGAAAATATACCATTCAAGCCTAACTTTAGCAAAATTTTGGTAAACTATCATCTATAATACGGACATGTCCTTATTTATGACCTGGTAGAATTAACAATAAATTTAATAAAACAACACAATGCCCATTTGGAGCCTATAAATCAACCTCATCAGTTAACTGATCCTCCATCCACTACAGTCATAAGGGCATTCAAACAACATCATCAAGTTACTAGAAGCGTTATATATCGCCGCCCTTCTAAATCCTTACTATCAAGGGCATTACATATCAACATTCCCCTAATAAGAAGGATTTTAACTAATAACATTAATTATAACATAACCTCAATCTCATTTATTTTTAAATCCAACAACCAATCCACATTTAAAATAACATACAAATGATGTCATGCCAATGCAGGATGTAATGTGCATACACTATAATGTAAACATTTTATTCAATAACAACTCCCTACCTCTCTGCATGGATAAAGCATAGTTTAAAATATAGCAAACTTGAAAAATAAGATAATAAACTACCCAGCCACTAAAAGTTCTAAGAGTCAAGAGCTAATTTCTTTAGAAGCCCCTCATACAATCACATTTCACATATTGTGAAAAGTTTATATAACTTACATAAATTAGCATCTTCTTCAAGAAATTCCAGTCATTTTCTGTGCTATAAACTATCTTATGCTCTAAAAAAAAAAGTAACAAACCTGGAGCCCACAATGCATATGATTATGGGTTCTTCAGAACACAGCTAAACAAGTTGATTTTAGTTAACACGATTTATAACAACAATAAGAGTTTGATTTTAGATGATACTCATAAATTTCGAGATCACAATCACAAGAAACTAGCACAGTCTCAACCTTCCACACAAAAAGTTGATAAAGTAGATTAAATTTTTCACCAAACTGACCATCCAACACAATGATTCAGTCTAAAAAAAGATATCATTCCGTGATAGCCTAAACATGTAGTTGTATTTTGGATATAACTTCTTCCCTAAGCATCAGATGAAGGACAATTTATACATTGAGGGCTGCGATAATTCAATCGTTTAGAACGTGTAATCTTAGTCACAAGTGACGTGTTCAGATAGAACAATCCACTAGCTAGAAGACTGAACCTAAGGGATTTTCATTCTACTGAATACGGAGCTCCTAATTCATAATTTAGAGTAGACTTTGGGAGGTTCTACTTACCTTGATTGCTGGAAAAGGCCTCACTTCCTGTAGATTTTCAAATCTTGTTACAAGAATCTCTTGATAATCACCGTACAAGGATTCCGTTGAAAACGACGTCGGTTCAGAGCCCTTCCGGTCAAGAAACTTGAATGGCTTGCTGAGGGTCAAAAGACCAGAACTTAAGCTATCGGGTTCACGAGCTGCACGTGGGATTTGTCTTTAACGACCTGGGCATCACCGAGAAGGGCAATTCCGCGATCGAGATGGGGTTATTATTTAGCGTTTGCAGAGAGATCGAGGAAATGGGAACTGCAGTTAGCGCTAGTATTTGAAGAATTACAAGGCAAATTGATAAGGGGAATCCTGCAATTGGAAACGTAGCCATGGTTTTGCACAATTTGACAAGAACTTTTTTTTTTTTTTGGGCTATCTAATCAGTGATTTCAAAGCTTGGGTTTTTTAGTTTTTTGAAACGGCTTCACCTTTTCCAATTGTTAAAACCTGAGGGTTCTTTTATTATTATTATTATTGTCCTTGTACATTTAGACGGCGACGAGGAGTTTGCTTATTTTTTAATTTTTTTGTTTTTTAAATTTTATTTTTATACTTTTTTTTTATTTTTTAAAACAGGGTATTACCAAAAACAACAACAATATTGAAAATGAGCTCACGGATCAACAAGATTTTTTATTATCCTATAAGATACCTAATTTTGGCATTGATTTAGGTTTTAAAGAGTAAAATTTCAACAGTACGGATAAGAGTTCCTGATTTCTGATTTAAGAAAAAAACTACAAAACATCAAAGAATTAACTACCATAAAAAAGACAAGTGGCATTACCGAATGCGAACGATTAAAAAGAGTATGTTAAATATATCGATTCATCTCGTTCAGTGCAAAGTGTTTTTAATGAACTAGAAAGAAAGTAGAAAGACGAGAGTTGTTAGTACAAATGTCGACCACAGGGGCTGCATCGATCATCCATAGTGGAGTGCCATTGAGATTGTGGCCATTTCTTGCAGCATCTATTGAAAGTTTAAAACTACGGAAATATAAGCTGAAAACTAATTGAAATTGTTATATAATATTAGTGATTGTCTGAGACTGAGTTTCATCTCATTCTTGTAGGTTGAACTTGCTTTATTTGTGTCTTGCTATAACTGTTGTATTTGATCTTCAATAGGCAGTTGTACTGTCAATAAAAAAGCCCCGGTGTCCTTAATTTTGTAAGAAGCAAAGGGAATCCTAAAGAGACCGAAGAGGATCCCAACCATCCCAAGCAAAAATATTATGATTTATTTATAATTTAGTTCTACGTTGCAAATTTGAAGTCAGTCCGATGGCACTATGCATGTGGAATTGCAAGAACATGAACAAATCTCTATAATTTTTTGCCGCCTCTAAATATGTGTATACCTTCACAACATAATCCATCTCTTGTCCATACATATGGCAACCACATGAAGCTTTGTAAGTTAGCAACTGCAAATCACCTACAATATAAGAGAAATGATGTTAGGAAGGAAGAAACGAGAGGGAAAGTTGTCATTTATATAGTAAAAAAATTGCCAAATTTCGATTAAATTCTTGTACATGGGAAATTCATTGTGTTTATATGAATGTAAAGATTTGTAATATATTTTAAGTACGATGATTGTATCAGTACCAACCAATACTTTACATTGAGCCCATCAGTTATGTCTAAACCAAGTCCTGTCCAATCAAGTTACCACTGGGATGGATCTAAATCCCCTCTTCTTATCTAGTTAGAAATCAAAAGCTCAACAACTACTTATTATGGTGCTGATATTTGAGTTTGATCACAAACACCAGAAAATTTAACGGAAATGTTGTATCGTAATGATGTAGAAAATTACCTGCAGCAATTTCTGATGTAAGCATCTTCTGACTGAAGTGACGACGCAGCCACCATTTGCAGCGGAACATCCAATCTTTTCCTGATTTACCCTCGGTCATTCTATCTGGAACCCTACTATAACGGACAGAGAAGCTTTGCTTTTTCCCCCCTTCATTTGCATCAGGACACACAGACATACGATCTTCATTACATAGAGAAAGCTGATGGAAGCATGTAGCAAACTCTCTCCATATATTGCTATCTGCATATGTAGCATCTAAGTGCAAAGCTATCATTTCCAAAAGTGCTTCTGAAGAGTAGTTCCCTGCAAAATATAAATTTAAAGGAAACATTATTACGCATAAATATAACGAAATTAAGAAAGCTTTATTTCAGTTATGACGCGAACGGTTCTGAAAAGAAAGATATGAAAAAAAAAAAAAGAATATGATTGCTTGTATACATGATTAATTTTAATGCATTGTGATGCAACCCTAAATATAATGCTAAAGAGATTTCGATAGATGAATAGTCACATTAGATGACGTAACCTTTGTATGGATATTTCAATCCAAACTTGATTTTTAGTCTACCACTGCAGTTGATTAATTAGATGACATTCAAGAGCAAAGAGGTGGAAGAAAATCTAGTAGTCACATAATACCTAGAGTACAACTGAAAAGCAACATAATTGCTGCTAAGAAAGTGTATATGTTAAATCATTAAATATGATTTGACTTTCAAACCTTATGCAAGGCAAGATAAAGTCTCTAAATACTTACCAGATTGATGCATCCTGATAAGTCTTGTCAATGAGTGACTACATGTTGGATCCTTCCTCAAGATGTCCTCAAAACAGGTTGAAAGCATGACATGGTTGTTACGATCAAAACACTCCAAAAGACTAGCCCTCAATCTGCACAAAGTATGTGAATGTGCATTTTTTCCAGATATAATAAGACCTCAGCATCCTGATAAATGACTAAAAGATAACATAAGCTTGGAAACTTAACACAGTGCCACGATAAATTAACAAAAATATGTAAAGAGGAAAGACAATCTTGGATGACTTGGTATCTTTCAGTCTGAAATTTCACCAATACCATGCAAACAAATTTATAGACATGAAAAACTGTTTACAACCATTTTGGGTCTTTTCCAAGAATGAAGTAGATCAACCTAAGAAAAGCTCCCAATTTTTTGTTAGTCTTTGTTAATATTTGATAATGAAAATTTCAGATCCAACTTTTTTCAGAAAAGCATTTCTTATTTTGTTGTAAGAAAATATCAGTTAACACCTTATTGACAATATAACATAATGAGAACTTGGGAAAACTAAGGTCTACTTTCGGTAGTATACAAGGCAACATAACATTGTCACGCAGAATGAAAGACGAACAAAGGATATCCTAAGAACAAAGTAGAAGACAAATGTGACTCGATTACTAACTAACAAAGCAATTCTATGGCTGGGAAACTTGAGGGAGCCTTAATGTGGCGCCCATCAATTTTCAATTTCCATTTATCTAATATACCTACAAATTTTCTGTTTGCTCCCATCCTTGGGGCATGAAACAGCTAAAAACTTAGCCATGAAGTGTACCTAACAGGAAGTGCTGTCAGCGAATTACTACAAAACTTTTCAAGCTCAATCAAGGCCTCATCAACATAACCTCCAATCAGCAACAACTGGCACAAAATAAAATAAAGTTAACAGAACATACTGTTTTGAATGCTACAGAAATAAAAGAATTCACTAAAATCAGTTGATGATACATTTCAGATATTTTTTCATTCAGCATTAGTCTTGTCAAAGCATTGTAATACAATAAACAACTGGATATGTTCAAAACTTTGGACATTTTTTTAGCAAGAAATGCAACAGTTGAGGCTCAAATCTACTTCTACTCCTGAGTTTAACAGCCTGAGCCATTTACCATCACCAGATAATAACCCCCCAATAATACTATACCACAAATTATAAGAATCAAATTTTTTAGAAAGAATTGCCCCTGATTGATATCATTTCTTCATCTCACTTAAACAAGTAGTTATTTCACTACCTCACAATCAAAAGATCTTGAAGCTCACCTTAAGGTTAAAAAGGTTGATAATGTATTGGAAAGAATATAAAAGGTACCTAATCTCATTTCTAAGACTAGTTCTCAGAAAAAACTGCATTTACAAGTTTATATCCCTTAAAATTATATATATTATAATTCAGGACGTCAAATCTGCAAAGGTTAAACAAAAATTTCACGGCCAATTTACCTGTATGAGAGGAAGTAAGGCTGCTGATACTGCAGGTGTTGAGTAAAGAGCAAACCGCAGGTACTTAATTGCATTCTTGTAGTTGTCATTAAGCAAATTTCTATGCTTTCTGATGAAAATCTCATAATCCTCATTGGAGTTCGACAATCGTACAGGCAATATCCATGAATCCAAACCCTCTTCAGCACAACAAAAATGAGCAAGAGTGAGGTTTAAAATGCCTGTTCAACTTCAGAAGAGAAAAGACAGCTTCTATTAATTGCAGGGATGCTTGAACACATAAAATGACAAAAAGATACAAAGCATACAGCATGATAATCACAATACAGACTCTGATTTGATGGTTGTGCATATCAAGTAACAATCAATTTGAAGCTGCCAAGTTTGTAAACTAATTGATAGTATGATGATATAGTGAGTCAAAACATGAAATAAAGTTGCATCAGCAAATAATTATCAAAAAAAATTATTCTGGATGATGCCTAATCATGTTTCTTTGCGTATAACTTATCATGAGATGTCAACAAATATTAGTTGAAATGTTATATAACTCCCCTGATCTAACCAATTCTCTCTAGCTACACTGCCTTAACAAGCAGGATTATGATTACATCAGTACCTTCAAACTTGCCACATTTTTCTAAACGGCCAAAAAACAACACTGTATAGTCATTACCATTTAAACCGAAAATCTGATATGTCAAGCAAACTGAATACCAAATAGATTTGCCAGAAAATGAAAAAACACAAAGATAGTTGCAACTCACCAAGAGCAGCAAAAACTGAAGCATGGTTTACAGGAACAGCATCAATCGGGACCGAGTCTTCAGTTTCAGATGAGTTGATATAAAAAGCTTGTGGTTGAACATGTTGTGAGGGATTTTCTCTCTGCAAACTAACATCATCCTCTACAGGACTCTCTCTGTGCTTCTCATTATCATCCTTCGTAGACATTCTTTTACCAATCATGACAGAGGTGGCTGAATCACATCTGAAATGGGTATCAGCCTTGTAACTATAAACTGAATCAGTAGATCCTGAGATTTCAACTTCGTGATTTAATCTTGATCCTGAAAGATCAGATTGCCAAGGGGAATGCATCTGATCAGAATCATCCCATTGCATTTCTCTAGGGATACTGGAATACCAGCATTGACAGAATGTCAATGCCATGACCATGTTTGCCATTGGGTGAGTTCCCAATTCCCGCTCTTGCATAAGGCTGAGAAAAGAGATACCAGAATGGAATTAGAAATAGCCCTTCATAAGCTATCTTATGCACACAAATAAAACTTGCCAAAATATGCACTATAAACACAAAGAATGCGGTTAGATAATTTTCCCAACCAACATAGTGATATTAATAACTGAAATTCTATAACATAGTTAAACAGAGGCTATGATTTATATATACAGAGGTTATGAAATCATCAAGGAAGATAAGTCAAAATCCATGTACTCTAATCTTTAACACTAAGAAAATCTTAAGACTTTGCTGACAAGATATCACCAAATAATAAGATTGAAACAAAAATTTTTTACTTTTAGAATATAAAGAAAACCTTTTGCAAGACTTAGAACAAACAAACACATAGATAGTATAAGAATTCCACAAGAATACTTGGCTATATCATCCCACTTGTTTCCAGATACTGGAAATTTCTATCCAGAAGAAAGTTCAAACCATACCTCATGGCAGCCTGATGTGCTTCGTCAACATCACCTCGTGTAAGACAAAAAAGGATGAACTCCAAATGAACCACAAATTTATCCTATTTACCAAGTTAATCAAAACAATACAAAGAAATGTCAGTGCATATATGAATATCTTAAGAACAGAATTCACCTAGCACTTTCTTGAGGTTTTAAGTCAAAAAGAAGAAAAACTACACTAATTTGGAAGTAGTTGCCTATGCAAATTATCTATGTAATCATGCACACTAATAACACCAAACAATAAGTTTAAATGCTGCCATGTATTCAAAGATACAATAAGATATTGATGTAAGTGCAATGAAATGATAGTATTAGATTGTATTTTGTTAGAGGTAATAAAATATTACTCTAATAATCTATCTTTTACTATTGACATTACCTTATTTAGTTCATTAGGTGAAAAAAGAATAACATAATCTTTTACTTCCAGACTGATGTGACTGATAATATAGGAGATAATCTGATTATCTCTTTCTCCTTGGTCATGAAAAGATTAACTCAGTAATCTTATTATTATTACAATCTTCCTTATATTTAATAAATTTAGTTTAACATATTAAGAACATTTAAGTAAAATGATATCATAATATTCTTTTATTACCACCAATCATACACAATAAATATTTGCACATAATAATTTATCCAAGCATATTATTCTTTTATACTCATTAATATTTAAGGTGATCTATCTACGTGGTAATCTTTAAACTTTAGTAATAAAATAAAAGATTACCCAAACCAAACACACCCTTAGTATAAAATCCACTTCCTTTCTCTCTGTCTCTTTTTTTTTGTTTGGGGTGGTGTGGTGTTGGGGGAGGTCAAATTAGATACTTTCTTTCTTCTTTCATAAATTTTTTGTGTTACAAAAGGTAACTAACTTTTGAAACAAAACCAGAAAGAACAGAAGCATCAGTATGCAAGTTATTTCACAAATAGATAAAAGCTAGAGCACAAAGTGATTACAATAAATAAAGATAAAACAAATTCCATAGTTTAAACCAAATTTGCTTAAGTGTGATAAAAATTTGAATATAATACACCCAATACTATAATCAGGGTTAACCAACATATGCTTTACAAACTAAATATGTCATATTCAAGAAAATTTGTAATATACCTCCAATGGTGAAGATTTAGTGCTGAATATTCTTTTCATCCATATGTCATACACATTCTTGATCCTTATTGGGTTTATGCAATCACTTTCAACATGATTTAAAAGCTCCATTGCAACCTGAAATTTCATGTATTAGCAGATTTTTATATCCAGAATCCAAACATCAAGGAAAATCTTGACATCCATAGAAAAATATGTTTTTGCAAGAGAGTGGCATGACATAACGTCATTGTAAGATTAGAGACAAAGAATGTTATATAGCTAGAAAACATAAGGTCATGAAAAATTGGTATCCATATTATACCATATACTTGAGACGATTTGCCACAGGACATTTTTCTTTGCTTGTTCCTTTCAACAACACACTGAGCACTCCACATGCATCAGCCCAATTGCGCTGTCTCACAATCTTGCGCAACAGATAGCGCAACCTGTTGCGATTTTCCCACCGCAAGTTCTTTGCACCAAGGCCGCGCTTTAGAAGGTATGACGGCTTTTTCAAGGACAATATAATTTTTTTATAACGTTTTTCAGGATTCTGAGTATGGCCCTCCTCTGTAATTGTATTTAACCTCCTTTTGCGAGTCTTGGTTCCTTTTTCAGCTTCCATTTCGATATCCACAATGTAATCTTCTGAATTTTTGACTTCTTTATTAACATCTTCGGTTTTTATTTTGTGACTTCCTGACATTTTGACTCCTATACTACCATCTTTACATTCCATTGAGTGATTTTCTGGCATTATCACTTAGAATGGAACCAATTCCTGAATCAAAGTAAGCAAACAATTAAATATGCATATATAGTACAATTCAGAAGGACTTAAAAAACAAAAAGAGTAGTCACATATCACATATTAGACTTGCATCATTACTCTACTCTAACATTAAAATACTGAAAACTTCAAGTAGACAAAAGGAGCGTAACTGAAGTTGAAAAAAAACAGCTTAATTTTGTAGCGGACCCCCTTGAAAGCTAGATTAATCTAATATTATGCAATTAAATCTAATTGATGCTTGGTTTGAGTATTAGTTGAAGCAATTTTCAGATCAAAACACCAACCAAACCTGTTAAGAACAAACAAACAAACAAAGCATTCACCCCATGCCTTAGTAAAATTGAATTCGGTGTGATTCACTTTGAAAACTACTTCTTCCAAAGGCGAGTAAAGAAGTAGCCAGTGAAATCAATGAAGATCCATTGATAGGACAGGGACAGCAGCCATGGCAATCTTGCCTGAAGGATCAAAGGCAGGTCGGCAATCCATGAAAGCACTCAACTGATGAAAAGAGGGCGAAAGAGGATGACATCAAAGATACCGACGATGGCAATGATCGAGATTCGAGGATAGGATGGACCGTGGGAAAAACATTAATATAAACTAAAAATAATTATAATAAATTAGGGTTTATGTCCTGCTCAAATTAGAAGAAGAGATGATAAAGAGATTGGGCCTTAATGATCCAATAAAAATAAATTTCTGGGTCTCTCATATATCCAATTAAATACCGGGCCGATCTGGGTGTTATAATGTGAGAAAATAATCCTATGCTCCAAAGGGTTTCAGTTAAATAATCGTCTGCCCTAATCATAAACGTATCCAGACACAAGAACCGTAGACCTAATTCACAAACTCTCAGCTCTTGTTGTTTCGAAAATAAACTTTTAGATTCCTTAACAACAAGTTAATGGCGGTTAAAAATAACAGCAATATTGATAATGAGCTCACGGGTAAACAAACATGTCCTTCTACATATCCCTTGTTTTTAAGGAGTAAAATTTCAGCAGCACAGATAGAGTTTTGATTAAACAATAAACTCAACTATTGATTTTGATCCCTGAATAATTTTTAGATTTGAAAAAATTGATAGATGAATCATTATTTTTTAAGAAAACCATGGTGAGATTTAGTTTTTGGGCATTTCCAAATTCATCACATGATTTGCTTTCATGTTTCATGTGATTTGTTTTTTTATTATTTATTTAGGCTTTGTCCAATGATTTTCTATTCTTGATTATTTTCATATTGACACATTTTCTTTAATTGGTGAAAAACCTTATTGTAGTTTGAGACTCAGAAGTGAAATAAATAGTAGGCTTTTGCTATTGGGATTCCATTCAACATCCAAAAAGGAAACCATTTCATTGATAGCAGGTTTTTGTTATACTAATTATGCCCTGGAAACCATTCCATTCAAGAGTGATCAAGATTAAGAAAACCAAGCATCAACTAATACTCAAAGCTTTATAAGTGCCACCATTAGCAATTACCGCCTGTCAAAGAGTGAATATGTAATGAGTTTAAGAGTAGGGTTAAAAAGATTTATTAAGACTTTCAGTGTAAAATTATTTCCATGAAATTTCCTGAACTCAAATTTATCCTCCATGTCTATAACTGTGAACTGTGAGACTGAAACGAATCTTGACCGGGAAACTGACACAGGCTCCGCAAAGCCCTATCATCCTATTTTCCACTATCATCACCACTCCACGTTCAGGCCTTTACTTTTATTATTATTATTGTTATTATTATTAGGTTTTCATAAGATTAAACCAGCATACTGTTAGAAACGCAAAATCTAGTAGCATATTTAGTTATAATTACAGTGAAAACCTATGGAAACTAATAGCACAACAAGAGATATGCACCAAAACTAAGTACAACTACTTTCCGACTAAATCCTGCAGTTATTAAGTTCATTCACTCCGTTCCAATTTCATGAAATATATTACACCTTTCCAAATAAAATAATCTTTTCCATGGTCATCAACTTCAGAGACATAAGCTTTTGAGCCAAATCTCAAGATACAAACACGCATATTTCCATTTGGTTTCAAGCCCTAATAAGAATTCAAAATAAAATTCTGTAAAATCGTAAGTATACTAATCCATATGCCCATACAGAGATTGGGCAGACCATCTATAGTTTTTGTTATCGACAAGCATGCACTTAATCCTTAACCAAATGGTTAACTTCTACTTAAAATTTTTCAAAACCAATAATCAGCCAACAACCAGTTTTGACTTGTGAAAAACACTGAACCCATTTGTCTTTTAAATGAAAAACCTCAACTTTCAGATCTAGCAACTGATATATTTATATTTTGTATATTATATACAATAAAAGATCCTAAAATTATTAAACAACAAACTGTTTCAACAACTGGGTCATCGCTATAACCTAATTAAACAAACAAAACATAAGTAAACCACACAAAATACTCACAAAAATAAAAAGAAAGAAAAGAAAAAACCCAACAAGGAAACTCACAGTAGACCTCCTCTGCTCAGCTGCAACCACAAGTCCAAAAGCAATTAGATCAAACACAAACACAACCAACAACAACAACTTGGAAGCCATCTCCGTGTGTGTGTGCAGCCACAAATCCCAAGCGTTAGATAAAAGCATTAACCAAAAACTAGTGATAAATAAAATAAATAAACAAATGAGCAGTGGAAGCAGACTCGAACGGTCGGTTTAATTTGATTGATGGATGGTCTTATTACGTCTCCGGAAAGTAATGTATTCTTATTATTTATGAAAAGCCAAAGAACATAATCCCACCCATAGTTTGAGGCGGGGGCAAAGTCCCGCCCGTCAAGTTTAAAAAGCTCGGATTCTCACCCTTCATCCAATTTTCATCCAATTTCATTAACCTATTTTATGAAATGACAAAAATACCCTTATTAATAAAAATTTATAATAAAAATATAAAATAATATAAAAATATATTAAAATTATAAAAAAAATTTAAAATTTTTATAAAATTATAAAAAAATATTTAAATTTAAAAATTTAAAAACCAGCCACCGCCATCGTGCCGGCGGTGGTGGCCGTAGTAAATAGCACCAGGTGGTCGTTTCGGCCACCTGGTTCCAAGGGAGGCCAGATCTGGCCACCTCCGCCCGAAACCTTGGTCGGAAACGGCCATTGGGGCTAGAGCCGGCCATCTCCGGCCGTTTTCGACATTTTTTTCTGGCGGAAGCAGCCAGATCTAGCGCCTCCGCTAAAAGAGGAGACGGCCAGATCTGGCCGCCTCCGTCAATTCGGGAGGCCAGATCTGGCCTCCCTTGAAACCAGGTGGCCGGAACAGCCACCTGGTGCTATTTGCTGCGGCCACCGCCGCCGGCACGGCGACGGTGGCTGGTTTTTAATTTTTTTAATTTAAATATTTTTTTTATAATTTTATAAAAAATTTTTAATTTTTTTATAATTTTAATATATTTAAATATTATTTTATAATATTATTAATTTTAATTTTAAAATAATAAAATTGCCCCTGAACTTACTGTTGACTGTTAGATTTAACAGTCAACAAATGGGAATCTGGGCTTTCTAAACTTGGCGGGCGGGATTCTGTCCCCGTCTCAAACTATGGGTGGGAAAATGTCCTTTGGCCTTTATGAAATAGAGAAAGATACCAAGATACGAGGTCAGTCACATTCACTACAGATGAATTATTAATGGTTGTGGCCAATGCTTATCTTTTCCTGGGTAAAGATTTTTCTATTTTGTGGGCTTCGTTATTGATATTATTCATTTTGGAAGTAGAATTATATAAGGTTCGTGATTAAGTCTATTTTTATATGGGATTGGATTGGACTAATCTCAATTTTTATTATAAATGGGTTCAAAATCTTATAGGATCAATGTATAAATAACAAATTAGAGGTGAATTCTTACGGGCCAAAAATCGATAATGATTTTAGAGAGTTGAAGGTTGAAATTTGGATCACGTGGCTTAAGAATTAGTAAGGCAGGTGGGGTGGGTATACATGAGTTGAATGAAGGAAATACATTCAACGGTTTTGATTTAATTTCTTAATGTGAAAAGTTGAAACGTGTCAAACTGGGTTTTAATCAATAGTAATGCCCACTACCTGGAAAATCCCACAAAAGTGGACTCATAATTAAGCCCACGATTAAAGTTCTCTCATCATATCACATGAATCTGAATAATCACCCAACAAATCCTCACTTTTTTTTATCCAACCAAGCATCAAATTAAATGAATTCTAAATATTTTTTTAATACAACCACAAAAACCAACATGTTAAGGATATATGCAATATTGGTGTGGCCGTATGGGTGAAGCCATATCCATCACTGAATATGCTCTTTCACTTCCCAACAACACTGTCATGGTCTTGTATGGCTAAGTCCTCATTGAAGCGACTTCCTGCAGTTTGGTAGCTTCTGATGATGCTCTTTCTCAACAGCCACGAATTTAGCTACTAATTCATCATAGTCAGGTAACTTCGGGTGTACATGGGAAGATGTAATTGTTAAATAACAGAGCAATACCATCACGTAATTGCTTGACAACTAAGTGTCTCTTAACTTTGACAACTTAAGACGGCATTGAACAAGTCTAATCAAATAAGCAGTTCTATTTAAAGTATAGATTTCACGCGTATTACCCTAAAAAAATAGTAAGATTTTTGTTTAATTAAATATAAATTCTGACAAAAAATCTCTAGTAAAATGTTTTTGTTCATAACATGTGAACGTTTCTTATAAATTTGAGCGTAGCATTCCCATATCTTAATTTTGTAATCGATAGTCATAAATCATAAATCTTCAATTGCCACAATCACTAAAAATATTAATTTAGGACCCTTTTCCAGCTGTTCTTGGGAGGAATCTATAGTATCTTGTGAGTGTAATTTACAAAGCTATTTCATTTTAGAAGTGGTGGTACGTAGAACTTGTTTATATTTTTGTTTACGCACCTTCTTTGTCTTTTGCACTGATTTCAGCCCTCTCTGCTGCTTTTGTCAATGAATATGTCCAGGAAACGGCAGGGAAATCTTTGGAGCAGGTTGAAAAGCTCTTTCCAGAACGAGGGTCATTAGCATGGGGTGGGTGGTGGAAGTAGATGTAGAGCAACTAGTGTAGAGGCACAAGTGAAAGGCCCTCTTGTTCATCCATGATACTTACTACAGGGGGGGTGCTTGTACTTGTAAACTAAAACTAGTCCTGAGTTATCTGCATCTGTAAGAATTTCTTTTGATCTTCTTGGAAGTGTGATTGAAAGTGAATTGCTCCCTGTTATACTGCAAACTCCAAACCGCAGAGTAACCTCTCGAGAAGGACTAACCATAAAAGCTGCAACCCGCGCCTTGATTCGCAGATTGACTTCTCTCCCCCAGAGACTTTGAATTGAATGACATTATGAAGCCAAAGCTGTGTGGCGTGAAATAATAAATCCTGCTCCAGAGTTGAAAGAATATTAATTCCAGGATGTGGAAGCCAGTGCCATTGTTGTTTACATGTAAAGAATTTGGATACCAATTCTTGAAAAATATTCTATTCTTCCCTTCAAGTTTTGGGGATGAACATGATTAACATGAATATATAAAATTAAAGAGCATAAACTCACATGGCTAGAGAATGGCATGTGTAAACGCAGGGACTATCCATGAAGGTAAAACGAAAATAAATGTACACCAAAGCAACTAAGCCATGTGCAGCCTCCATGCAATGCTACATCACATAAACTACTAAAATGAAGCATTCAAGACCACTGCAAATCCACGAAATAGCTTCAGAATTTTATATACATATATGTATGTATGTATGAAAAGTTAAGGCTTTGCCGCCATGGTGCATCTGATTCTCATTAAACTTTTCTCCATTCTCTTCATTTTCTTGTTAGGTAGCTACTAAACACATCACTTTATTATTATTGTTTCATGAAGATAATTAACAGAAGTCAATGACTATGATAAGTGCATCTAACCTTGACTTTATTTTTTCTATTTTATAATCTATTGATGTCCCTATCTTTCTTACCTGGTCCATTTCTTCACGTCTCTGCCAGCTGCAGGAAGATGCCTTTCTTTGGAGTCACAAGGTTGCAGTCCCAAGACCAAAAAACAACTCCCGACCAGAGATGGCCTTCTTCCTTGCCTAGTATTTTTTTCTACGGTGCAGGCCAGCCTGCAGGAGTTGCCTCTTCCTACGAGGAAGAGGCAATTATAGTTCTAAGTAAATCTAGTGCTCTTTACAACAAAGCCAGTATTATTGATGTAAGGAATTTTGAATCTTAGCCAAGATAGGTTATAGTAGTAATGAAAGTTTCCTAAATCTTAATCACATTGTTATATGATAAAACTTTTCTTTAATTAAACTCATAAAACTACATTCAAAGAGTGGACTAATTATAAAAATAGCCGTCATCAGTTCCACATGTGGATAGACTAATATCCTTCATTAAGTAGAAGCCACCTATCAACTTGCATTTTTCCCTTTTCTCTTGTCAATATGAAAAAATAATAACTATTTACCAAATTAACATGATCGTTATCTTGTCTTCATATGACTAAATAATAATTTAATTTTTGAATAAATTTAAATTGTAACGATAAAATTGTAACTATGCTTCTTCAAATTATATAAAGGTATAAACATTATATAATCAAAAATAATATATTACATAAAAATATGCTATAAGTCTCTCAAACAAATCCAACCATCATATATAGTCATATTTCCAAAATTGCAACCATAGGACAATACCTATTATAAACACAATTCATATTCTACTAAAACATTTTTCTATAATCATCAACAACATAATTATAAATATAGACTCTTGACAATGAAGCAAATCACATTATAAACTTTTGTGTTTCCAATTCATACACACTTAACCACTCTATTTCGAAAGGATAATAGAATAACTAATTTTAATCGTCATTATCACAGTTTTTCTTAGGCAAAACTCAAGATTATATATATCAATTAGTAACAAAAAATGGCATCAACTATACTGAGCAAATTCTCTAAGTCTGCCATGCTCCACACACCATCCTAAGTGCTGATAAATTTTATCCAACCCAGCATAAGAATTAGTATTAATCAACTTTTTAAGCAGTCAATCGTAAAATAGAGATGAATAAATTAATTTAAGAAAAAAAAAAAAGCACAGAACCACACACTTAATTCATGGACTCTCGCTCAAAAACATCATAACTTCAATCAAATAACAACCACAAACATTACAAACATAATGAATTACAAGGGGAGGTGAATATTGCACATAAATCACAGTGTGCCATCTATTTCTCTCTTGTTCACAAATCCACTAAAATAAGAACCAAACACTTAGTCCTTAGCCTGTTGTTCAAAGTAAACTTCCAGGTTCCTTAACAACGAGCTAATCATTATTAAAAATGTCATGAACAAAACCTAGGGCCGAGACTAGTGCTAGGATACGGGTTGGCCTAAGGCCATCGGAGTCTATAGCAAGCTTATAACATTAGAAAATATACCATTCAAGCCTAACTTTAGCAAAATTTTGGTAGACTATCATCTATAATACGGACATGTCCTTATTTACAACCTGGTAGAATTAACAATAAATTTAATAAAACAACACAATGCCCATTTGGAGCCTATAAATCAACCTCATCAGTTAACTGATCCTCCATCCAATACAGTCATAAGGGCATTCAAACAACATCATCAAGTTACTAGAAGCGTTATGTATCGCCGCCCTTCTAAATCCTTACTATCAAGGGCATTACATTTCAACATTCCCCTAATAAGAAGGATTTTAAATAATAACATTAATTATAACATAACCTCAATCTCATTTATTTTTAAATCCAAAAACCAATCCACATTTAAAATAACATACAAATGATGTCATGCCAATGCAGGATGTAATGTGCATACACTATAATGTAAACATTTTATTCAATAACAACTCCCTACCTCTCTGCATGGATAAAGCATAGTTTAAAATATAGCAAACTTGAAAAATAAGATAATAAACTACACAGCCACTAAAAGTTCTAAGAGTCAAGAGCTAATTTCTTTAGAAGGCCCTCATACAATCACATTTCACATATTGTGAAAAGTTTATATAACTTACATAAATTAGCATCTTCTTCAAGAAATTCCAGTCATTTTCTGTGCTATAAACTATCTTATGCTCTAAAAAAAAAAAGTAACAAACCTGGAGCCCACAATGCATCATGATTATGGGTTCTTCAGAACATAGCTAAACAAATTGATTTTAGTTAATAAGATTTATAACAACAATAAGAGTTTGATTTTAGATGATACTCATAAATTTCGAGATCACAATCACAAGAAGCTAGCACAGTCTCAACCTTCCACACAAAAAGTTGATAAAGTAGATTAAATTTTTTACCAAACTGACCATCCAACACAATGATTCAGTCTAAAAAAAGATATCATTCCGTGATAGCCTAAACATGTAGTTGTATTTTGGATTTAACTTCTTCCCTAAGCATCAGATGAAGGACAATTTATACATTGAGGGCTACGATAATTCAATGGTTTAGAAGGTGTAATCTTAGTTACAAGTGACGTGTTCAGATAGAACAATCCACTAGCTAGAAGACTGAACCTAAGGGATTTTCATTCTACTGAATACGGAGCTCCTAATTCATAATTTAGAGTAGACTTTGGGAGGTTCTACTTACCTTGATTGCTGGAAAAGGCTTCACTTCCTGCAGATTTTCAAATCTTGTTACAAGAATCTCTTGATAATCACCGTACGAGAATTCCGTTGAAAACGACGTCGGTTCAGAGCCCTTCGGATCAGGAAACTTGAATGGCTTGCTGAGGGTCAAAAGACCAGAACTTAAGCTATCGGGTTCACAAGCTGCACGTGGGATTTGTCTTTAACGACTTGGGCATCACCGAGAAGGGCAATTCCGCGATCGAGATGGGGTTATTATTTAGGGTTTGCAGAGAGATCGAGGAAATGGGAACTGCAGTTAGCGCTAGTATTTGAAGAATTACAAGGCAAATTGATAAGGGGAATCCTGCAATTGGAAACGTAGCCATGATTTTGCACAATTTGACAAGACTTTTTTTTTTTTTTTGGCTCTCTAAATCAGTGATTTCAAAGCTTGGGTTTTTTAGTTTTTTGAAACGGCTTTACCTTTTCCAATTGTTAAAACCTGAGGGTTCTTTTATTATTATTATTATTGTCCTTGTACTTTTAGACGGCGACGAGGAGTTTGCTTATTTTTTAATTTTTTGTTTATTTTTTTTTATTTTTATACTAATTTTTTTTTATTTTTTAAAACAGGGTATTACCAAAAACAACAACAATATTGAAAATGAGCTCACGGATCAACAAGCATATTTTTTATTATCCTGTAAGATACCTAATTTTGGCATTGATTTAGGTTTTAAGGAGTAAAATTTCAACAACACGGATAAGAGTTTCTGATTTCTGATTTAAGAAAAGAACTACAAAACATCAAAGAATCAACTACCATAAAAAAGACAAGTGGCATTACCGAATGGGAACGATTAAAAAGAGTATTCCATTTGTTAAATATGTCGATTCATCTCGATCAATGCAAAGTATGTTTAATAAATTAGAAAGAAAGTAGAAAGAGGAGAGTTGTTAGTACCGATGTCGACCACAGAGGCTGCATCGATCATCCATAGTAGAGTGTCATTGAGATCGTGGCCATTTCTTGCAGCATTGATTGAAAGTTTAAAACTAGCGAAATCTAAGCTGAAAACTAATTGAAATTGTTATATGATATTAGTGATTGTCTGAGACTGAGTTTCAGCTCATTCTAGTAGTTTGAACTTGCTTTATTTGTGTCTTGCTATAACTGTTGTATTTGATCTTCAATAGGCAGTTGTACTGTCAATAAAAAAAATAAAAAAGCTACGGTGTTCTTAATTTTGTAAGAAGCAAAGGGAATACTAAAGAGACTGAAGAGGATCCCAACCGTCCCAAGCAAAAATACTATGATTTATTTATAATTTAGTTCTACGTTGCAAATTTGAAGTCAGTCCGATGGCACTATGCATGTGGAATTGCAAGAACATGAACAAATCTCTATAATTTTTTGCCTCCTCTAAATATGTGTATACCTTCACAACATAATCCATCTCTTGTCCATACATATGGCAACCACATGAAGCTTTGTAAGTTAGCAACTGCAAATCACCTACAATATAAGAGAAATGATGTAAGGAAGGAAGAAACGAGAAGGAAAGTTGTCAATTATATAGTAAAAAAATTGCCAAATTTCGATTAAATTCTTGTACAAGGGAAATTCATTGTGTCTATATGAATATAAAGATTTGTAATATATTTTAAGTACGATGATTGTATCAGTACCAACCAATACTTTACATTGAGCCCATCAGTTATGTCTAAACCAAGTCCTGTCCAACCAAGTTACCACTGGGATGGATCTAAGTCCCCTCTTCTTATCTAGTTAGAAATCAAAAGCTCAACAACTACTTATTATGGTGCTGATATTTGAGTTTGATCACAAACACCAGAAAATTTAAGGGAAATGTTGTATCGTAATGATGTAGAAAATTACCTGCAGCAATTTCTGATGTAAGCATCTTCTGACTGAAGTGACGACGCAGCCACCATTTGCAGCGGAACATCCAATCTTTTCCTGATTTACCCTCGGACATTCTATCTGGAACCCTACTATAACGGACAGAGAAGCTTTGCTTTTTCCCCCCTTCATTTGCATCAGGACACACAGACATTCGATCTTCATTACATAGAGAAAGCTGATGGAAGCATGTAGCAAACTCTCTCCATATATTGCTATCTGCATATGTAGCATCTAAGTGCAAAGCTATCATTTCCAGAAGTGCTTCTGAAGAGTAGTTCCCTCCAAAATATAAATTTAAAGGAAACATTATTATGCATAAATATAACAAAATTAAGAAAGCTTTATTTCAGTTATGATGCGAACAGTTCTGAAAAGAAAGATTAAAAAAAATAATAATAAGAATATGATTACTTGTATACATGATTAATTTGAATGCATCACGATGCAACTTTAAATATAATGCTAAAGAGATTTCGATAGATGAATAGTCACATTAGATGACGGAACCTTTGTATGGATATTTCAATGCAAACTTGATTTTTAGTCTACCACTGCAGTTGATTAATTAGATGACATTCAAGAGCAAAGGGGTGGGAAGAAAATCTAGTAGTCACATAATACCTAGAGTACAACTGAAAAGCAACATAATTGCTGCTAAGAAAGTGTATATGTTAAATCATTAAATATGATTTGACTTTCAAACCTTATGCAAGGCAAGATAAAGTCTCTAAATACTTACCAGATTGATGCATCCTGATAAGTCTTGTCAATGAGTGACTACATGTTGGATCCTTCCTCAAGATGTCCTCAAAACAGGTTGAAAGCATGGCATAGTTGTTACGATCAAAACACTCCAAAAGACTAGCCCTCAATCTGCACAAAGTATGTGAATGTGCATTTTTTTCCAGATATAATAAGAGCTCAGCATCCCAATAAATGACTAAAAGAAAATGTAAGCATGGAAACTTAATACAGTGACACGATAAATTAAGAAAAATACGTAAAGAGGAAAGACAATCTTGGATGACTTGGTATCTTTCCGGCTGAAATTTCACCAATACCATGCAAACAAATTTATAGTGACATGAAAAACTGTTTACAACCATTTTGGGTCTTTTCCAAGAATGAAGTAGATCAACTTCAGAAAAGCTCCCAATTTTTTGTTAGTTTTTGTTAATATTTGATAATGAAAATTTCAGATCCAACTTTTTTCAGAAAAGCATATCTTATTTTGTTATAAGAAAATATCGGTTAACACCTTATTGACAATATAACATAATGAGAATTTGGAAAAACTAAGGTCTACTTTCTGCAGTATACAAGGCAACATAACATTGTCATGCAGAATGAAAGACGAACAAAGGATATCCTAAGAACAAAGTGGAAGGCAAATGTGACTCAATTACTAACTAACAAAGCAATTCTATGGCTGGGAAACTTGAGGGAACCTTAATGTGGCGCCCATCAATTTTCAATTTCCATTTATCTAATATACCTACAAATTTTCTCTTTGCTCTCATCCTTGGGGCATGAAACAGCGAAAAACTTAGCCATGAAGTATACCTAACAGGAAGTGCTGTCAGCGAATTACTACAAAACTTTTCAAGCTCAATCAAGGCCTCATCAACATAACCTCCAATCAGCAACAACTGGCACAAAATAAAATAAAGTCAACAGAACATACTGTTTTGAATGCTACAGAAATAAAAGAATTCACTAAAGTCAGTTGATGAAACATTTCAGATAGGATTTCATTCAGCATTAGTCTTGTCAAAGCATTATATTAGAATAAACAAACTGGATATGTTCTAAACTTTGGACATTCTTTTAGCAGGAAATGCAACAGTTGAGGCTCAAATCTACTTACTACTCCTGAGTTTAATAGCCTGAGTCATTTACCATCACCAGATAATAACCCCCCAATAATACTATACCACAAATTATAAGAATCAAATTTTTTAGAAAGAATTGCCCCTGATTGATATCATTTCTTCATCTCACTTAAACAAGTAGTCATTTCACTACCTCACAATCAAAAGATCTTGAAGCTCACCTTAAGGTTAAAAAGGTTGATAATTTATTTAAAAGAATATAAAAAGTACCTAATCTCATTTCTTAGACTAGTTCTCAGAAAAAACTGCATTTGCAAGTTTATATCCCTTAAAATTATATATATTATAATTCAGGACTTCAAATCTGCAAAGGTTAAACAAAAATTTCACAGCCAATTTACCTGTATGAGAGGAAGTAAGGCTGCTGATACTGCAGGTGTTGAGTAAAGAGCAAACCGCAGGTACTTAATTGCATTCTTGTAGTTGTCATTAAGCAATTTTCTATGCTTTCTGATGAAAATCTCATAATCCTCATCAGAGTTCGACAATCGTACAGGCAATATCCATGAATCCAAACCCTCTTTGGCACAACAAAAAATAAGCAAGAGTGAGGTTTAAAATGCCTAATCAACTTCAGAAGAGAAAAGACAGCTTCTATTAATTGCATGGATGCTTGAAGACATAAAATCAATAAAAGATACAAAGCATACAGCATGATAATCACAATACAGACTCTGATTTGATGGTTGTGCATATCAAGTAACCATCAATTTGGAGCTGCCAAGTTTGTAAACTAATTGATAGTATGATGATATAGTGAGTCAAAACATGAAATAAAGTTGCATCAGCAAATAGTCATCAAAAAAAATTATTCTGGATGATGCCTAATCATGTTTCTTTGCGTATAACTTATCATGAGATGTCAACAAATATTAGTTGAAATGTTATATAGCTCCCCTGATCTCACCAATCCTCTCTAGCTACACTGCCTTAACAAGCAAGATTATGATTACATCAGTACCTTCAAACTTGCCACATTTTTCTAAACAGCCAAACAACAACACTGTATAGTCATTACCATTTAAACCGAAAATCTGATATGTCAAACAAACTGAATACCAAATAGATTTGCCAGAAAATGAAAAAACACAAAGATAGTTGTAACTCACCAAGAGCAGCAAAAACTGAAGCATAGTTTACAGGAACAGCATCAATCGGGACAGAGTCTTCAGTTTCAGATGAGTTGATATAAAAAGCTTGTGGTTGAACATGTTGTGAGGGATTTTCTCTCTGCAAACTAACATCATCCTCTACAGGACTCTCTCTGTGCTTCTCATTATCATCCTTCGTAGACATTCTTTTACCAATCATGACAGAGGTGGCTGAATCACATCTGACATGAGTATCAGCCTTGTAACTATAAACTGAATCAGGAGATCCTGAGATTTCAACTTTGTGGTTTAATCTTGATCCTGAAAGATCAGATTGCCGAGGGGAATTCATCTGATCAGAATCATCCCATTGCATATCTCTAGGGATACTGGAATACCAGCATTGACAGAATGTCAACGCCACAACCATGTTTGCCATTGGGTGAGTTCCAAATTCCCGCTCTTGCATAAGGCTGAGAAAAGAAATACCAGAATGGAATTAGATAAAGCCCTTCAGAAGCTATCTTATGCACACAAATAAAACTTGTCAAAATATGCAATATAAACACAAAGAATGCGATTAGATAATTTTCCCAACCAACATAGTGATATTAATAACTGAAATTCTATAACATAGTTAAACAGAAGCTATGACTTATATATACAGAGGTTATGAAATCATCAAGGAAGATAAGTCAAAATCCATGTACTCTAATCTTTAACACTAAGAAAATTTTAAGACTTTGCCGATAAGATATCACCAAATAATAAGATTGAAACAAAAATTTTTTACTTTTAGAATATAAAGAAAACCTTTTGCAACACTTAGAACAAACAAACACATAGATAGTATAAGAATTCCACAAGAATACTTGGCTATATCATCCCACTTGTTTCCAGATACTGGAAATTTCTATCCAGAAGAAAGTTCAAACCATACCTCATGGCAGCCTGATGTGCTTCGTCAACATCACCTTGTGTAAGACAAAAAAGAATGAACTCCAAATGAACCACAAATTTATCCTATTTACCAAGTTAATCAAAACAATACAAAGAACTGTCAGTGCATATATGAATATCTTGAGAACAGAATTCACCTAGCACTTTCTTAAGGTTTTAAGTCAAAAAGAAGAAAAACTACACTAATTGGGAAGTAGTTGCCTATGCAAATTATCTATGTAATCATGTACACTAATAACACCAAGCAATAAGTTTAAATGCTGCCATGTATTCAAAGATACTATAAGGTATTGATGTAAGTGCAATACAATGATAATATTAGGTTGTATTTTGTTAGAGGTAATAAAATATTACTCTGATAATCTATATTTTACTATTGACATTACTTTATTTAGTTCATTAGGTGAAAAAAGAATAACATAATATTTTTCTTCCAAACTGATGTGACTGATAATATAGGAGAAAATCTGATTATCTCTTTCTCCTTAGTTATGAAAAGATTAACTCAATAATCTTAATATTATTACAATCTTCCTTATATTTAATAAATTTAGTTTAACTTATTAAGAACATCTAAATAAAATGATATCATAATATTCTTTTATTACCACCAATCATGCACAATAAATATTTGCACATACTAATTTATCTAAGCACATTATTCTTTTATACTCATTAATATTTAAGGTGATCTACCTACGTGGTAATCTTTCAATTTTGGTAATAAAAGATTACCCAAACCAAATACACCCTTAGTATCAAATCCACTTTCTTTCTCTCACTTTTTTTTGTTGCCGCGTGGGATGGGTGTGGTCAAATTAGATACTTTCTTTCTTCTTTCATAAATTTTTTATGTTACAAAAGGTAACTAACTTTTGAAACAAAACCAGAAAGAACAGAACCATCAGTATGCAAGTTATTTCACAAATAGATAAAAGCTAGAGCATGAAGTGATTACAATAAATAGGGATAAAACAAATTCCATAGTTTAAACAAAATTCGCGTAAGTATGATAAAAATTTGAATATAATACACCTAATACTATAATCAGGGTTAACCAACTTATGCTTTACAAACTAAATATGTCATATTCAAGAAAATTTGTAATATACCTCCAATGGTGAAGATTTAGTGCTGAATATTCTTTTCATCCATATGTCATACACATTCTTGATCCTTATTGGGTTTATGCGATCACTTTCAACATGATTAAAAAGCTCCATTGCAACCTGAAATTATGCTATTACATGTATTAACAGATTTTTATATCCAGAATCCAAACATCAAGGAAAATCTTGACATCCATAGAAAAATATGTTTTTGCAAGAGAGTGGCATGACATAACGTCATTGTAAGATTAGAGACAAAGAATGTTATATAGCTAGAAAACATAAGGTCATGAAAAATTGGTATCTATATTATACCATATACTTGAGACGATTTGCCACAGGACATCTTTCTTTGCTTGTTCCTTTCAACAACACACTGAGCACTCCACATGCATCAGCCCAATTGTGCTGTCTCACAAGCTTGCGCAACAGATAGCGCAACCTGTTGCGATTTTCCCACCGCAAGTTCTTTGCACCAAGGCCACGCTTTAGAAGGTATGACGGCTTTTTCAAGGACAATATCATTCTTTTATAACGTTTTTCAGGATTCTGAGTATCGCCCTCCTTGGTAATTGTATTTAACCTCCTTTTGCGAGTCTTGGTTCCTTTTTCAGCTCCCATTTCAATATCCACAATGTAATCTTCTGAATTTTTGACTTCTTTAGTAACATCTTCAGTTTTTATTTTGCGACTTCCTGACATTGTGACTTCTATACTACCATCTTTACATTCCATTGAGTGATTTTCTGGCATTATCACTTAGAATGGAACCAAGTCCTGAATAGAAGTAAAACAAACAATTAAGTATGCATATATAGTACAATTCAGAAGGACTCAAAAAAAAAAAAGAGTAGTCACATATCACATATTAGCCTTGCATCATCACTCTACTCTAACATTAACATACTGAAAACTTCAAGTAGACAAAAGCAGCGTAACTGAAGTTGAAAAAAAAAACAGCTTAATTTTGTAGTGGACCCCCTTGAAAACTAGATTAAGTTATTTCTAACATTATGCAATTAAATCCAAAATATAGCAAAAAAAGAAATTAAACAGTATCGTGTTCTCTGAAGCTATATTCAGATCAAAAAACCAACCAAAACTGTTAAGAACAAACAAACAATGCATTCACCCCATGCCTTAGTAAAATTGAATTCGGTCTGATTCACTTTGAAAACTACTTCTTCCAAAGGCGAGCAAAGAAGTAGCCAGTGAAATCAATGAAGATCCATTGATAGGACAGGGACAGCAGCCATGGCAATCTTGCTTGAAGAATCAAAGGCAGGTCGGCAATTCGTGAAAGCACTCAACTGATGAAAAGAGAGCGAAAGAAGATGACATCAAAGATACCGACGATGGCAATGATCGAGATTCGAGGATAGGATGGACCGTGGGAAAAACATTAATATAAACTAAAAATAATTATAATAAATTAGGGTTTATCTCCCGCTCAAATTAGAAGAAGAGATGATAAACGGATTGGGCCTTAATGATCCAAGAAAAATAAATTTCTGGGTCTCTCATATATCCAATTAAATACCGGGCCGATTTGGGTGTTATAATGTGAGAAAATAATCCTGTGCTTTAAAGCTTATCAGTTAAAGAACCACGGACCTAATTCACGAACTCTCAGTTTCGAAAATGAACTTTCAGATTCCTTAACAAGAAGTTAATCGCGGTTAAAAACAACAGCAATCTTGATAATGAGCTCACGGGTAAACAAACATGTCCTACATATCCATTGTTTTTAAGGAGTAAAATTTCAGCAGCACAGAACAGATAGACTTTTGATTAAACAATAAACTCAACTACTGATTTTGATCCATGAATAATTTTTAGATTTGAAAAAATTGATAGATGAATCATTATTATTTAAGAAAACCATGGTGAGATTTAGTCTTTGGGCATTTCCCAATTTATCACGTGATTTGCTTTCATGTTTCATGTGATTTGTTTTTCTATTATTTATTTAGGCTTTGTTCAATGATTTTCTATTCTTGATTATTTTCATATTGACACATTTTCTTTAATTGGTGAAAAACCTTATCGTAGTTTGAAACTCAGATGTGAAATAAATAGTACGCTTTTGCTATTGGGACTCCATTCAACATCCAAAAAGGAAACCATTCCATTGATAGCAGGTTTTTGTTATACTAATTATGCCCTGGAAACCATTCCATTCAAGAGTGATCAAGAATAGGAAAACCAAGCATCAACTAATGCTCAAAGCTTTATAAGCATCAACTAATGCCGAAGTGTCACATGATTTTCAGGGTTGCTGACTGAGGAATTAGGAAGAGTGATAGAGAGGCCATGGTAGATCTTATACAAGCAACAATTTCATTGCTAATTCTATGTACATTTTTCTGATATGAAATAACCCTCAAGTAGACTCAAATCAATAGGAAAAGAATATGCAAACTTGCTAACAGAAAGAGGGGACTGCATTACACCTGCTGATAATATAGACAATGCTCATACAAAAACAATTTTCATCCATACATTTTCATATACATGCGTCCCAGCCTACATCAAAGAATAGTGTAAATAACTAAAAGGACAGAAAAAGGGTGGGGGGAGGGGACGCGAACCTCAATCAGACTATAATAGCAGGCCGGTGGTCAGAATATTATGTTTGTGATGCTGCAACAATCCTGTCACTATGAGCACTATAGTCTGCAAAAACAAACAGCTATCTAACACAAGGGCTGTGGCTGTACAGAGTATCCATTTCTTGAAGATTACTTCAACAATCATGCCACTCTTAAAGATTCGATTACTTCACTCACAGCAATATGAGTCTCCTCTGAGATCATGTTTAATGTTAGATGAAAAGCCTGTAAAAAACCAAAAAAGGAATAAATCAGCTTTATCAGATAGACCAGGTAAATTGTTCTGACAGAAACATCTGCACCATGTTAATGCTCAAATGGTAATAATTATTTTGAAGCCATTCTACAAGTGACAAATTTTGGCCTCTCAATGGTTGTCTACACCATTGCACTAGCATTCCATGTGGTCTATTAAAAGAAAGATGCAATAAGGAACTAAGAAAATGAAATTTCTCAACTGATGAATACATTCATTATCATCAATAAGCCGAGGGACAGTGAAAGGAGGCTAAAAATAGGCTTTTGTCAGTATTTTGTGGCTAATTCATGCTTCACCCACTTACAACAAGGAATGAGTACATACCACAAATCTTTCCAGCACAGGTACCAAAATTGCCAGGTTGTGGTTTGGAAGACATTCAGCTATTGCACTGCGTACATCCACACTGTTAAAAGCAAAGAATATATTATTTCTGAGAAGCTTAAGAAATACAATGTCACATGAACAGATAAAAGGAGCAAGGAAACCTTTCAGTTGAAAGAAAAGCCAGCAGCAGTGCCGCATAAGCTTCCAAAATCATCTTCTCTGCTTCTTTCTCTCCTTGTAGAACCGCTTCCTCAGCATCCTGTAATATAACAAAGGTTTTAAATAATTACAGCTATGATCAAATTTACCCATGCCTGATTGTAAGAAATTCAAAGTGCTTTTGAGTTTCATTTGTCGTAGACTTTTTGCTTCAAACATATCAACCACCAGATAAAAGCCATGATACGATAGACTTAATGCATTGTTGCATATAGAACATAGTGTGAAAAGACAGAAATTCACAACCTGAAGGGTGCAAATCACTCACCCAAGGCATTGCATCTCCGTCTCCAGCTTCATCACCAGCACTTCTATCCCCAGATTCATCACCTGCATTTCCTTCTCCAACTGCATCACCTGCCCCATGGTTAGCAAGAAAGATTGAACACAGCAGTGGAATTACATTCCTGTGACTCTCTGCTTCTAACCCTTCTGAATTAGGCAATGGAATTCTGGCTGCTGCAAGCCGTGACCTGCAGTAACCTTACAGTAAGTTTTAAATAATACAATACATGATATTTACTTGCCATCTTCCAGCAACACTATCACTTGATGAAGCATAGGCTCAAATGGACCATTGTCTATTTAAACCTAAAATCAGACCCTAAAGAGCAGATCAGCAACTTGCAAGATAAAACATTGAGAAGATATCCAACTATTTAGTACAGCGGTTCACAAAGTATGAGGATGACTAACACTAATGCTGCCTGCTTGGATACATGGATGCTTATAGATATTGGAAATGACATTATTTCAAGTTGAATTTAGCAATATGACCAAAAAAATCTAAAGAATCCTCAGTTAGCATCTAATTAAGCAGTTAATTAGCAGAAAAATGATTTAAGGGAATGCAGAAGAGGATTTTGGTTTCAGAGCATTGTAATTATGAAAATAATTGGGAAATGTTGTCAAAATTGCCAAAAAGAAATTCACTTTCTAGCCCTAGATGCAGCGTTTCCACCGGCAAATAATAATTGCAGAATTCGAAAATTATTGTAGTATTGAACTTCAGGGGTTTAGGATACATATAGATGAGTAGTAGCAACATAAAAAGACTAACATGAAGCCATAGGCAAAAACTTTAGTTAATTTAGAATCAGAACAATCTAATCTGGCATGCACCAACAGCTTCATGCAAATAGTATGTGAGCTTAAACAGGATAAACAACAAGAAATAATATTAACCTGTTAAGTCCATCCTTTTCTACCAAATTCACGAGCAGACCCAATATAGCAACAAGAAAATCCAACTCTTGATCAGTCATAGGTCTATCATCCTGATGGTCAAATTGATAACTAGTCCCAAAATGAGACAGAGATGAGCTGAATGACGGGAAGTGGCTGGCAATCAACAAAGACATCGTCTCCAAACCTCCACATGCAGCAATTTGCTTGCAGCCAACAGGATTGTCATTTGTTAAATTCATAAGAACCTGCACAGAAATTAATACTAAGCAATTAATTAAACCAACAATGTAGAAGATAAATGCACTAGTAGGTACATAAAAGAATTTAGTAATGCAAAATTTTATAAGATGGAATTACCTTGACAGCTGTAAGAAGGCAATCAGCTAAAAGAGCGGAATTCTCTTCATCATCGACATGTAAACATGAGCTCTCTTGTGAAAAATAATTTCCCCGATTACTTAATGGTTGGTGATTTAGCCCATTACTTGATCGAAGCTGGTGATTTTCCTCATTTTGTGATTCTTGTTGGTTCATCATCATTTGATATTGACACCCATCTTCAAGATCTCTGCTAATTTCCCTACTCCTTTTAGTTTGAGGTTTTTTATGTTTCCCAGATAGTAAGTCCCACTTTGTAGGCTCGAATTCATCAGCATCAAATGCAAAAGGATCCTCGCTGTCCTCAAAAAATCCACACTTCTCATCTTTTCTATTATTAGGTTTCTCTGCAGAACCAAATTTTGTCCTTGAACCATTACCACTTAAAGGCCTTCCACTATCAGAACCTTGTGGTGTCCCATTAAATGACATGGACATGAAAGGACGGGATCTCATTTTCAGCATGCAACTGTCATTCATCAACACGGTGGTCGTCTCAGAATTGGATACAGAATGACCCAATCGATCAGTGGACAACCGCAGACTGTTCTGTGATACAGGGAAGCCCTTTTCAGAAGAAATCCACTTGGTACTAGAAGAGCTTGATGAAGAACTGATGAGAATAACCTCATTGCTGTTCACTGCAAAATAATGAGAACCTAAGTTTGAGAAAAAAGTTGCCCAAGTATTACAATGATACATGGATTACCAATTACCTTTACAATTGGTAACTAAAGCCAATTCAGATGTGTGACCAGTTCCGTTCCCATCAAACAACTTACATGACTTGTCACCGTCAGAGGTGGATGAACTTCTATGTAGATAAAGATCTAGATATCAAAGGCAATAATTCCAATACAAAAAGTTACTTCAAAACTGTAAATACAAGTGATTTTGGACTTATAAAAAGCAATCTAGAGAGGGCTGAATAAAGATGGTAAGTGCTCTCTATGTAACAAGGAGATAAAGAAAGAAATATTTACAGAAGTATTCTCCTGCACCACCAATTACCTGAGAGAATCTTGATGACACTTATGACAATTTCTGTAAAAGATTGTCGGTGCGCACTAGAAATTAACTTGGCTTTCATTCCAAGCAAATGACTCTATATTAAAGAAAGATTTCAGATTAAACTTTTAGTAACTGTGGCACTTTTGAGTTATGAAAACAGAAGTGATAGGTAGGAGGGAGAAATTTACCTGATTATCTTTACTTAGGAAAGTAGCGTTTTCCATAATCTTCAAACATTTTAATAGCAACACAAGGCTCTGCAAATCCAGATTATGCTTTGCAGTCTGAATAGAAGGTAACAAAATAGTTAATATTTTGGCATTTAGAAAAATTTATTGATAATCTCCATTAAATAAGTTTCTGAACAGAAATTATAAAAGAGATAAACTATACATCAATATGAGAAGATGATAATCAAGGACACAAACTTCCAGAAATCAGATATCAGAAGCCTTCTAACTAAATAGCATTGTGGTAATAGTTCTGGTGATAATTTCAATATGCATTAACAAGCAATTATGCAATGAGTTTACAGACCAAACAAGATTAACATTGAATCCAATAAGTCAAAAAGTACAGCCAAAAATATATAAATACCGAAAGGGAGGCTGGTTTGGCTATTTCAAATCAGTATAATACCATATCATATCACAATTTATCTAATGAAAAACACAGGAGAACCAACAAGTGTAAATAAGTCACTGCAAATAATTAATTGACTGAACTTTCTGGTTCATGCTTTCCAGTTCAGACCACTGGGAATCTAAAAAAACTTTCCCATAATTTGAAGCATTATCATCTCTTAATTTGTTTAATTCAAGTCATTACACTTCAATCACATATAATAAAAACAGAAAATGAGATTAAACAAACATACTGGCTCACACCTCCATAACAGAATAACAATTCATGATGATCTCAAAGACTGCATCAAGTCCCCCCAATTCTCTCAGCTTTTCTTTAAAGTCATCTCCAGTCTTCCTCACTGTACCAGTGGCATCTGAAAAATGCAAAGGCCAAAAAGATATACAAATGATCAATTATCAAAGGCTAAAGCAGATAAAAAAGAAACAGCATGTGATAGGCATACAATTTATTTGTAAATATAGAGTTGGATACACAATGTATGCACATATATAGGTATATGTTTAGTGATAATAATTCCTATGGAAATACAAAGCCTCAATTTAATAATTTTACATGCAATTAATTCCTAGCATCCCAGAACCTTTTTTACTCTCTATAATCAGCACATAATAGATTAATGAGAAGGTTGGAACAAATTAATGGAAGCTTTGAATAAGTTGAAACAAGCAAAGAATCAAGAATAAGGCCTGCCTCAAACAATTTCTCAAAAAATTAGACAGTAAATATCCAGGAATTAAACTTATAACATGTTTCGCCAAACAAGCCAATGGAATGTGGTAAAGAACTAATAAAGAATAAGACGTAATAATACATCTTATGTAGAAGACACGTGATATAGAAGAAGACAGGAGAGAAGGAGAGAAGGAGAGAAAAACAACAGTTTAGAACTATGGAAATTCATAATTCAGTTGCTTTTTACATGATAAGCACTGGACATAAAAATCCAATAAGTTTAACTTATATAGGCAGCCTTAAGAATTCGGAGTTAGTCAACGATATACAATTTAACCTTAGCAAGTGAAACATGTCAATCTATGCAAAAATTAATACTAAAAGCTAGCAACCCATATATAACAAAAGGGATAATTGTCCACAATACCTTCAAAAGAAATCTTAGATAAGCAAGCCTTCTCTATTGTCAACAAAGCCATCCATTTTGGGCTTAACTCTGGCCTTCCCGTTCCGTCATCAACTCCACAGCTTGATTTCATTTCCTTGCAACTTACAAGGATTTTTTGAACTTTGGAAAGAACAGCAGAAGAACTAGAATCTAAGGTTTTAGTCACATCTCGTGCGATGTCAACATCCTTACGTAACGCCAAAAGCTTAGAACCTATTTTTTGTGCTTTGTCTTCAGCGGCGGTCGAACTTACTGGCTTCAACAACTTAATTAGGAAATAAATGCAGCTGGGTGATTCCAAGAGGTGATCATCTTGACCCTGATAATGTAAATTTTAAACAGAATTTTTAATATTCTCTTACTGGAGCTAAAAATATTTCCAGAAAAGCAGGTCAAACAAATTTTAAACAAACTATGGAACAGCTTTGGGTTGATGAAAAGAGACCGACAGAACAACTCAGTTGGATCATAAGCCTTTCAGCCCCAAAATGAAGAATCAATTTAATACTGCTCTCAATGAAATTATACTCCATTACCAATTAAAAATCTCTGTACATCAATAGGCATAATCGTGCGAAATAAAAAAAAAAGGCTCTATACATGACTTTGAGCTGTTCAAATAATTTAAATATATGCTACTATAAGTTATACTGGGTTATGTGAAAGTTTTGGTTCACACATTAAAACACCAATGAAAATTATACGTATTTAGATCATCTTCTTCAGCTTTGTCAGGGAGAATTCAAAGCATACAGTACATCAATCAGTAAACAAAAAGAATTATAGCTTACATCACTAGTCAAAACGTATAGTAGTGCAGCAGCAGCTAAATTGCTGAGTGAGTCATCAAAGGTGAGACCCAAAATAGCATCAAATATAATCCTTGCCAAGCTGGAAACAAGTTTCAGGTGTTAACCAAAGAGTCAATAGGCATAGCACAGCAATTTTAATTTCTTCAAGATAAGAAACTAGGCTTATGCAAGTAATTCATAGGACATAAATGATTTAGTGAACAGCAAATGTAAAACTACTCACTTAGATGGCCAACATCAATAGAACAACCCTTCATACAATGCTTCCTTTAAATAACGTTTCAGATACAAGAACTTAGAAATCCAAACCATCAGGACCAATGTCACAAACTCATGATTAAATGAAAAACTAAGTAATAAAAGATAAGTGAACCAGAATACATTACAAGTGTTATGCATGCTGTCATAAATAACCACATATCTTTAGCATGTTTAAGCATACATGACACTCCACCGAAATTCAAACAATGCACTGTCAAAGCACTTCCAAGACAAGGTCATAGCTCAAATAAAAAAGGTTATCAAAACACTATGGATCCCAAATGTTTAGACTGATAAAAAAGGCCTAGCAAAAGTATTTCGACTCTAACATATTTCCCTGCACATGAATGGAAGAATCTAATAAACAGTCTTATTTAGAGGATCCAAACATACAGACACGTCTGAAGACCCTAGCCTGAAAGCACAAACTCATAATTAATTGAAGAGTAGTACAATCAATCAAATAATGTACAAAAAGTCCAGTATACAAATTAGCGTGGAATTATTCATTTATTGTCACATCACTCATTCTCGTTTATTGACAGTTTATGAAATTTAATTTTTATACACAGTATACAATTTATTTTGCTTCATGTCAGTTTTTACAAGAAGTCAATATACGAAGTTCATATATTTACTGTTGTTCTTAATAAAATGGAAAATTCAAACAGCAAACATCAAGATGAACCCCAACTGCATTATTATGTTCAGACATGGTTTGAATTGCTTAAGTTGACAGAAATTGTCCGAACACTAGCATTTAAACTCCAACAAAGACATGATCATGCGTAAGGCACAGAAGTAACTCAGCTCTCAGGTATGCATTCCTTTCACGAAACCAATTGAACTTACTTAAAATTTTCAATATTCACCCTAGTATTTTAGTACCTAATGTTTCAAGAAAGTATGATGGCCAGTAAACTGAAAATGCCTTTCTTCCATTTGGAAGCATTAGTCCAAGATAGCCTGAGACCAAATTCAAATCTTTAACAACCCATGTGATTTTTTCAAGACAAAAAAACCTAGCTAGGGTACCAAGATATAACATTCTCCCTCCATAAAAATAGGAATAGTTGCAGGGAGTTTTAAGAACATCTAGAAGAAAATAACAAAAAACAATAATGAGCAAATAACATTGCTGATGCTGTTAGATGTACAAAATAGCAATTAACTTCGATATATTTGAAAACAAGTTTGATCCTGACCCCCGAAAAATTATCAAAAGAAAAACAAGCTGATTTTGATAACATCCTGTCACAAACTACTAACAAGCAACTTTTAAACCAAAGTAGAAATTTTGCACTTTCTATACAAGATCAAATTCCAAATTATCAAAGAATTCAAAATGGCACAAGAGTTGCACAATTTTTTGTATCATTAAAAACATATCCATATGTAAACTGCTACTTCCCGAAAGACCACATGTAAATTTCAAAAACTTCCGTACCATTTCTGCAGATTATCCACAAAACTGACATCACATACCTAAGCCACCAAAGAACCTTCATAGTTCATAAATCCATCCATAAATTTCAAATATTCCACCTGAGTGATAACCAACACTCTAAAGTCTTCTCCAAACTAACATGATGCACATCCCAAAGTTCAAAATTTCACACATATTCCCAACAAGGAACTCCAATATCAAGCATTAAACCAAAACCCATTCCATTCAACCCTAAAAAAGTCTAAAAGAAAACTCAAGTACCGGTATTAAATTTCAAAATCCCTCAAATAAAGGCCCACAAACGATCAGAATCCACGCAAGTTTTGCATGCCGAACAATAAAAAAATTTGTACACATCTACTGAAATGACGCCAAAAAACTTAGCAAGATTCACATAAAACAACAAGAACCAAACTTTCAATAAACTGTAAGAAGAAATATATAAACCCATCTAAATTCCAGATAATTAACATACCCCTGAGTTCTTAGAAGCCTCCTTTGTTGGACGGTACCACAAATCGACAACAAAGACAACAAACTGGCCCTCCTGATTCTCACTTGAGACCCTTTCTTCAACCCATCAATAGCGAAGTTCACTTCATCAACGTGCTCCATCATCTCTCCAAACTCTTGCGCCTCCATCAACGTCGAAGTTGCCGGAATCAAAGGCCCAGAGCTCCTTTTCTTTTGCTTCTTTGTCCTCCTACCAAGGACGCCGTCTTCAGTATTGGTAAAAAGAGGTCTTGTTGAAGTCGAAGGCAAAATTCGAACTGAATTATTGTTGTAGTCGGGCTCTTGCGAAGACCAAAGCGGAGACGAATCTTGAGAGGACGAGAACGGAAAACTATACAAATCTTGAGGGGTATCTTGGGAAAGGGCAAAAGATTCTCTAAATGGATCGTCCAAAACGACGTCGTCGTCGTCGGTGTCTATAGTGCCCGAATACGTTCGCGTGATCCCCCTGCTCCGGCGTCCGTAAGTCCTAAGAATCATTTTCAAATCTTGGAGGCGACGGCGGAAGCTGTTGTCGTTTTCGCCTATCTCGAAAAAGATTTCGAATGCGGCATTTACAAGAGAATGCGAGGGCACTTTCGGGAAAAAAAAAAAGAAAAAATAGACTCTGAGACTTGAATAGCGATTAGAAAGCAGAAGAAGAGAGAAAGAAAGACGAAAGAAGGAACAGAGCTTCTGTTGGTTGGTTAAAGCGTCGAGCTGATTTGAAATTTCTTATACTCTTTTTTTTTTTTTTTTTTTCAATATCTGTGAAATTCAGTGTTTTTTATTTTTCTTTATTTTTTTATGATGGGATTAATGTGAGATGAGGGGTAGCATAGTCATTTACCTGAGAGAACAAATGCTAGACTGACTGGGCTGTGTGTCATACGGTCATACAAGAGGCGTGCAGTCAAGCTGTTGAAGAGAAACTAAATTAATATAACAACATTAGAGGGGCGTATAGAAAATAGAAAATCCTACAAGAGGTACGGATGCATTTAAACAAGTCAGATAACGATAAGATTGTTATCACCTTGAACCTTCCAGACATCACTTTACCTAGGATTATTAATTGGACTAGATAAATCTGGCGTTTAATTATGCAATATAAAAATTTATAATTTCAAACTGAATAAAATTTGAATCCTCGATAGATTTAAATAAAAAAATTTGTTTATTAAATTATCAAGCTTTGGCTTTAATAAAGATTGTTCAAGTGTGCAGTCTAATAGACTCAAAATTTTATTACAAACAAATATGTTTTTATCAAATTTCTAAATATAATAACCTGATGTTAGAATGATATTTTAACCTGAAAATCAGAGATAAAATTGAGATTTTATGGCAAAAAATAGAGTTGAGAGAATTCAACGATAAAATAGTTATTGAAAAGTTTTTGTGTGGTATATGCATATGTCTTTTTAGAAGACTTTTTCATTCGCAGTTATATAATGTAACATTTTCGTATTTATCAGATATATTTTACCCAAAATTTTTATTTCTTCTTAAAGAACCCTAACCAAAGAATAGAGGAAGAGTAGTCAATTGAGCCAAAGTTTGAGCAAAAGTTAAAGAGAAATTTAGCATTCATACCTAATAGATAGGTGTTTCTTATCTCTTTTCACTGTTTTCTTTTGCATGCGTTCCTTTGTTTTGAGATGAGTTGATGCTAAAACATGTTTTATATGTGAAAAGCATGAAAATATGATAAGATGATGTGATGATAAATATTTAATGAAGTGAAATCATGCACAGGCCACACGAACTCTTAAAACTAACTATTTCACCTTTAAATTCTCTTAACTTCAATTTTATCATAAATTTCACATCTAACCTCAATTTTTAGTTTAAAAGAAAATTTTAACTTTGGAATGTTACATGTAGCCTCACGATTGTGTATACGCATACACGATTGAAGCTAAGGCGATAGTGTTCTGTAGGGACACAACCATGTGACTCAAAGTCACAGTTGTATGTCTGCACTAGTTTAGTAAGATCGTGCATCCAAGGTCACAGTTGTGTTATGCGATAGCTTTACAGAACCGTGCATTCCAACTGTACACAATTGTGCAGTATGTAAAAGTTACAGAATTAGAATTAGAGACTTACACAATGTATGAAAAACCTAATAGAAAGAGAATATAATAAAATATCATACATGATAAGCATCATATGACATGACATGTCAAAACAAAGTTTTCAAAAAGGTTCAAGTAATTCACATGCATGAGTTTGAAATAAAAAGTCAATGTTTCATATGTCATTTTAGAGATGAATATGAGAAGACATTTGTGAGTTTATAATTTTCAACTTACTAATCGAGTATCAATATGATAGAATATTTTTAGTTTACTGATTGAGTATCAGTATGATAGGATAATTTTCAGCTTATTGACCATATGTCAGTATGGATTATATATTCAACTTAGTGATTGTGTATCAGTATAAATATACTCATACGATTAAAGTGTTAAATCCTTATGTTTATTAGTATGATCAACACAATAGTTTTCAGATACAGCTTTTATACATATTTTATATAAAAGAGACTTTCAACTATGAATTCATTATAGGATTTTCAAATCACAGCAGATATTTTCAGTAAATATTTTCAGAAAGTAGGCCCAAGGGCCAATACATGATTTTCAACATAAACTTGATTTTAGCATACCTTCATCTCATGCCACACATAGCATTAAATGAAACATAGCAAAAATATAATGACAATTAATAGCAAAGCAAAGAAAGTAAGATAAGAGACAAAACAAGTAAGATAATAAAACATGAAATCAGATAATAACATCACAAGTCATGAATATTAATGAGAATAGGAAACATGTTTATGGATAGGGATAAGAAATACTTACTCAGTGACTTGTCATTTATTTCTTAAATTTTTTTTTCTTTTTCAGGTCAGATGTATTAGCTACTAAAATGGGGCATGAGAAAGTTGTAGATGAGATACAATTTTGGATGAAGTTTCCACCCGTGTTTAGTTATTCGACTCTACATTGTATTTTGACTCGTATATGATGTACAATTTATATGTATATTTTGTATATAATATATTATAAATTAATATATATAATGTTTATTTTTAGTTTATTGTACACTATATTGCATTTATGTTTTTGTGTATTAAACATTTATACTTTAAAGCTTTCGAATACATACTTTCAATAAATGTGTCTGATACTCTCTCTCTCTCTCTCTATATATATATATATTAAAGATAATTAATTTATAAAATATATTTAATAAATATTAATATATAGTGGTAATGCCACGTTAAATTTGTTAAAAAATTATAAGATGTTTTTGTAAGATTTTAAAGTTACAAAATAAACTCATAATATACGTAAAACAAACCTAAAAGTCGATAAATTTTAATGAATTTGCCTAAACAAAAACCTTAAACCCAAAACTCAGACTCAAAATTTTTTTATGAACTAAAATTTGTAATTACGTTAAAAAATTAAAAGATGTAATTATCGTTTAATAATACCAAAGGATACAAATAACTTAACGTAAATTTACAAAAAAATTCATAAGAAAAAATAATCAAATTGAGTTTTATTATTTAATCAATGGGTGATTATTTATATTACAATAACTCCTACCTTTTAAGTAAACAATAATAACTTATTAATTAAACAATAAGGAAAATTAGTTTAACTATTAATAAAAATTAGTTTAACTTATTAATTATTTTTCTTAACTAAACAATAATAACTTAAATATATAAGGAAAATTAGTTTAACTGTTAATAAAAATCTTAATTAATTTTGAATGCTATGAAATTATAATTTTAGGAAATAATTTTGGTAGATTTTAATTAAAATCGAGCTTTGGTAAACAAATAATCCTAAAGGCTTTTTATTATATTAATTAAACCAAAATAGAACTCTTGATATCATTAATTAAAGCTCATAATACTATGAAACTGGTTTTAAATAAAAAAAATTAATTAATTAAACCTTATTAGTAAAGTTAAATTAAATTAAACTCTCTACATAAACGTAGCACCTTATTGTATTTTGTCACTGTATTGTGTCACTTGTCACGACATCCACAATTGCCACATCACTATATAGATTAGATTATCATGAGTCATTTTATTGTGTTTTCTTTTTCTTTTTCCATGATTTAGAGTCGTTAATCTAAATCATATAAATATGGAAATTGCATCAAAATACACCGAAGCTTTCAAACAAACAGTCTAATAATTTATATGAGCAAATTAAAAACTTTTTTATCAAAATATTAATTTTCATCACATATTAAGTCATAAAAGTTATCAAGATGACGTGTTAAAACAAACCAATTGGGATTGGAACAATTAACATAGAATATTTGTCCAACTTGAGATACAAGCACAAAAGTTCATCTAAATTTAATTTTCGAATCATAAGTGAAATATTCGGTGAAAAGAGATTGTTAATAGTTAACGATAAAGACAATGAAAAAATGATCATGAGCAGAGTCTAACAAAGAAAAACCTAAAAAATTTTTACTAGAGAGAGAGAGGTCATTAACGATTAGTGGTGTTGACGGTGAAGATAGTAAAAGTAAAAAATCAAAAGAGAAAATGTGGATTTTTTTGACCAAAAAAATGAATTATGATTATAATTATTAGAGGACAAATTGGTAAATAAATATTATTGGATGATAAATTTATCAACTAAATCTCCATTTTTTTTATAGGGTTACTTCTATAATTTTGATAAAATTAAGAAGTATTGATAATTGTATTAAATGCTGGGGTTTTATTATATTTAAAAGGACTAAAAAGTAATTTACGTTAAAATCAAATGAAATTCCCTCGAGTGAAAACAAGTGCGCAAATAAAATTGGCTAAATTACTTAGTCCTACCCAAGGTTTCCCTAAATCCCAATTTTTCATTCAAAACGAATTACTCACCCTTAGTCAAATTCATTCCAATTTGGTGAACTTTTTAATGAGATGAGTAGAATACATTTCAATAAAAATAAAAAATAATAAAATTAAAATTAATTTTAATATAAAATAATATTAATTTAAAATTTTAATAATTTTTTTTAAAAAGTAGTCATTGTTGTTAGTGATGGTGTCCTTTATTAATATAATCAGATAGTCGAAAATAGTCATATAGTTTGATTGACTATCATATCTTACCCGCTTTAAAGGTAGAAACGATTGATAGTTGAAAATAGTTATATGCTTAAAATTGATTGTTTTCAATAATTTTCAATGGTGAAGATGGTTAAATTTTCAACAGTCAAATATGGTTGTCTCTATTATCGAAACGATCATATCTGACTATCAATCGAATCAAATAGTATTTTTTAATTACTTAGTTAGGTTTACAGCAACCACTCATATTGGTGATAGTGACAGTTTTTTTTAATTTTAATATTATATTATATTTTAAATATTTTATAAAATTAATTTTATTTTTTTTAGAAGTTAGTTTATTATAATTTATTATTTAAGAAAACTTTGAACGAGAATAAGTCGTTTGGCCAATAAAACTCTCAAACTTAAAATATGGAAAATTTCCATTAAATTGAGGTTGGGAGGAAAGTAGTCATTCGGCTGGGAAAATAATTATGGTATATATAATTTAGGCCAAAGAACAATTTTCCACCCATAGTTTGAGCCGGGGACAAAGTCCCACCTGCAAGTTTTCAAAAACCTGGTCTCCCACCTTTGGACCAAAATTCAAACTTATTTTGTATTATTTTAAATGAAATGACTAAAATACCCTTTAATAAATAAAATTATAAAATAATTTTTGAATATAAAAAAATTAAAAAATATATTAAAAATTTTTAAAAATAAACTGGCCACAGTCGCCGATACCGGCGGCGGTGGCCGTTGATAGCCGCACCAGGTGGCCGAACGGCCACCTGGTTCTAGGGGAAGCCAGATCGGGCCTCCCCGTTGGGTGGAGGCGGTCAGATCTGGCCGCCTCCAGTTTTGGAGAAGGAGGCCAGATCTGGCCTCCTCCCCCGACAAACGTGGCCGAAAACGGCCGCTGGGACCAATATCGGTCCTCTTCGGCCGTTTCCGGTGGCCAGATCTGGTGGAGGTGGCCAGATCTGGCCGCCTCCTCCAAAACAGGAGGCGGCCGATCTAGCCGCCTCCACCCAACGGGGAGGCCCGATCTGGCCTCCCCTGGAACCAGGTGGCCAGGGATGGCCACCTGGTGCGGCTATCAACGGCCACCGCCGCCGGCATCGGCGGCTGTGGCCAGTTTATTTTTAAAATTTTTAAAAAATTTTTTAAAATTTATATAAAATTTATTTTATTATTTTATAAAATTTTAATCATAAAAAAACAAAATTGCCCCTGAAATATTACTGTTTAGTATTTTATTTAATATTAAATTTTTTCCATGGGTGGGAGACCGGATTTTTGAAAACTTGCGGGTGGGACTTTGTCCCCACCTCAAACTATGGGTGGGAAATTGTCCTTTGGCCTATAATTTAATAGAATACATTTAAATTAAGGTAATTAATTAAAGTAATCTAACTAAATGGGATGTATACGAAACTGATCGATTCTTTTTAGATTATACAAATATGACCAACCCATCAAAATTTGACAAAATCACCTTCTACATAAACAAATCTTAGAATCATTTTAAATGTAAAGAAAACTCACGTAATGAAACTCCATACCCAACCAAACCTATACATTCATCTGTTTTTGTGCTAAACACGGGGAAAATGTTAATAAATAATGTACAATCATATTTTATTGCTTATAATATTGAGATTTAAATTTTTGTACCATGAAATTTAAGATTTCTCCAAAAAATTAATGGTGAAATTAGGCACAAATCTAGGTGATTAGTGTTGATTTTTCCAATATGCGTGATTCGTAATTACTCTATAAGTCAGACAAAGTAGGTGTCGATAAAGGCCAAATGCTTGAATGTATGAATAATTATTATGTATAATTGATAATGATGAAGGAATATTTTAATATTATTTTATTTAATTATTTTTAATGTGTTTAATTAAATTTATTTAATTGAAGTAAAATTCTAATAACATAATTTTTTAGTACGTAAGGAGAAGAACATAATCAGAGCCAAACAAGATATAGTTTTTACCGTTATTCACAAGTTAATTGCTGAGCCCAAATAAATAAATAAAAAAAACCTCCAAGTTATCCGGGAAAAAAATAAGTAATTATGATTATAATTATTAGAGGACAAATTGGTAAATATATATTATTGGATGATAAATTTATCAACTAAATCTCCATTTTTTTTATAGGGTTACTTCTATAATTTTGATAAAATTAAGAAGTATTGATAATTGATATTTGTATTAAATGATGGGGTTTTATTATATTTAAAAGGACTACAAAGTAATTTACGTTAAAATCAAATGAAATTTCCACGAGTGAAAACAAGTGGGTAAAAAAAATTGGCTAAATTATAGTCCTACCCAAGGTTTTCCTAAATCACATTTTTATCCAAAAGCTTTTGAAAAGCTAATTACTCACCCATTAGTCAAATTCATTCCAATTTGATGAACTTTTTAATGAGATGAGTAGAATACATTTCAATAAAAATAAAAATTAATAAAATTAAAATTAATTTTAATGTAAAATAATATTAATATAATAATATTAATTTAAAATTTTAATAAAAATAGTCATTGTTATTAGTGATGGTGTCTATTATTAATATAATCAGATGGTCGAAAATAGTCATCTAGTTTGATTGACTATCATATCTTACCCGCTTTAAAAGTAGAAACGATTGATAGTTGAAAATAGTTATATGCTTAAAATTGATTGTTTTCAATCATTTTCAATGGCGAAGATGGTTAGATTTTCAACAGTCAGATTTGATTGTCTCTATCATCGAAACGATCATATCTGACTATCAATCGAATCAAATAATCATTTTCAATCACTTAGTTAGGTTTACAGCAACCACTCATATTGGTAATAGTGACAGTTTTTTTTAATTTTAATATTATATTATATTTTAAATATTTTATAAAATTAATTTTATTATTTTTAGAAGTTAGTTTATTATAATTTATTATTTAAGAAAACTTTGAATGAGAATAAGTCGTTTGACCAATAAAACTCTCAAACTTAAAATATGGAAAATTTCCATTAAATTGAGGTTGGGAGGAAAGTAGTCATTGGGCTGGGAAAATAATTATTGTATATATAATTTAATAGAATACATTTAAATTAAGGTAATTAATTAAAGTAATCCAACTAAATGGGATGTATATGAAACTGATCGATTCTTTTTAGATTATACAAATATGACCAACCCATCAAAATTTGACAAAATCACCTTCTACATAAACAAATCTTAGAATCATTTTAAATGTAAAGAAAACTCACGTAATGAAACTCCATACCCAACCAAGCCTATACATTCATCTGTTTTTGTGCTAAACACGGGAAAAATGTTAATAAATAATGTATAATCATATTTTATTGCTTATAATATTGAGATTTAAATTTTTGTACCATGAAATTTAAGATTTTTCCAAAAAATTAATGGTGAAATTAGGCATTAATCTAGGTGATTAGTGTTGACTTTTCCAATATGCGTGATTCGTAATTACTCTATAAGTCAGACAAAGTAGGTGTGGATAAAGGCAAAATGCTTGAATGTATAAATAATTATTATGTTTAAATAATAGTGATGAAAGAATATTTTAAAATTATTTTATATAATTATCTTTAATACGTTAAATTCAATTTATTAAATAAAAATAAAAATAAAAATATAATAAAATAATTTTTTAATACGTAAGGAGAATAACATAATCAGAACCAAAAAAGATATATTTTTTTACCATTATTCACAAGTTAATTGCTGACCCAAATAAAGAAAAAAAAAAAACCTTCAAATTTTCTACTTGAAAATCCCTCTATAAAAAGTAAAACAATAAATTAATTTCACTCGAGTTTTATTTATTTTGGGTATTTTTTTTTTTTTTCTGATATGTTTTGTGATTTTGGTGGAAACAAATTTGAAAAATAATATAATAAAGATTTTTATAGTTTTGAATTTTCATGTCAATGCACCAAAATTACGATAACAGCATTTTTAGTAAGAAAAACTTATGGATTGTTTCTATTTAAGGCTGTTTGAAGTTGAATAATAATTTGACAATTTTGGTAGGTTTTTGTAAAAAATTGACCAATTTAATATAAAATTAAAAAAATTTATCTTTTCAAAAGTTAAAACAAAGTTTGGTACGTTGTCAATATAAAAGATGACAGTTAAATCCTTCCAAATAAATCAAAAGACTTACTCCCACCCAAAGTTTCTTCAAATAATGAAGTTTTATCTAAGAATTTTAAAAAAATTAAATATCTAATTATTAACATAAAATGATCAAAATAATTTTTATAAAAAAATAAATAATATTAATATTAAAAAATTTTAATATAAAATAATATTAATATTAATATAATAATAAAAGATTAATTAAAAATTAAAAAAGATTAAAAACCTAACTTAGATGACAATTTATTGTCAGCTAATAGGGTTTAGGGTGACCCCTTTTTTATTTATTTTTAAAACTTCTTATTATTATTTAATATTATATTAATATTTTTTTATATTTTAATTATATATTATTTTTTGAATTCTATTTTTTGAAAAATAAAAAATATTTTTTTAATAATTAATATTTAAATTTAATTAATAGATAAATATTTGATTTAAAAAAAATAAATCAATAGAAAGTTTTAAAAATCTTTTGGTGAGATTAAGCCTTTAGGTCCTTTCAGATATTATTTCTAAATCACAATTGTCGGTGTATAATAAATAAATGTTCAATATAGGGCCCAAGGTAGTATTAGCAAAAATCAATGGACTCGAATTTGGCGGCATTAATATTATCACAAGGCCAAATAACATATTCCCACCCAATGTGTTGGGGGGGTTGGAATAAGTCGGTTGGCCCCAATTATATCACCAAAAAATTAGATTGAAATTTCTAAGATCATAATGGGTCAAATTAATGGAATGCAAATAGCCTATTCAATTTCATATTGCGACTGCGATGGCCACTCAAAATGGTTGAAGTTAGGTTGAGAAATTAAATCATTTGATTAATAAGTTGGATACAAGCAAGTTAATCATGCAGAGAAATCAGTCAAACCAAAGTTTGAATTCCATTATCGAAATCAAACAATTTGCCATTTAAATATTCATAAATACAAATCAAGAAATTCATCACCAGGAAAAAAATCCTCAAACTTGTGCGCATAATTCATCACCAAAGTTTGAGTCATTCGGCTCAATTAGGAGTGGATAAAAATTGAGCCAAGTTTATGACTTTAATTAGTGATTCAAATTTATAATTTATAGACTAAATGACATCGTTTTATTTAATAATAACTAAAATTACCTCATTTTTTAGAAATGTTCAATATAATTTAAATCGAACTATAAGTTAAATTCGAATTGAATTAACTATTCATCTCTTTTACAAGATAAACTAAACAAAATTTTTTTAATTCGAATTTAGTTTAATTTAAAAAATGAATCAATTTTTTCAATTCGAAGTCAAACTGAGTTGAGTTAAATAAATATGAATCAAATTAAACTAAATCAAACTAATTTTTAAACCTAAATTAATTCGATTGGAATCAAATTGCTCTGTGAATAATGTAAGGACCATGAAGCTTCCCTTTCAAATGCAAAAGCAATTCACATATTTAAGCACATATAATATACAATTATATCTTAACGCCGTTTATCATTTGCAACTATTTTGTTATAACAGTATATCCCTATTTGTTTAGGTTTCCGTCATCTAACTGACAAGCCTCAACAGAATATTGGATTAACCGGGAAGATTCTTATGAAAAATCTAATTCAAGGAAATAAAATCCTTTTATAAATGTTATAAGAGTGTTTTTTCTTTAATAATTGGCCAAAGGACATAATCCCACCCATAGTTTGAGGCGGAGACAAAGTCCCACCCGCCAAGTTTAAAAAGCCCAGATTCCCACCCTTCATCCAATTTCCATCCAATTTCATTAGCATATTTTATGAAATGACAAAAATACCTTTATTAATAAAAATTTATAATAAAAATATAAAATAATATAAAAATATATTAAAATTATAAAAAAAATTTAAAATTTTTATAAAATTATAAAAAAATATTTAAATTTAAAAATTTAAAAACCAGCCACCGCCATCGTGCCGGCGGTGGTGGCCGTAGTAAATAGCACCAGGTGGTCGTTTCGGCCACCTGGTTCCAAGGGAGGCCAGATCTGGCCACCTCCGCCCGAAACCTTGGTCGGAAACGGCCATTGGGGCTAGAGCCGGCCATCTCCGGCCGTTTTCGACATTTTTTTCTGGCGGAAGCAGCCAGATCTAGCGCCTCCGCTAAAAGAGGAGACGGCCAGATCTGGCCGCCTCCGTCAATTCGGGAGGCCAGATCTGGCCTCCCTTGAAACCAGGTGGCCGGAACAGCCACCTGGTGCTATTTGCTGCGGCCACCGCCGCCGGCACGGCGACGGTGGCTGGTTTTTAATTTTTTTAATTTAAATATTTTTTTTATAATTTTATAAAAAATTTTTAATTTTTTTATAATTTTAATATATTTAAATATTATTTTATAATATTATTAATTTTAATTGACAAAATTGCCCCTGAAATTACTGTTGACTGTTAGATTTAACAGTCAACGGGTGGGAATCTGGGCTTTCTAAACTTGGCGGGTGGGACTCTGTCCCCGCCTCAAACTATGGGTGGGAAAATGTCCTTTGGCCATCGCAAGCCCATTAAAGGAATTGGGAGCAGTGATGAAAGCATTGCAAGTGTAGAACCCATTACTGGGGCATCTACCAGCATTTCGACATTTGAGCATTTGATTGAAGAGAGCTTCGCTGATTTTGCCGCTAACACCACCACCACCACCTCCCATGTTGGCTGCAACACAGCCCACTTGGACGCACAGCTCCCCCAGCTTGTCTTCTACATTCTTCACCTTATAAGGAACCAGAATCTAAGTCTAGAGCTTTGTTATATTTTCCGTTCTTCGCTTGTGAACATAAAAGGTATATGGATTAAATACATAGGATCCGAATTGTGTTGTCTTTATTGACAAAAATCTTTGTATTCAAAGCAGTGGCATGACTTCATCTTAGTGCATGTTACTATGGACCATTCAGTGGTGGAAAGGTGGCTTTTCTGACTCGGTGTTTTAGAGTCTGAAAACTCCATTATTTCCAAGTTAGAATTATCGAATGACAACCTAATTGACTTGACAAGTAGCCACCAAAACACGCTTACTCAAGTCACGATAAGTTTTAGTTGATTATGTTGACATACTTGCATGAAGAATAAACTAATATATCAGCATTATATGTTCTCTTTTCAAATTGTAACGCCATCCGTTGCTTCAAAATCAATGTTATTTCCCTTCACATACAACTTCTACGTAGTGCTTGCCTAGTTTGTGATCCACTAGATGATCTATCTAGTTAATTAGCCAAAGTGGCAGTGGCTTTAATATATTAATTGCGCCTCTCAATAGCCTAACAAGTACCTGACAACCCAAAGGCTTGACACACGTAAGATGAATTCTAATCCCAATCCAGAGCCTCTGAGTGCTTGATGAGGCCATGCACACTACATAAACTTTATAGTAAATATAATTTTAAACGCAAACTTGCCATATATTTTGAGAAGGACAATTAAGAAAAGATATATGCTAACAGCAGACCCGATGAATCATTAAAATTTGCTTCTATTAGTTTACTGGATATACAGGCAAGCTGTTAAACAGTGATTATATATGTTGTACATAATTTTATAATAATCTGGCTAGGCTATCTTACGAGCTATGGCGATCCTTTCACACGATCGATCAGCAGTCCCTAATTCCTCCCCAATTTGTCAAAATACAAACAAATAAATAAAGCATGATTATGTATGTCTAGAAGTATGTAAATTAACAAAACTCTTCCATACAAAGTACCCCAGAAAAGAAAACAAATATTTTCAATCAAGGAAGACGAGCACAGCAACACCATTTTTTAATGGCGGGAGGTTTAGTATTTTCTTTATAATATTTCCTGGACGAAGGCACAATTTGCCCACGACCACGAGAGAGGCTTGCCCTTTTCTCTTCACTAGCCTTTTTAAATATCACAGAAAATCCGTCGGCTGAGGCAGGATTATTCACATCCCATTCGCCAAATTTCGGTACAGAACTCCCTTTGGACGACATGACTGACAGAATTGGAGAATCAGAATTGACGTCAAAGCAATTGTGTTGAAAATTCAGAAGGGTTTTGCAGCCATATAGGGAGTATCTTAACCGAAAAATGGAAGCAAAAAAAAGTCGGAAAATATTCAATCAGAAGCTGTATGGAACACGGGGCGAATCGACAACATCTATATCAATCTAGAATAAATTTGGGACGTATGAGACGGTGCGTCTTGACATATGTGAAAGGAAAGAAGGAGAGGTGGAGGGAGGTCCAAATTAGCGGACTTTAGGCACTAAATTTGGCGCTGAACGTGAAGCAAGGTGGTCAGCATTTTATGGCCCGAGAAGCACGACTTGATTAGGGCAAAAATGATGCTTGCTCTGGATCATTTGACTAATTCTACCATAACTTTCTTTATTTAATCAAATTATAAAACTCACAATTAAGATGTAATTTTGACTGTAACATTAAAGGAAATACGTACAAATACATACATACATATATATATACATACACATATATGCATATACATACACACACACACATCGTGCTATCTTTATTTTCAATCAAGCATCCTCTTAGGCATACAGAAATTAAGAACGCTTGTCGGGGTTAAAAATTGAGAAAATAAATGTCTCCAGTATAATCATTAGTATCTTATAATATAATATTATATATGTGAAAAACAATACATATATTAACATATACCAAAATATAATAATAATATATATATTACACCATATGGTACATATTACTAATATCAATCAATATGTTAGTTTTAAAAAAATGATTATACAATAAGAGTGTATATAAGAAATTTTAAATCTTCAATAAAATTTTATAATATTTTTTAAGATAATGATGTGATAATTATAATTTTTTTATTATTTTATATTTTAAAAATATATCATACAATATAATACATGATACTAAAAATTAGGTTTTCAATATGTCGTTCCACTACTCTATCCAAATCTCTAATTTTTTTTTATAGATATTCAAATAAAATTATAGTACATGATGTATTATCATGTGGTTAAGACATGATTGATTGATTTTAAATTAAAAATAAATTAATAGTCAATCACATTAAAACACATCATCTAAGTGTACAAATGAATACTCAAAATTGAATGTACATAGCATTTTTCATAAATTTATTAAATTGTAATTAACGTAATGTTTTTATCGTATAATAAATTTTCTCAAAGGATGTCCAACATTAGCTAATCTTTGTGAGCTGTAAAACATTTAATATAGTCGAAAGCATACATCCACAATATATTATTGATTGAGTACACCAATAAAACATATTCTCAGAAAGATTTAGTTTGGGCAAAGATCTTAAACATGAATAAGTAGACTTATTATGTTTAAGAAGATATGTGATAATAAATCTTGAATTCTATTTGGTTTATTATGATTCTACCTTTCTCTTGTGTTGGTCTTTCATTTTTATAAGATAAAGAGAAAACATTATCTTAAAAACATAATTCAATTTTTTAAGAAATGATTATTCTCCTTTTTACGTGTGGGACAAATGTTGAAAAAATATATTATATTATGAAATTCTTCTCACTATTTTTAACTAATGAAAAATTTATTAATGTGTTTAGATGATTGATAAATAAAAAACAGTATGTCATTATCAATACAACTAATCATTGATTATAGTTTGTTATATGTCGTACTCATAAATTTTGGCTAAATATAAGAAATGGTAAATTGATATGTGGGGAAATTGTTTTGATGAGGAGGAAGGTCGATGTAGATTTGCTTGTTAATGGAGTTTGACTAACAAATTTCTAAACCCTTGACGAAGAAACACCAGAGCGAGTTCCCACAGCAACCTTCACGGCGTCAACAGTTAAACCTAAAGAGCCGTGCACATCAAGTGCATATTTATTATAAACAATCTAAGATGAATACGAATGCATTGCTGATTCACACCCCATGCGTCACAAAATTCACAACTGGGGTTTTCTTTTTTTCTTTTTTTAAGCACTGTTTACAGTAAAGCAGCTGAGTCACCCAACTTACCTCCCGGGCTGCCTATGACTTTCTATAAATAGACTCTCACTTATCTTGTCTTCTGTAGGAGGCTTTGAGTAGACGTAAGAAATGGGAATGGAATGCCTGCCTCAGTACTCTGCAAACTACGTCCCATTGACGCCTATCAGCTTCTTAGAGCGAGCTGCTCATGTTTATGAAGACAGAACTTCCATCGTATATGGAACTTCTGTCAGATATTCATGGAGAGAAACGTATGAAACATGCCTCAAACTCGCTTCTGCTTTGGCCAAGTTGCAGATTTCTCAGGGTGATATTGTAAGTTCATGATGATTCTTTCTTCCTCTTCTGTGTCTTATAATAACAAGTCTTAGAATTATAACAAGCCTAGCTGAAACTCGTCTTACTACGGAACATTACAGGAAGAAATCTAGAGAGAGAAAAAAATAGAAATTCTCAAATGGATCATAGAGATTGTTCATTAGAGCTTAACCCTATGAGCCAAAGTCGACGTTCGTGGCCATAATTTTATAGGCCAAAGGACTATTCCCACCCAAGGTGGGTTGAAAAACAAAATTCTACCTTATAACTTTTAAAACTCAAACACAAATCTGTTGATAAAAATTAAAAATTAAGTTTGATGACCAACAGTTAAAATTAACTGTCAAAAAAGTATTTTTATTTTTTTGATAAAACAATTTTAAAAATAATAATAATATTAAAATAAATTATAAAAATATTTTAAAAAATATAAAATTAAAAAAATTAAAATTAAAAAAATAATGGCAACCACCTATAACAGTATCCCGATTCACATGACAACTAAAGTGAAGAAGGTCAGATTAGACCACCTTCACTGTTAAAAGTGATCGAAAATGGTAAAAAATGATCAACCTTGGCTCTAACAGTCATTTTCAGCCTCAATTGATAGTGAATGGGATAGCCAGATTTGGCCTCCCCGTGAACCAGAAGGTTGTCATTTTTGGCCTCTCGATTTGTTTATCAACGGTAGCGACAGTGGCTATTTTCATTTTAATTTTTATTTATTTTTTGTAATGAGAGCAGTTTAATCATTTTATCAAAAAAGTTAGAAAAATAAATGAAAAAGGTCAACGGGTGGGTGTTTGGATTTTTAAAAGTTAGAAGATGAAATTTTGTCTTTTCAATAAACCTTGGGTGGGAAAAAGTCCTTTGGCCTAATTTTATACGTTTACTTCACATTATTTAATGTAAATACCTCATATATTTTAAGATAAATAACGTAGACTTGGAGCGAAGTTGCTATCTTGTGTCACCATTGATTACTGCAAGTCCATGTTCCATGGATATAATAGTCTCAGAAAAATGGAGGCATCTAGAGTGGACACTGTGGTCCCTTATACCTGATGATCTAATTAAGTATAAATTGTTGAGATTGTCAATATAGAAAGACATGCTCATATATTGGGTCTACGTATTTTTATCAAAATATAATCTTAGTCAATTTATTTTTGCTTTCAATAATAATATAATATGATTAATGATATAAATTTAGTAATACTTAATCATATTGTGACACTTTATTATTATTTAATGGTTCCAATTGAAAATAAATAGAAAATTGAAGACAAATTGCAAATCAGCCGGGAAGAAGTTTTTAGACGTATGAATTGTTTTCTTTCTTTGTTTTAGTCTATTTGGAAACTTCAAACCCTTTTGGAGAGAAAGTTCATTGAAATCTAATAAGAAAAAATATTAACAATTGAAGGTTTGATGTTTGATCTATCTGTTTTAGAATTCGTCAACATATAAATGGATTATTGACAAATAAATACAAAGAGACTGATGTGTAATCATATAATTAATTTTGAATTAGAGTATAAGAATATCTAGTAATTTTAAAGTTCAATTATAGTTTTCAACAATTTTTTTTTTAAATTGCAAATTGAACTGGCTAAAGTTCAAGCATGAGCTCCATTTAATTTTCTTGCGCAGGTAGCAGCTCTGGCCCCAAATGTTCCAGCACTTTACAAGCTCCATTTTGCAGTTCCAATGGCTGGGGCTGTTCTTTCTGCACTTAATACTAGGTTGGATGCTGGCATGGTAGCATCAATTCTTGAACAGCTTGAGGCCAAAATCATGTTTGTTGATTATCAGTTTGTTGAACTTGTCCTCAAATCACTCAACATACTCTCTCAAAAGAGTGTTAAGTCACCTCTCCTGGTGGTTATCCCAGAGCTTGATCAAGCAGCAGCTTCTTCAACAGCAAATAATCTGCCGCCTGGTTGTTTGGATTATAATGATGTTGTTAGGAGGGGAAATTCTGATCGGTTCGAGATGTGGCAACCAGAGGATGAATGTGGTCCGATTTCAGTGAATTTTACGTCAGGATCAACAGGACATCCTAAAGGGGTGGTTTACAGCCACAGAACGGCTTATCTCAATTCATTGGCACAAATTTCTCGTTGTGACATGAAGGAAATGCCTGTATTTCTTTGGACAGTCGACATGTTTCGATGCAATGGCTGGTGCTTAACTTGGGCACTTGCAGCTCTTGGTGGCACTAATATTTGCCTCAGAGATGTCTCCGCGAAGATCATATTTGATTCAATATTCCTCCACAAAGTCACTCACTTTTGTGGTGCACCAACCCTTCTGAACATAATCGCAAGCGCCTCGGCGAGGGAGCAAAAGCAGCTTCAGAACAAGGTAAATGTTGTGATTGCTGGCGCATTGCCACCTGCGCAAATCCTGGAGAAAGTCTCAAACCTAGGATTCAACATTGGACATGCATACGGAATGACAGAAGTACTTGGGATCGCCATTGTTAGGCCTTGGAAACAAACCGAGTGGGATTCTTCAACCTTGGATGAATATGAAAAGATAAAACGCCACGAAGGGTTTCACAGCCTTTTCATTCAAGGGGATGTGAAAGATCCAAGCACCATGAAAAGTGTTTCATATGATGGGAAAACCGTTGGTGAGATAATGTTCAAAGCCAATGCTATGATGCTGGGGTACCATAAAAATCCCAAAGCAACTCAGGAAGTTTTCAGGGATGGCTGGTATCATACTGGGGATCTGGCAGTCAGACAGCCTGATGGTTACATACAAATGAAGGACCGAAAAAATGACATCATCATTTCTGGGGCAGAGACTATTAGCACACTGGAAGTGGAAACAGTGTTGCTAAGCAATCCAAAGGTTTCAGAGGCTGCTGTTGTTGGAAAACCTGATGATCAATTGCAGCAGGTCCCTTGTGCATTTGTGAAATTGAAGGAGGGTTGCAACTCAAATCCTGAAGAGCTCATTAAATTTTGTGAGGATCTTTTACCAAGTTACATGGTTCCCAGGGCTGTGGTTTTTGAGGATATACCAGTCAATTCAACTGGAAAGGTGCAAAAGTTTACTCTCAGGAAGAAGCTCAGCCAATGCCATTGACCATAGCTTGTTTTTTCTGAATAAACTTTAATATTGTCTCTTCAATGTCTTAATTTATTAGTTTCTGTAAAAGACAAACCGGCCTTGTTTTCAATTTTCCTTTCAGTCATCTTTCTTAATTTAAAATTCTAAAGTCACATCATGATGTCAATACTTTCATACTGCATGATGCATCCATGTCTACCGAATATATTCAGTTTATATTCTACAAAGATACTGAATTCGGAAGATGGTAGCCACTTGGAGCCGATCACTTCAATAAAATGTTATCATATAGGAGTTTGTTTAGACCAAATTAAAATACTTTTATGGACAGGCTATTCTCCTAACACAAAAGTCTAAATTTTACAGAATATTCTGGACTGGAGAGATGCCTCAGATGCACCAAAAGTAAAAGGGCAATACATATAGAACACATAAACTGGAAAATCTCTAGCATAAAGAACAGAAAGGCATATCAATTTTTGAAGTTTGACAAATCCAAAAGCACATGTTGTTGAACCTCTCCAAGATATGACTGAATTTTTTTATTTCCATAGAGATATTACTAGGTGGCCATCAGGGTTTTGGAGCAAATGGAACAACCCTTGCCCACCTCACTGAGTTGTAGTTAAAGAGAATTACGATCAGTACATATTGTCTTACCCTTCGATTAAAACCTGAATATCATCTTTGTAAAGGAGTCAGAAGTACCAATTCAGCTACCATTCTAGGAACCCCACCCACTTCGCATAGTAGTTAAAAGATGTTTCAATAAAAGATGAGACAAGACTGGTTAATTAATAGCAGATGAGCTCTTGAAAAATCAATCGTTCTTTCTTAGAACAAATTGTTCAATATCTTGACAATTGGTCGAACTATTATATAAGGATATTACAAATGGTTTCAAAGTTAATTTGTGTGTCTTCTTTGTAGCACTTTCCTTGAACAAATCTTACATTAATAAAATATAAAAGATATTGTTTAAAGATGATATGAACTCTTATACTATTAAGACGTATTTTAAATTACATTAATCAAAATCAAATTTATGATGAATTTGTCCTAAGCAAGTGATATCTTGATTGTGAATTAGATTATTGGACCAAGATATTACAAATTTAATCCAAATTAATTCAGTTTGACTTAAACAAACCGATCTTAAGTTGGAAGTCTAAGTCAACTCTTTTATTCATCCGTATGATATTGTTAATACTACTAAAGACATTATAAACCTTACCGGAAACTCTTAGATGATATTGCAAATTTGAATTAAGTATTATGACTTCAATCTAAGCTTGAGCGTTCAATCCTGGGATTTGCTCTGCACAGATCTAGTCCACCCTCTTAACCAAGGTAGATAGGGCATATTACAGTAAAAGCAAAGTCAGAGATAAATAAAAAATTTCAGATACACAGAGAAGTGGTTGATATGCCAGCAAAGATGAAGCCAAGATTGAGGTCGGTGGCTGAGTTGGATTGTCCACAACCTTTCAATATTGTCCTCAAATTTTCTGAAAGATAAAAAATATCTGTTATGAACAATAACAAGCTCCAACAATTTCGGATAAAATGCAATACCATTTTATATATATAAATGGGAAGTGGTTTTATTCTCCAAAGTGCTTTCCAAGAAAGCGAAAATTAACAGAAAAAGCACTTATAGGAGGGGCAACAATTTGGAATATTAATTCAGCTTCAATTATCAGAAGCTTAACCGCTAAGAGTTGAGACCTTTGTCACGTCACTCTCATGGCGTTTTATGATGATTTTGTTATACACTGGTTACCCCTCAATTAAGAACATATTCTTCCTCTGATCTTACTGCAACTTTGATTGTTACATATCAGAATTAAAGGTAAAGATCTGTATAAATCAAGTTACTGTTCTCTGGACCTTACTTCACATGGGATTTTTGGTAAGCAAATCTTATAGTGGAACAAACAATTGTTTATCAACAACAAAGCTACCACATGGGTTTGCTATAAACAAGCTAATTATTGCTTAAACAAAAGGCCAAAGAACTTGTTCCCACCCAAGTTTTGTTGAAAAGATAAAATTTCACCCTCTAACTTTTAAAAATTCAAACATCCGTTTTTATCAAAATTAATAGTTATGTTTAACAGTCAACAGTTAAAAAGGTATTTTCATCTTTTTAATAAAAAGAATTTTAAAAATAATAAAAAATTAAAATAAATTATACAATTATTAAAAACATATTAAAAAATAAAAAAGTAGTCATCGTTGCCTCTGGCGGCTACCTATAAAAGAATCAGGAGGCCGAAAACGACCTCTTGATTGACAAGGAGGCCAAATCTAGCCATCTCACTTGGTAAAGAATGCTAGATCAGTCTCTTTCATTTTTTATAGAGGTGGTCAAATCTAATTACCTTCATCATCAAACATAGTTGGAAACGATCGAAAATAATCAGTATTCATCTCAACAGTCATTTCCAACCACGCTTGATGGTGGAGGCAGTTAAATCTAACCACCACCACCGACTGCAATGGTTGTTTTTTAAAATTTTGTTTTATTTTTTTATAATGAGGGCAGTTTAGTTATTTTACTAAATAAGTCAGATAATATGGATGGAAAATAATCAAGAGTGAGTGTTTAAATTTTAAAAAATTAGAAAGTGAAATTTTGTCTTTTTAGCAAATTTTGGATGGGAATTACCCTTTGGCCCAAACAAAAACAAAAATCCCAGATCAGCCCAAATTGTATCCATATTATACTGTATAATTAACTATTATGAAGAAGCTATTTGATGTGACATTCTTCAACAAATTCATAGTGCAACAAAGTTTGAACCCAGAAAGTGTAGCTTCTTCTCTTGTATCACCCTCTCGTGTATAGATTATGATATCAATGATTAAGTCTTAATACGTTTTTGGAAACTTTTCAAATGATACAAGTTTTATAAAATATGTTTTGACTAGACGAATGGTGGATGATAGACAATGGATGATGAACATGAAAAGTTCAAGATTTTATTGTGAACACAAAATAGTTATCATGATGACTAGAGAGATACAAATAATATTATGAGTTTATAAAGATCAAGTTAACGATGACATGGATGACATTTTGTGATCAAAACCCAGTATATTGATCACCAAATTGCTAATCAAAGACCTTTAGAGCTTAATTTAGCGATAAGGATCTTAGTCATCTAAAATAATAGTCAGAGTTCAAACTGTAATGAAGTCAATAACCCTTGATTTATTTAGTTTATAGTTGTGAGTCTAGGTGGTCATAGATCCCCGAGTTTAAACTACTCAATCAGTTAGAGTTAACCAACTAATAGGGTAGTGGTTTCCGAGTTATCAAAAAAAAATTGCTAATCAAGAAAGAGAATTGTAGAAAAGTGCTTTCAATGATAGTCAAGGTCACAATACAAAAATTCTTAATCTTCAATTATCAGAAAGAAACCTCCAAGCACAACTGCAAGCCCCATGAGCCATGTCCATGTGTTGGGGGTCCATGTCTTTAATTACATGGATCCTCAAGTCGTTCTCAGGGAGATTTGATTAATATTCTGATCCAACCCTCCATTAACTTTAATGGAGTAATTCATGTGTAATGACAGCAGTGATAGCATCACGAGTCTGATTTATGCAGAGACAAAGCTCTTGATTGATTGTTGAAAGCCGAAGAAGAACCAAGCGAGATGAACAGAATTGGAAAGCTTATCCCAAAAAAATGCCAGGTTCTACAATGTCTGGGCCATATATACACACAACAACGAGTCAAAGAGACAATTTCGCAAACATATTCAAACCCACATTCTTAACATTAATTACACCAATTCCGGAATTCTAATAATCTCCGCCAACCTTCTGAAATTTTGTTCGGACCCCCAAAGCCTCCAGACTTCTTGTACGGCCTCCGTTATATAAGCTCTGATTTATTTAGTTTTCTTATGGTAGATGCCCTTTGTTGTATAGTAGGGACCAAATTCTATAAGGGATTATCCTAATTCTATAAGGGATTATCCTAATTCAAGAAGGACGGATTTGAAATGCAGGTTTTCAAAGAGATTCATGGTGGCAAAATTCATCAGCAGTGCAAGAAAGAAGCTACTTCAGTAAGACTATGTCATATCTCTTTTAATTAAAGTTCGTATATAAAATCTGTTATTCAACCATATAATAATATATCATTATTAATATTCAAATACATAATCAACACGAGGATAAGTGTATTTTTTGGGTTGGTTTTTGTTGTACAGCTATTCAACCAACCCATCATGAACTATTTACCATAAAGCAACGTTATCTTAAGAGGCTACGTGGATGGATTTTGCAAGCTAGGGTCCCATGCAATGTGAGCAACATAATCCAGTCAACAGAACCAGGATTTATTTCAAAAATGAGCACTGCCTGCCACTCTCTTCAATAATTTCAGAAACAGTCCCATCAGTTATATAGTTCAAAAGGAAAATATAATTTAGGTTATAATACAATATTCCTAAGCTCTTGAAAGAATTTTGCATACAAAACCAATCAAGAATCTTACACGTTTTAGGTCATAAAACTTAAAAATAAAATTGAACATCGAAATACTAGGTTAGGCTATATTGGGTTGCCCTACAAGCCTTCTTCATAGGTCCCCAACATGGCCCACAATTTTGTTGATCGTGCTTCCGAACCTAGGCTCTTTTAACCTCAAAGTCGTATTGGCCCATCAGTCATGGTCATCACAACCCATTGTCAGATCTAAATTAAATTATTAGACTAAAATGTTATAAATGGTATAAGAACTAAAAGTGTTTTTTTTATTAACGGTAAGACAAATCTTGTAAATGGGTGAATATAACACCCTTAACAAAATCCTAAAAAGATGGGATAAAATGCTATTCTGTGAGAGGTGAATTTAACTCTCTTAAGAAAATCTTATATCAACGAAATATGAGAGAAATATTTGATTTGTATGAACATAATATTAATAAAATATAAAAGAAATACTATCTGTATATAAATATTTTAAATCCCTTAAAAATACTAAAATAAAAGTAAAATTATATTAAACTGTATGTCTAAAATAAATAATATTTTGATAATAGTTTAATTTTAAATATCCATTCATTGATCTATTTTTTTCTTAATTTATTAATATTTTTTAATAAAATAACCAAAATACTTTTTATCAAATAATAAATAATATTAATATTAAAATAAAATTTAATATAAATTAATAATAATAAATTAAAAATTAAAAAAATTTACTATCGTAGATAAAGTTACCAATCATGGGTATTGCTTTTTAAATTTTTTATTATTATTTTAATAATATTTTAGATTTTAATTATTTTTACAAAATTAATTTTATTATTTTTATTTTTAAATTCTTTTGATTTAAAAAGATAAAAATAAACCATTTGAATTTATAAATTGACTATTGAATTTAATTGTTAATTTTTATTAAAAAAAAATAAGTATTTTGTTTTTTAAAAATTAATAGATGACATTATTTAAGGAAACATTAGGAGGGAATAAGTTATTTGGCCATTTTAGAATATAAAAAGTACGTGTACATGTGTGCTGTCCAAACACGTCTGACCCATTATATTTTAACATTTTTTATCTCTCATTTATCTTAATAAATAAAAATATTATTTGGATACCGTCACAGAAGTGGTGGGAAAGCCAGCGAAGTTGAAAGACTTGGGAGTGAGACAAAGATGACGGCCTGAGTTATTGAGAGCCCTTTATTATTTAATTGCAGCCGACAGTTTTAAAGCCTTTCATTGAATTTCTTCTTAAAGATAAAACCATTCAAAGATTCCTCCATACTGAACTTATAGCCATATAACTTATCAAAACACCATGACAAATTTCAGACTCACAGACTGGCCATGGATGGAGATGGCTATTGGGAAAAAAGCCTTCAATCAAGCAGCTTGTGGGGGCGCATGCGAATGGAGACTAATGTGGTTGGTGATTTTGTCTTACAAAGAAGCCAATAGAAGAGATGCATATGTCATAATTTGCAGGGCCACAGTACTGAATTTTACCTTCAATTATCTGAAAGCAACCCGGCAAGAATGCAGGCCTCATCCATGTGCCTCAAGAATTATTGAGGGGCCAAGTCAATTACTTTCACTCTGAAGTCATTTTCACGGTGGTTGATTCAGCGTACAGTGATTTTCTAACAGCACCTACCATCAAATAACTTGTTGCCTTCAGGTAAACCATTAGATCATATATTTTCAACCAACTTTTTGCCATTATCGAAACAAATATGAGCATTTAATAAGAATTTAATATATATATATACATATATAAAATTTGCATCAATACCCTATTTTTCCTCCTACCGATTCAGCTTCACCCTCTTCTTTTTAGGTGGTTTGATGGCCCCATCATTGTGGCTCTGTTACCCCAGAGAGCCACATACTTCAAACATCATACTTTTTTCAGGCATCAAAATCTCCAAATTGATGACATCAGAATTGGGCCTTTAAAAATCTCTATATCGATAATAACAAGTATTTAGTCTATGAATTCTTCATCAATTTTACTATAGATCTTCAAAAAAATGAACGAAATCTCTAAGTCCTTTATATTAAAGTTGCATGTGAAAAAATTTTTTGAACACCTTGATCAATCTCTAGGGGCTGAAGATTTGCTTGTCACCTTTTCTACCAACTATAAACACTAAAATGATGTGAAAAACCAAATCCGAAAGGGATTGATGACATTGTTCCTCTGCAAGCTCAATATTCGCCTAATTGCAATGGTGACAATGGTGCAAAAATGGTGGCAAGATTTCATTTGAAGTGACAGTTAGAGTTTTAGAGAGTGAATTACAAGTTTTAAACTTATAAAAAGACTAAACTTTTATCTTGTGTGAAAATTTATTTCCCTCATTAAAAATGGGATTGAAAAAACGTTTCATTAAAATAGTAGAGGAAAACTAGACTACCCATCAACAAGTTGACACAAGAATCCTAACATCACATGGGAATTCACAAAGCAAATCATATATAATAATACCAATAACTACACAATAACAAAAGCACCACTTGGCCTGTTTGGCTCTCCATGTGACGTGTTGCATGCTAAGCAGCTGTGCTTATAAAATAAGTTCCCCTTTTGATATGAAGAATATACGAGGCTGATATGAATTGTATGCTACAGATTTTGATTGCTGTAACTGGTCAAATCCCTGCTTCCCCACAATACAGTAGTGTTATTTTTTTGTGAAAAGCGTGTCAAAATCAGTCCATGCTGCTAAAGTAGCCACACCTGTTCTCTGACATCAAGGCAACTCACTTGAAACTCTTGTATATATATTGATCTCTTAGCATGATTGTAGTTATTGTCATTAAACTTCTCTTGGTTTCATTCTGACATTGCTCTGCCTCCGCCTCCAACTTAAACTCTTAAGGTTGTCCCTCTCTCTGCCGCGTTGTGTATATTCTTTGTTTAGATCTTGTTGCTGCATGTGTGTGTTTTATGTTTGTTAAGTTAGTTGAGTTGAAGCTTTTAGCTTTCTGGGTTTTCTTCCATTCTTTTCCTTTTAAGCATACTAGAATTTTTTTCTCTCAGGCATCAGCAACCAAACTGAAATGACAAAAAAAAATAAATAAACAAACACTCGTTTGTTTTTCCCAGTAGTGTTGTGAATGGTACGTGTTGTTTGGTTGATTTACGCAGATTTTGTGTGATACAAGCAGGTGAATTATCAACAAAATGACAGTTTCTCAGTTGATGGGAGGACCCTTATGCGGGATTACCGGTAAAAATTTCGAAAGAGGAGCTATTACGAAGCTTGGCAAGCCTTTTGCTGGAAAAGGTGCCGCAAAATCTCATCAGAATTTTCGTTTTGCGGGAACAAACAGAGGGGGTCTTAGCTTCAATTTCATTAAGTGCTGTGGATCAATCAGCAGTCAAGACACTTCAGATTTTATTCGAATCAGTCCTAGTGTTGGGGAGAAATTCGCATCTACGAGTGTAGCTGAACTCAGCAAGGAAAAGTTGTAAGGTTTCTCTTTTTTATGTTCTTATGATGAATTTTATATGAATAAGTTGATATTGCACCTTATCTGGTAATTCTTCATCGCTGGATGAAAAAGACAATTGAAAATCTGGATTGGTTTCCAGTGAGCCAAAGGTGGCGGCGGTTACCAGTCAATCTTCTTCTCAGAACGTCCAAATGGATCTTATAATGCTTTCTTTACCTGCAATTGCTGGACAAGCAATTGAGCCCTTGGCACAACTGATGGAAACAGCTTATATTGGGAAATTGGGTAAGCTGTTCTTTGTTTCTGTACTGCCTATTGTTTTACTGAGGCTTCGGAACTTGATGAATTAGACGTCATGGGCGATTATGAGAAAAAATACTTTTTGATTGAGGGCTTGATGCTATTTCCTACCAATCAAACTCCTAATATCAAAACCTTATCAGGACTAGGCATAGCTAAACTCTTACTGTTGCATGCTTAAATATCTTCTTGTTTTTTCCTTGAGCTCTTATACTTTTACTGTACAAAAAAGGTGCCTTGGAGTTGGCATCCGCTGGTGTTTCCATATCTATATTCAACATCCTCTCAAAGGTATTCAATATTCCTCTTCTCAATGTTGCGACGTCTTTCGTGGCTGAAGATATCTCAAACAATGCAAAGGAGTCTGCTTCAGGTGAAACTAGATGGAAAAGTCTTCAATTGAACTCTTCTGCCCTTGTTAAGTTCTCTGCATATTTAGTACCAGTCAGTCAAAACGGCTTGACTTGAAACTACTAAAAACATGATCTTACTCATATGCAGAGAGTGGCTTTATGAAGGCAAAGGACAATGATAGAAGGCTTCTCCCTTCTGTGTCAACTGCCTTAGTTTTATCATTCGCAATTGGTCTCTCTGAGGCTTTAGCAATGTATTTTGGTTCTGGAGTGTTTCTTAACATGATGGGAATATCATCTGTAAGTTGAACTTGTTTCATTATTTAACTTGTATTTAATAGCATTGCATGGTTCTGTAATTTTTTCTTCATTTTTATTCCAGCTGGTTACATTAATACCGTATTTTCAATAGTACTAGTGACTCCTGTATGTCACAGACCCCATTGTCCAGATATGGTGGTTGCCAACTCTCGACTTAAATTATAAGTTCATTCAATTTTTACATGCATCATTTGCCATTTACAGTGACAGGGGAGGACTATTTCTTAATCATTTTAATGGACAGGCTTCATCCATGCGTGTTCCAGCACAACGATTTCTGCGTCTTAGAGCAATTGGTGCTCCTGCAGTGGTTGTTTATCTAGCCATTCAGGGCATATTCCGCGGGTTTAAGGATACAAGGACTCCTGTTCTATGTCTAGGCAAGTCTCTGCTCTGGCTCCTCAGACTTAGGCAAGGAATGATCTGTTCAGAACAAGTAATTGACTTAAATGATACTTTGCAGGATTGGGAAATTTTGCAGCTGTAGTAATGTTCCCCTTACTCATGAACTATTGTCAGCTGGGTGTAACTGGTGCAGCCATTTCCACCATTATATCTCAGTATGTTCTTCCACTGATTGAACTTTTCTTCTTCTTTCCTGATGATAACTTAACTGATCAATTACTGCTCTCTGCTTCAAATTAATCAGATACATGGTCGCTTTCTTAATGATTTGGTATCTTAACAAGAGGACTGTTTTATCGGTTCCCAACATGAAGAACCTGCAGTTCGGTGGCTACCTAAAATCTGGTAATAGTCCATCATATAGCTACAACATTTTGCGCATGCTGCGAGTGTAAATAATGAACCTTGTGTGTGTTCAGGTGGTTTTCTTCTTGGAAGAACTCTTGCTTGTGTCATGACTGTAACTTTGAGCACATCGATGGCTGCTCGCCAAGGAGCTATAGCCATGGCAGCTCATCAAATATGTCTACAAGTCTGGTTATCTGTGTCTCTTCTTGCAGATGCACAAGCTGCATCTAGTCAGGTAAAAATTTCTTGTCCTCAATCTCATCTTTCTGCAGAACACATTTCTTTACCGACTGGCATCAATCAATCGCAGGCTCTCATTGCAAGTTACCTAGTCAAGGGACACTACAACACAGTGAAAGAGATTACACATTTCGCCTTGAAGGTTACTTCTATATTAATGTGCACAAGTTTCTTCTACATCTTATAGAAATGGTATCATATTTCTGCATGTTTTCTGCAGATTGGATTGTTTACTGGTGTGTCTGTAGCTCTCATTTTGGGCACATCTTTTAGTCACATTGCCACATTGTTCACTAATGACCCACAAGTACTTGGAATCATCAGATCCCTCATAGTTGTATGTATCCTCAAATCGCCATCGAATTCACCTTCGTTTCAATTTTCCAGGCTTCAAAATCTTCAACTAAGAATAACATTCTTCATCCCAATTTTCTGCAGTTCCTCTGTGCCTGTGAGCCCATCACTTGTCTGGCTTACATTTTTGACGGTCTCCATTATGGCGTTTCTGACTTTTCATATATTGCTTTCACCACGGTAAAAAAAAATTACCTTACCTATTCCTTCTGATTTGAGTCTGTCACATTTACAGAAGAGTTAAAACATTTCTAAATGTTACACAGATGGCTATAGCTGCCATTTCTTGTGCATTCTTGCTCTATGCCCCTAATTTCATCGGTCTTTCGGGCATTTGGATTGGTTTGACCCTTTTCATGGGTCTGCGTATAGTTACAGGATACATAAGGTACTTTCTTCAACATTCAAACATTAATCTAAACTCGAATAATTCAGATCGAATTTATCCTCACTTTGTATGTTTAATCAGATTATACTCAAGGAATGGTCCCTGGTGGTTTTTACAGAAGAATGTGGCACCAAAAGTTGAAGGTACATGATTTTAATTAAAGATAAAAATATATATTTATATTATTTTTTATTAATTTATATTTTCAGGTTGCATCTGAAATGGGAGATGATGAAGCAACTGGGAGCAACAGCAACAGCAGCAGCAGCAGCAGCAGCTTTTACATAATAATTTCCCAGCAAATAATTAAAAGATTGCTGCTAATCCATGTTTAAGCAAGTAATTTAATTTAATGTAATTTTATAATATCATATATAAAAATATAGTTTTTTATTTGAATTTTGTAAGTCGTTTTGGAATTTAAACCATTAAATAATTAATCAGATGGGTTCAACTATCATAAAATCATGTTTAAAATTTTAAATATATCATATTCAGATTTGATCGGACAATTCATGAACCAGCCCTTTGACCTGTTCAACAGCAAAAAGGTTAAAACATTATGAAAAACTGAACTAAGCGCCGACGCTGAAACAGGATTTCCTTTCGCGCTGGTGCTCCATGGCTAAAGATGCCCAGTTTATATATTTCGTGGCTCCTGTAACAATAGCCGCTGCGTTGCTCTACCCACTCGACTCCTTCGACCCGGGACGGAATGCCTGTTGACGACTTCACTTATCTGGGATTGAGAGCGTTGAAGCAGAACGACAGCATGTCGCAGGGAGCGGAACAGCTGACTCTCGGTTTAACGTCGGTTACACGGGTTGTGAAGACGGGCGGATTAAACGAGTCACGCTTAAGAACTCGGTGATCGAGAACGGGATCAAAACAGGCGGGTAGACCGCTTGGACTCGCGCTTAAAGGTAACAAGTTTATCGTTCGGTCTGGATTATGTAACAGGGGCTGCTGAAGATAAACGGAAACGTAATTGAGCTGCGAACAGATGAGGCTGAGGGTCCAAAGTTCGAGCTGACAGTGACAGACGCTGTAGAAATTGCAGAAGATGGCTTGATATATTTCAGAGATGCTTCATATAAATATAATTTACCCGATCATATATGGGACCTTTTGGAAGGCAAGCTTTTTGGCACATCATTGATTTTTGATCCTGTAACAAAGACGACAAAGGGGTTGCTTCGTCATCTTTACTTCGCCAATGGCGTCCTGATCGTCCCAATGACAAATTCCGCCCATCAACTTTCAATAGGCTAACGATTGAGGTATTTTTGTTATTTTGTATAAAAAGAATTCAATAAATAATAAATAATAAAATTAATTTTATAAAAATAAGTATAATATAATATAATATTAAAATATAATAAAAAATTTAAAAAACGTTAATAGTTACCAAAAATTTATTCAGATAATCGAAAGTAATCACTTAATTAAATTAATAATTAAATTTGATCATATATATAGTAAAGGTGACCATAATTAATTGTCAAAGATTTGGCAAAAGATATCAAATCTAGTAGTCTTCGTTATCAAAGATGGTTGGAAACAATTGTTATGTTTGAAATTAACTATTTTCAATCTTTTTCACTGACGTAAAAGCGGGTCACAAAAGGTTTACAGTGACCACCACCATCGACGGTACTATTAATGGTGATGGCCTTTTTTTTTTTACATGTTATTTTATTTTTTATTTCTATAATTTTCTTATAATTTAATTAAGCCAAATTCCTTATTCCCACCAAGGTTTTCTTAAATGACAATTTCTCACCTAAAAATTTAAAAAAAACCAAATGTTCAATTATTGACTAAAGTCATAACAGTATTTTTTATTTTTTTAAATAAAAATTTAAAAATAAAAATAATTAATTTTATAAAAATAATTAAAAATAAAATAATATTAATTTAATATTAAAATAATAATATAATTTAATAAATTAATAAAAATTTTAAAACATTAATAAATTTTTTAAATAAAATAAATTTCTTATAAAAATAGCTTCCGTCATCGATAACATCACCGATGATAATAGTTACTATTAACCTAACAAAGTGATCAAAAACAGTCAATTGATAGTTGAATATGGTTGTCTCTGTTATCTAAAATGATTAGAACAGTTGGTTTCAAGTATGCTGTCCAATTTTGGCTTTCTCTGATGGTAGAGGTTCCACTAAATTGGTCGTCTTCTCCATCTAGGCAATCAAATCCAACCACCAATAAAACAAAATAATTATTTTAGATTATCTAGTTCGGTTCATGATGGTTATTGCCATCAGTAACACTACCATCAGTAACACTACCATCAGCAATGACCATTTTTTAAACATTTGTATTTTATTTTTATAATTTTAAAAAATTAATTAATTGTTTAAATTTTTTATATTAAATTTTATTTTTAATATTAATATTATTTATTTTTATAGAGGGTGTTTTAGTCTTTTCAAAGAACATAAGTAGGTGTATGACTTTTTAAAACTTCTTGGATGAGATTTTATCATTTAAGGATATTAAAATTTATTTTAATATTTATATTAATTGTATTTTTAGTGAATAGTATTTTTAGTCATTTTATTAAAAATATTAATAAAATTTCATAAAAATTAGTTAATAGATGGATATTTAGCTCTTAAAAGTTTTTGAGGGAGAATCGTCGTTTAAAAAAAGCTTGGGTAAGAATAAGTCATTTGGCCTCATCTTTTTCATCAAGTCCCAGTGGAAATTAGTAATTTGACTATAGATAAATTTCAATTGAATTAAATATAACTCAAATTTAAAACTCGAGTTTGATACATAATAATTGAAACAAATATCTTGGCCAATTTTATATAAAACTAATTGGTCAAATGATTAATCCCCACCCAAAGTTTTCATAACCAATAGTTTCACTCAAAAGTTTTTAAAAAACTAAATATCTATTTTTTTAATTTATTTAACATTTGATAATAAAAGATCAAAACACCTTTTATAATTAAATAATATTAAAATTAAAATAAATTTTAATATAAAATAATGTTGATATAATCATTATAAATTAATAAAATATTTTAAAAAATAGTAATGATTATAAAAAATTTAACTAGATAATCATAAATGATCACTTGATTGGATTAACAATTAAATTTGATCATCTTCGTTATTAGAGATTATCTTAAATGATTAATATCTGACCGTTTCCACTAAATTTTTAATCATCAAATATTTGACAACTAAATTTGATCATTTATCTAATTAGGTGATTATTTTTAATTATTGTATAGTTTTTTTTAATTTTTAGAATTTTAATTAATTTTTAAAATAATAATAATAATTATTATTATTATTTTAATATTATATTATATTTTAAATATTTTCATAAATTTAATTTAATTAATTATTATTTTTAGATTTAAAAAAAATACTTTTATAATCTATAAAATTTAATGATTTTGGTTAACAATAACATGCTATTTAAGGAAACCTGGGTGGGAAAACTTGTTCGGCCAAACTAATCCCGTAAAAGTTAGGTTTCTATCTGGGCCCCTCTTTCTGAATTATTCAGTGAAAGATTGGAAGTTCTATTTATTGCTTCCTCAGAAATCGCTTATCCTCTTGTAAACCTCTCAGTATTACCTTCCAGTGTCCAACTCTTTCCCCTTCTCAGCTTCATCAATGTCAAACCCGGGCACTCACTCAGCTTCCCCCACCCAACAACAGCACTTCGCTAAACGGTTATGGCGTTCTCCCCTTGTGTTTTCCTTCATGGCTCCCTTATTAGTGGCCATGTTGCTGTACCAACTCGACTCCTTCCAGCCAGCTCGCATGCCTGTCGACGACCTCACCTATCCAGGGTTGAAAGCATTGAAGCGTAACGATCGCATGTTGCAAGGAGCGGAACAGCTGGGCCAGGGAGTCCTCCCGGGACCCGAAGATATTGTTTATGACTCCCGGTTCAACGTCATATACACGGGTTGTGTAGATGGGTGGATTAAGCGAGTCACGCTGAACAACTCGGTTATTGAGAACTGGGTCAACACGGGAGGGCGACCGCTTGGGCTAGCGCTTCGAGATAATGAATTCATCATTGCTGACGCTGACAAGGTGAGTGAGGATTTTCTTTTCTCTTCTATACAAATTATGTTTTTCTCAGTAAAAATATTGTTGAAGCTGATGGTACTTAATATTTTTGTTGGGTTTAATTCAAAATAGTATATAGAAGATTTCAAATAGAATTGCCGATGTGGAAAACCATTATTAATGTTGAAAGGATAAGGGAGAAGTATTTTTCTTTCTCCTTTTATTTATTTACTTATATAATTAAAATTATATTAAATAAATATTTTATTTATGGGATAAAGCTTTAGAATCAGTCAAACCCTTCAAAAGTAAATTAGAGTGGTTTCGGAGTTGGTACAAATAATAGTTTTAAAACACCTAATCCGATTAAAAATATAAAAAAAATCTTAAGATTCAATAAAGCAATGTAAGTCCAAGAGGTAGGACTGAATTAATAAATTTGGGTAGGAGTAAATCTAAAACGAGCCGATTTGGATTTAATCTAGGTTTGGTTGAAATGGGACATATTTGAATGAAAAAGATTTTATTTAGTTGAGCTCAACATCAATATTACCATTGGAGTTTGTTTCATCACTAATATTAATGTGTTTTTATTATGATTTTATTTACTTTACCATTTATTGACTGATTAGATTTCAATCTTTGAATTATTATTATCATTACTTGGGTGGACAAATTCAAGTTAACAGAATGGAAATTAATGGCTAAAGGTGATGGTATGTCTCAATCATGACCATGGGTCAAAAGAACGTGGTGCTTAATTTATATTTTCCTTTTCCGGGAGATTGTTATTATAATAAATTCGAATTGAGTTAAACTTAAATTAGACAAATTCATTTCAAACCAGTTGGAGTTTGGCTTAGGTTAAGAAAAATCAAACTCAAATTCAATTATAGTACCAAACTGAGATCATCTCTATATGTTAAAATCAGTCAAAATAATGTTTTGACATATTTGAATCAAGTTCTTTCAAGCTCCTAACTTTGAATTCGACAGTACAAAATTCGTTAAACCAAGCTGATAATTGAGATCGAATTAGTTCTATTTGAATCTACTCCCAATTGAGCCCAACTGGGCTTGATCAGTCATAAATAGTTTGATGTGGAAATGTCAATCTGTGTTTTGTAATAGGGCCTGCTGAAGATAAAGGGAAACGAAATTGAGCTGCTGACGGATGAGGCTGAGGGTCAAAAGTTCAAGCTGACAGATGCCGTAGAGATTGCTGAAGATGGCATGATATATTTTACGGATGCTTCATATAAATATGGACTGTCTGAAGTTAATTGGGACTTGTTGGAGGGCAAGCCTTTCGGAAGATTATTGAGTTTTGATCCTGTAACAAAGAAAACCCAGGTGTTGCTCCATAATCTCTACTTTGCCAATGGAGTCACAATTTCCCCGGATCAAACTTTTCTAGTTTTCTGCGAGACCTTCATGTATGTTTTCAACTTATTGCTTTCCTAGTTTCATCAGTTTTATCATTTTCAAGCTTCTCAATTGAGCTGCTTAGATTGCAGGAGAAGGTGCAGCAAGTATTACATTAAGGGGAAGAAATCAGGAAGCCTGGAAAAGTTCATTGAGAATTTGCCTGGCATTCCCGATAACATTCACTATGATGGACAGGGGCTTTACTGGATTGCTTTGGCCTCGGTAAAAGAAATATTGTTCAAGAGACTCAGCTGTTCTTATTTTGAGTTACTAAAACGTTTCTGGAATTATGCAGGAAGTCACAAAATTGTGGGATCTGATGTTTCGGTATCCATTGATCCGAAAGTTTGCAGGGATTGTTGAAAAATACATGGGATTACCAGGTTTCACGACAAATGCTGGGGTTATGGCGGTTGATTTGGAAGGAAAACCAGTTGCTCAGTATCAAGATCCTGGAATACCAATGCTTACCAGTGGGATCAAGATTGGAGATCATCTATACTGTGGTTCTATAGTCAATTCCTACATTCTGCGGCTTGACTTGAATAAACATTCGGCACAGGAAACCATATGAATGAGTAAGCTCCAAGCTTCAATATAATCACAAATGGTGTTGCTTTCAGCCGCATAATAGCAACTTCAACATAAATGCAGATGTAAGCGCACATTTTGAGGTTCAGTATGGCTCCACAGTTTCTGAAGAATGTAATAAATTGATTTTAAGTACAATGTAAGCAGTGTCTTCCAAACAAACATGGCTGTTTCCTTGTTTTTGTGTCAAGAAAGGCTGCCTAAAGCCTTCGCTTTTTCTCTCAGTATAAACTTTTGCACTTTTCCAGTTGAAGTTCTTGGCAAATCTTCGAAAATGACTGTCCTGGTGTGGCAAGTGATCCCGGCAGAACTTGATTATTTCTTAAGCATCAACATCAAATCCCTCTTTTAACTTTACAAACGCACAAGGTGTTTGTCCCCAGTGATTATCTGGTTGAGCCACAACTGCAGCCTCAAGAACCGCCGGATGACTAAACAAAGCTGTTTCTACCTCAACAGTGCTTATGTTTTCTCCACCAGAAATTACAACATCTTTCGTGCGATCCTTTATTTCTATATATCCATTAGGATGCTTCACAGCAAGATCCCCACTTCGAAACCAACCACCTCTAAAAGCTTCCTATGTTGCTTTCATGTCTTTAAGGTATCCACTCATTACAGTGTTTCCTCTAAACATGATTTCACCCACTGTTTTACCATCAGCAGGTACACTTTCCAGAGAGACAGGATCTCTTGCATCAACCTCCTCCAAATCAAGATGCTGCGTTCCTTGTCGGGCTCTGATCCTCGATTGCTCTTCTAAAGGCAAGGAATTCCTTGCAGGCTGCCATGTGCAGTAAACTCCTGGAACATAAGTTTTTGCATGGCCATACTAGTTTCTGCGAGGAACATATTTTATTAATCTATATTTTCAGGTTATACCTGAAATGGAAGACATTGGGAGCAGCAGCGTCAGCTTTTAGATAATAATTAAGGAAGTGCTTGTCTTTGCTTCCATATTTATTTATGATTTTTTTTCTAGGTTTGTAAGTAATAATTAAATATATTATCACATCAATCTTATTTATTTTTAAAATTTTATTATATTTACTCTTATAAATTGAGCTTACTTGAATGGACTTTTCATTTATATTAATTTTAATAAATTCAAAAATATTCATATAAATATTTAATAAAATATTATATATAAAATATTTATTTATTTAATTTTAAAATTAAATTATAATATTATCAAGATATTATTTTTATAATATTATAATAAAAATTAAATTAATATAATTTATAATTTGATAAAATAAATTAATACTATTTTATTATTTATAATAATAAAATATATTTATAAATTATATTTTATCAAAAATATTAAAGGTATATCGAATATTTATAAATATTTTAATTAAACACGTTACTATCTAAAATTTTAAATGTTTATAAATTTAATTTAACTTATAAATATTAACTACTTATTAAAATTTTAATATAATAAGTAATTATTATCTACTTAATTTATTATAAATTTAATTTGAATAAATTTAAAACAAGTTCTTTTATTGTAAGTATAAATTTAGAAGCCGAATTTGAGTTTATAATAAACTCGACTTATGAAGTTCGTATATTAATAAAAATCAATTTGATTAAAATAATATTATTTTAATCAATATATATTAAAATAATATCGTTTTTAATATTTAAAATATTTGATAAATTAAATCAAACTGAATTAAATTCAAATTTGATTTTAAATTTAAAAAAATTGTTTTCAATAAACTTAAACTTGAATTGAACTGAATTTGATTCAATTCAAATGCAACCTCAGTGAAACTAAAGTAAGCGCCAAAGTTGAAAGACTTCAACAAGGAACTCCAGCCATAGGTTAATGTAATTTCATGGGCACACCTTTCGATCCGGGCACCTCTTTCATTGGACCATTGCGGCTCCGACAATGAAATTGGTGGCTCCATCCTTTGAATATTATAAACTGAAACGTTCAAAGTTCCATTTCTACTTCATTGCTTCCTCAGAAATCGGCTATACCCTTATTATAAACCTCTCAGTGTTACCTTCCAGTGTCCAACTCTTTCCCCTTGTCAGCGTCATCAATGTTAAACTCAGGCACCCACTCAGCTTCTCCTAACCAACAACAGCACTTCGCTAAATGGTTATGGCGTTCTCCCCTTGTGTTTTCCTTCATGGCTCCCTTATTAGTGGCCACGTTGCTGTACCAACTCGACTCCTTCCAGCCAGCTCGCATGCCTGTCGACGACCTCACTTATCCGGGATTGAAAGCTTCGAAGTGTAACGATCACATGTTGGAGGGAACGGAACAGCTGGGCCAGGGAGTCCTCCCGGGACCCGAAGATATTGTTTATGACTCCCGGTTCAACGTCATATACACGGGTTGTGTAGATGGGTGGATTAAGCGAGTCATGCTGAACAACTCGGTGATTGAGAACTGGGTCAACACGGAAGGGCGGCCGCTTGGGCTAGCTCTTCGAGATAATGAATTCATCATTGCCGACGCTTTCAAGGTCAGTCAGGATTTTCTTTTCTTTTCCATACAACTTTATATTTTTCTTAGTAAAAATATTGTTGAAACTGATGGTAATTAACATTTTTGTTGGGTTTTTGAATTCAAAATATGATAGAGAAGATTTCAAATAGAGTTGCCAATGCATTAATGTTGAAAGGATAAGCGAGAAGTCTTTTTTTAAATCATTTTATTTATCTATTTTTTTTTATATAATTAAAATAATATTAAATAAATATCTTGTTTATGGGATAAAGCTTTAGAATCAGTCAAACACGTTAAACCCTTCTAAAATTAGTGGTTTGGAAGTCAGTACACCTAATCTGATTAAAAATATAAAAAAAATCAAAAAAAAATCTTAAGATTCAAAAAAGCAATATAAGACCAAGAGGTTGGACTGAATTAATAAATTTGGGTAGGAGTAAATCTAAAACGAGTCGATTTGGATTTAATCTAGGTTTGGTTGAAATAGACAAATTTGAATTAAAACGATTTTATTTAGTTGAGCTTAACATCAATATTACCATTGGAGTATGCTTCATCACTAATATTAATGTGTTTTATTATGATTTTATTTATTTTACTATTTATTTACTGATGCAAGTTTGAATAAAATTACTTGGATGGACAAATTCAAGTCAAAAGAAGGAAAATTAATGGCTGAAGGTGATGTTATGTCTCAATCATGACGATGGGTGAAAAGAACATGATGATTAATTTATACTTTCCTTTTCCTTGAGATTGTTACTATAATGAATTCGACTCGAGTTTAATTTGAATTAGACAAATTCATTTCAAACTAGTTAGAGTTTGGCTTAGGTTTAGAAAAATTAAGCTCAAATTCGATTACAGTACCAAACTGAGATCATTTCTATATGTTAAAATCAGTCAAAATAATGTTTTGACATATTTGAAGCAAATTCTTTCAAGCTCCTAAGCTTGAATTTGACAGTACAAAATCCGTTAAATCAAGCTGATAATTGAGTTTGAATTAGTTTTATTTGAATCTACCCTCAATTGAGCCCAACTGGGCTTGATCAGTTATAAATAGTTTGATGTGGAAATGTCAGTCTGTGTTTTGTAATAGGGCCTGCTGAAGATAAAGGGAAACGAAATTGAGCTGCTGACGGATGAGGCTGAGGGTCAAAAGTTCAAGCTGACGAATGCCGTAGAGATTGCCGAAGATGGCATGATATATTTTACGGATGCTTCATATAAATATGGACTGTCTGAAGTTATTTGGGACTTTTTGGAGGGCAAGCCTTTTGGAAGATTATTGAGTTTTGATCCTGTAACAAAGAAAACCCAGGTGTTGCTTCATGATCTCTACTTTGCCAATGGAGTCACAATTTCCCCGGATCAAACTTTTCTAGTTTTCTGCGAGAGCTGCATGTATGTTTTCATCTTATTGCTTTCTAGTTTCATCAGTTTTATCATTTTCAAGCTTCTCAATTGAGCTGCTTAGATTGCAGGAGAAGGTGCAGCAAGTACTACATTAAGGGGAAGAAATCAGGAAGCCTGGAAAAGTTCATTGAGAATTTGCCTGGCATTCCCGATAACATTCACTATGATGGACAGGGGCTTTACTGGATTGCTTTGGCTTCGGTAAAAGAAATATTGTTCAAGAGATTCAGCTGTTCTTATTTTGAGTTACTAAAACGTTTTTGGAATTATGCAGGAAGTCACGAAACTCTGGGATCTGATGTTTCGGTATCCATTCATCCGAAAGTTTGCAGGTATTGTTCAAAAATACATGGGATTACCAGGTTTCACAACAAATGCTGGGGTTATGGCGGTTGATTTGGAAGGAAAACCAGTTGCTCAGTATCAAGATCCTGGAATACCAATGCTTTCCAGTGGGATCAAGATTGGAGATAGTCTATACTGTGGTTCCGTAGTCAATTCCTACATTCTACGGCTTGACTTGAATAAACATTCGGCATAGGAAACCATATGAATGAGTAAGCTCCAAGCTTCAATATAATCACAGATGGTATTGCTTTCAGCCGCATAATAGCAACTTCAACACAAATGCAGATGTACGCATACATTTTGAGATTCAGTATGGCTTCACAGTTTCTGAAGAATATAATAAGTTGATTTTAAGTACAATGTAAGCAGTGTCTTCCAAACAAACATGGCTGTTTCCATGTTTTTGTGTCAAGAAAGGCTGCCTAAAGCCTTTGCTTTTTCTCTCAGTACATACTTTTGCACTTTTCCAGTTGAAGTTCTTGGCAAATCTTCAAAAATGACTGTTCTGGGAGCCATATAATGTGGCAAGTGATCCCGGCAGAACTTGATTATTTCTTCAGCATCAACAGCAAATCCCTCTTTTAACTTTACAAACGCACAAGGTGTTTGTCCCCAGTGATTATCTGGTTGAGCCACAACTGCAGCCTCAAGGACCGCCGGATGACTATACAAAACTGTTTCTACCTCAACGGTGCTTATGTTTTCTCCACCAGAAATTACAATATCTTTCAAGCGATCCTTTATTTCTATATATCCATTAGGATGCTTCACAGCAAGATCCCCACTGTGAAACCAACCACCTCTAAAAGCTTCCTCTGTTGCTTTCAAGTCTTTAAGGTATCCACTCATTACAGTGTTTCCTCTAAACATGATCTCACCCATTGTTTTACCATCAGCAGGTACACTTTCCAAGGATACAGGATCTCTTACATCAACCTCCTCCAAACCAAGATGCTGCATTCCTTGTCGAGCTCTGATCCTCGATTGCTCTTCTAGAGGCAAGGAATTCCATTCAGGTTGCCATGTGCAGTAAACTCCTGGACCATAAGTTTCTGTAAGGCCATACAAGTGAGTTACACTAAAACCCAACTCTTTCATCTTAGAGAGGATTTGCGGAGGTGGAGGTGAACCACCTGTTGCAATTTCTACCTTGTGAGGAAGTGGCCTCCGGTCACACTCGGGTGAATTCACAATCATGTTAAGAACAGTTGGTGCTCCTCCCATGTGTGTCACATTATGCAAAGCTATGCTCTCAAATATGCTCTTTGGAGCAACTCTTCTTAGGCATATGTTAGTGCCACCCTGAGCCGCCACTCCCCAAGGGAGGCACCACCCATTGCAGTGAAACATAGGCACAGTCCACAGGTAAACAGGAATCACACCCATCTCATGAAGAAAAACCGTTGCAAGGGCATTGAGATAGGCTCCCCTGTGACTATAAACAACCCCTTTAGGCTGTGACGTTGTTCCAGAAGTATAATTTACACTAATAGGATCCCATTCATTGTCTGGTCGTCTTATTTTGAATCTGCTATCTCCTGTTTCAAGGAGACTTTCATACTCATAAGCATTTGCAGTTGAGTCTGTATGAGATGACATATCAGATTCTGAAATTACCACCAAAATGGGCGGTTTTGCTTGTTCCTTAACAAGAAGATCAAGTGCTCCTCTAGCAGTCGGAAGTAACTGGTAGTCCACAAATATAATCTTTACATCAGAATGTCTGAGTAAGACTGACACCATATTTGAGTCGTGGCGTGAATTAAGCGTGCATAGAACCGCCCCAGCCATTGGAACTGCAAAATGCAGCTCATACATTGCAGGAACATTAGGTGCAAGGGTCGCAACCTGTATACTAACATTGTGAACATTTTCAAACATGAAGATATGATATATTCTGATTCAGATGAACCGAAAAGAATTAAAAAAAATTAAGTAGTTCAATATGACAATTAAAAAAAGAGATTCAAGCTCCTGATCCACGCATAAATCTTTCATAATCAGTCCTGAAGAAGACCATGAATCCACAACCAACAACTACATTACTTATTTATTAATTTTACCAACATCCACATGATTAGAGGTGGATAAGGCCTTATTTTCACCCATAAAATTCCAATAAACAGGAACTTGAATGAAAGAAAAAACTTGTAAATAATGAAATCATAATTCATAACTCACAACATCTCCACGAGAAATTCCCAACTGGGTCAGAGCAGAAGCAAGTTTGAGGCAACGTTGACGGGTTTGACTCCATGTGAACTTCAAAGAACCATACACAAGAGACAGTCTGTCTCTGTAAACCTTTGCTGATCTCTCCAGGAAGGTTATCGGAGTCAAAGGAGCAAAATTTGCTGAGCAACGAACCAGACCCTCCATTGATTTCCATGATTCTGGTTGTAAGTCAACCCCAAACCGAGAGAACCCACGATAGTTTTGAGCCATGTAAACTCGATTAAAACGAGGAATGAAGCGAGTCCATGAATTCCTGAAAAAGTTGTTCATGCTGGTCGAGTGAAGGATCCCCTGGAAAAAAATAATATTACCGGGTTTATGGGGTTTGCTGTCTCCTTTTCAACGGAGAAAAATGTTCTGCAGACCAAAAGCTACCGTGGTGAAGAGGTAGAAGGTGGTAATGGGAACTTTTGTCCTCATAGTATAGATTACAAATCTCTGAAGACGAAATTATTTCATTTGGATAACTCCGAAGTTCCAAATTGATGAATTGGCAAGAAATTATCTTATCATCTCGTTAAAAATGAGTCGCCCAGGCCCGTCTTGGTTATTCGGGCTAGGCCCATCTTTGGCCCGTCCAGGTAAATTAACAGTCTTGTCTACTTCTAAGACGTATCACATTCACCACCGGAACTTCGCGAAAGGTTGTCGAACTCTTCATCCGATACAAGGCTGTTCAGCTACAATTCCACCCTCACGCTGCGGCGATTTTATCTAAAGGTACATCTTTCATCTTCTTCCTCTTTTGATATCGATTAAGTTATTACAAGATTTTTTAGCTTCGTTTCGTTGTTATTTGTAACAGTTCTGATCTTGTTAAGATACTAACTTTTTTTCGCTGCACGGTGGAGCTTAAACGCTGTTGCTGAGGATTTTTTTATTGATGGTTTCACTTTCTTAGTTTTCAATTAGCTTCGGTTGTTGTTTTTTTTCTTCTTTTTGGGTTTTGTTCAGTTTATTTAGTTTGATTTGACTGCAAGCACTAGGAATAATCGATAGTGATTTGGAAGATTCAGAACGTACGATTGTTTAGTGAAAAATGCGTACTGGAATGTTCATGTCAAAGCCTGATGCTTCTTTTGTGACTTTGATAATGAAGCTTTTGGTATCGTGGTGATACTAGCGATGATTATATGTTGGCAGAGAACTATGCCTGCAGATGTGTGGAGATGTTCTACAGTATTAATTTCAATGCTAAAATGATAAAATAAATGGTTGTGTATTGCTTTGTTGATCATGTGTTTGAACATTTATGCGCTATCAATATCATATTTCTTGAAATAGCTTCTCAATGTGAAGTTTGAGTCAGCAACCTAACTGATAGTATGTTTACTGCACAGTTATGTTAAGTTTGAGATCAAGTTGTGTGGGCTAAATCCTTGAAAGCCTTTTGCAGAAGATGCTATTTGAAGAGGTCTGCATAAATAAGCTCAAGTTTTTTGTTTTCTAATATATGAATCCCTTTGATTAATAGGCCTTATTGAAATGAAGGATCAAAAGAAGAGAACGGGCTGAGAGGGAAACAAAAATGGTGAAGGCCATATCAAATCCTCACAACAGGGAGATGGCCATTAGGAAGAGGATCTCAAGCATGTAATTTTCTCTCTCTACTTGAATTTTTAAGTAGCTTCCTGTAGATGTGGTTAAGTCAGTTTCGTTCAATAAAGTCTTTATAAACAACTGCATGTATTAAAATCAACAGTAATAATATCTGGGTAATATTTTTCAGTAACATGAACTTCCAGAGTAATCACTATGATTTTTTAGTTTTGTTCTTTTAAGTCTTTAAGGTACACCATGGTATCAGTTTCCATACCCTGTAAAGTAATAGATGTGCTACCACTACACACGCATACACTAGTATTTGCTTTATCACTAACAAGTGGCTATGGGTTTGGATTTGAAGAGCCGTTTGGCTAGAAAAATAATTCTAGAGAGGGGTGAATAGGATTTTAGAAACTTTTGTAACTTAAAACATTTTTTTACTCACAAATCAATTTGTATAGAAATAAAACAATCAAAGCATCCAACCAAGCATAACAATTAATATACAACTAATATAAAGCAAATAAATACGAAGTAAAGAGAGAAGGAAAAAAGTTTATTAAGCCAATTTATAGAGATTTGGATCTTTGAACACAAGCATCGTACATCCTTTTCCTCAATCAAAACATGGGATCGTGTCCTTACCTGTGCTAGGGCTTGTAATTTTGTTGGAAAAATTTTTAGATCTAACTCGATCGTGTTAAAGTAATACACGACTGTGTGTGTACACGTCTCAGGTCCAATATGACTAGTCTAACTGTGTAACCTTGTCGTGTTAAGTCAAAGAGTAAAAGTCAAATGCACAACCTTGTCCAAATAAGACACACAATCGTGCGACAGTATTTGTGAAGAAACACAAGTCCTATAGCCTCATTGTGCAAGTTAGTCAAAGTGTTCCAATCAATGCACAATCGTGTATGAAGTTTTCGTATGATTGTGCATATGGAGAATCAAGAGGCACACTATCAAGCTAATTGTGCAATGCGCAATTCAAAAAAAAGCAATGAACAACCGTGCAAGAAAAAAGCACACAACCTTGCTCAATGCTTAGTGAAGAATGAGCACACTACCACCTTAGTGATGCAAAAGGTGATTGAACGCAAATTGACAAAACATTACTGTGTATATTTTGCACATGATCATGCACTAGCAAAATGACTGTCGTGTGTGTCTCGTGTGTTGATAATGCTCAAGAGTCGTGTGGGTTTCTAGAATATTAACACACATGAAGAGATGAAGCACGACCATGTATAGGAAACACACAATTGTACACGCTTGGCTCAAATTATAAATTCTACCATTGAGAGTCTGATCGAGGTAATAAATAAAACTAGCACAACCATGCACATGGGAAATTTATTACTATTGCATTTTTTTCACCTACCCATTTGATACAAATTTATGGAAATGACTTATTTCCATTTTCTGCAAAATTTTCAGTATTTTGAAGTAAGAAAGGTTAGAAACCAATTGCACATCAAAGCCAATATTTCTTCATTTTTTACTCACTCTTCTTTCTCTCCCTAAGCTTACACTTATTCTACTTTTGAGGGACTTACTCTTAATCTTGTATATCAACATATTTAAAGACAATTTTTCATTCAAACTTTTATTCAAAAATCAAAATGTATAAAAAGAGCAAAATTTCCTTTACATAAAAAAACTATTGTATCTTTAGGTATTGAAAGATAGTAAAAACTTCAATTAGATTTTGATTGAGGAAGAGGATGTAGAAGGCTTACGTTTAAAACTCTGAACCTCTATAAGTTGGCTAAATAAACTCTTTTCCTTCTTTCTTTACTTTGTGTTTATTTACTTTATATTTGGAAGCTATGATTGTTTTAATTCTATATACAAATTGATTTGTAAGTGAGAAAACGTTTTAAGTTATAAAAGGTTTTAAAATCCTATTCAACCCCTCCGTCACACCCCCCACCCCAACCCTCTAAGATTATTTTTCTAGGCAAAAGGTTCTTATTGCTGATTTTTCCAACCCTTTTTATTAATTACTTAGTTACTTTTTCATTATTTACAAATCAATACTATCTAACTTCATTGATTTTGACAACTAAACAATTTATAATTTTTTATAGATATAATAAACGAGAAGATGATTTTCCATCATTGAGAGAATACAATGATTACTTGGAGGAAGTGGAGGATATGAGTAAGAACTCAAATAATCAAAATCATCTATTCTTATGAGATTCCAATTGCAAGAGAGCTATTTGACATGAAAGCTTTATATTGCAGTATTTAACTTGATTGAAGGAATAGATGTACAAGCTATTGAAGAAAAAATTCAATTATACCAAAAAGAAAATGCTGAACAAATAATGATCAATCAAGCTCGAAAGGTATATTTTATTGTAATATTTTTCTGACTGAAAACACCGTTTACAATTTCCAGTGTAAAAAATGATTAAATTTGGCATTTCTTCATTGATTTATGTCACAGAAATTACAGTGAATTTGTGTTCAATGTTTGATTGTAGCCTTAGTTAATTCGAGATTTTATCTCCAAAAATTTGCTTATTAATTGTAGTAATATTGATCCTAATCAAACAGGCAGAAGAACTAGCTGCAGCTCTGGCAGCAAGCAAAGGCAATCCTGCACAGAATGATATTGATGGGGTGAGGATAAGATTTTTCTTGATTACTGAGGCGTCTTGTGACTTGTTTTCTTAATTGAATTAACAACAGTCATTCATTTTTTTTTTTAAATTTTTTGATTCATTATGAGTTATGTCTACTTTCTTTAGTTATAGTTTTTTCTTTCTTTCCTTGAAATTGTTTTATGCAATATGGGATTGAGATTTCTAGTCACTAGATTGATTAACTTGTGTCATTATTTCTACGTTAAAGCATGTAAAGGATATTGAAATTTGACAGTTGTGTCATTATTATATACCCATCTTAATGGAAACAGAAAACCTGTAAACCTCAGAGAAGATTAGTCTAGAACCACTTCGACACTCCTAATTGATGAAGAAAAGAGAGTTGTCTTTAAACTCCTTAGTAGAAGCCCTGAGAGAGGCATCAACGTAAATTTTACCCCACAGATTGTTAACCTTGTCACTTGTTTGGTTCAAAAAAAATATTTAATTCACTTCTGCCAATTAACCCAAAACTAGGCCAAAACTAAAGACCTCATTAAGTTTTTTGCCTTCTGCTTTACCTGAAGTTGACACTTTGTTCAATTTATATTTACTTAAAGTTTTTACTTGATCCAGGTAATCTTACATGCAAATCTAAAGCTTAATTCTGAGTGGAGCATGCTGTTACAAGCAATTATATATACATTTTTTCTGCATATTGAAGGCATTAACGCTATGTGTATTCTTAAAATCCATCTAGGGTTCCAAGGCCTTGTAGATCATGGAGTCAAATGTGACTTGAATTGTACTTATCTATGTCTTCAAGTTAAATACTTATTTGATAGTTATTTCGTGTAAGCCAGCTTGTTGCATGTTTTGCATGCGAGGCTAAAAGTTCCTGGTGTGGGGTTATATAGCCCTGCAAAACCAATTCTACCATAGGACAGCCTTTGCACCGGTATTGCTTTGTCTGTGGGCATTATCTTTACAAACTCTTTTGTTCTACTTTTTCTAGCTGAAGATGAGTTAAGTCATGCAGTCTAGAGTTGAAATCTGGCAATGACATTTCAAATGGATATTAAGTTTCCATTTTTCCGAGGCCATTTTCTTACTAGCTCTCAAACTCATACGTTCACTAATGAAAATTTCTTAAGAATTGCCATCTAATCTTCTTTTGTATCCTCGATCCTGTCTTTTGAGATTTTATCTTATAAATTATTCTTCTTATTATTATTATCACTGATATTTTCCTTAATTCTCCTTGAACGTTCTATTTTCTAATTTGTTTTGTCTTTTATACAGGCCCCAAGCGAGAGTTCTCAGGCTGGCATTGGCATTGGAACACACGGACATTATGCTCCTACACTTGCTGGAGGACAGCCACGACCTACAGGCATAGGACCACAACCGGTACCGCTTCCTGGGGGCCTTGACATTCATGGTTATGCTTTTGATGACGAGGAAATGATGAAGCTTCGAGCGGAGAGGGGTGGAAGGGCTGGAGGATGGAGTATAGAACTGAGCAAGAAAAGGGCTCTAGAGGAAGCCTTTTCAAGCATTTGGATTTAACTTCTCGGTGTGCTACCCTTATGATGTGAAGACACCAGGATTGATTTCACAAACACCATTTTCTGCCAATGGCATTGTGAGAGGTAGGGATGGATTTCATCAAGCTGTTTTGAGCTCAGATCGATACCCAGTTCCAACGAGCTGAGTTTAGCCATAGTTCCAGCTCAACTCAATCATGGGAAATATGAACCTTCTATTCTGTACTTTGTTGACTGATTTTCGGAGCAAGCTTAATTACAATCATCATATCGTTCTCAACTATTCATTGATTTCAGAGAGTAGTTTCTCTTTGGAGGGCTTAAAGCCAATAATCAAAATTATCCCTCAGTTTTATTGATTCAAGATCAGCATCGATCCAACCTACCGTGGTGACAGATTTATTCCATTAAAACGGTTTGTAATTTTGTGTTCAGATTCTGACCACTTCCTGCAGAAAGATTTTTAAAGGAAACGTATCTTATACATTTTTCCTGCAAAAGAATCATATTCAGCCATCACCGCTGCCGTTATTCTGACTGTGCACGCTCATCCAAGAGATGTCCTTTCAGGTCCTCAGACATCATCCTCTTCGATATGATCACCCTGATTTACTCTTATTATTGGATAAGGACGAAAAAAATTATTTTTTATAAAAACAAAGATTAAGATACTCCATCATTAAAATTGTCAATCATTTGTATCAAATTGGGGTCTAGTTTATTCAAGTATTATGAAAATTTGAAAAAAAAATTTCAGGCTCAGGGTTCGGAACTAAAGATATTAATGTATTTTTCTCGTCCTGTTAGGATTTTATTAGAGTGATCAATTGAGTTTGTCAAATTAGATTTGATTTATTCAAATTCAAATTTGTAAAAAATTTTGAAATCAAGCTTTATAAGTAAGATTTTTTGTTTAGGTTTATTTCATTAAAATTCTTCAGGTTCAAACTTGTTTCTAACCTATTTTATAATTTTAAAGCCTATTAAAACATTTTTATAATTTTTTAATAAATTTAAAATTTGATAAATACATGTTTATTCCTAATAAATCTTTGAACCAATTGAATTTTAAAATTAACCAATATTTGTTCAACCCAAATCTAAAAGTTTAATAGATAATTTTTTTTGTCCACGTTCGTCTAAAAATCAAATCTTATTCAATTTGAACTTAATTTTTAGACCATGCAATCAAACTAATATAATACACCCTAACTCACCAACTCAATCCACATCAACATTTTTATAACATTTTAATTGTTCAATTTATTCAATTTTTCTATTTTTTAAATTTATTTAAAAAATATATTAAATTGATAAATCTTAGATAAATACAATACTCATGATCTTTCCGATAATACTGGTAAAACATTTTGGTTGGAAACCTTATCTTGCATTGTGATTAATAAGAGGCTAATCCAGTTGCTACCTACCCTGTTCATGAAAGTTGTTAAGACAAGTTTGAATATTCAAAAGCATTCAAGAGAACAGTAAAAGTTGGCGGTGTGAGTTTTAGTGCGGTTATGAAAATCTCCCATCATTCCATTGCCTTCTTGTTTGAACCTTTAAATTCTTATTTTTATTGCCTCCTTGTACTAACTAATTATAAAGCTGTTACGTTCAGGACAAAAGTTTGGACAACATTCAACTACTTCGGCTTTCTTCTTTATACATCTCTCTCTCTAAGAGCACCCCCCAGAGTCATCAAAGTCACAGAGCCTGTGATTTCCCCAAGCATGGCTATGAAAGCCACTCACAGTGTTCATGCGGAGGACACAAAGGGTTTCACTTGGGGTTTTCTTTCTTTTTTCCAGGTTTCATGAAGTGGCAAGCTTTGAAGATTCCAAGAGGAGCTGCAGGTCCCGTTTGGCTCACCAGAGTCAGAGCAGGGAGAAGCCACAAATTGTATCTCCATTAGACCCGGAAGTTAAACATAAAAGCCTCAAAACAAGGAACATTATTAATGTTCAAAGGAGCCCCATTGGCCGGCCAAACTTGAATGCCGACTGGTTCAACTTGATAAATGCACGAAGCTACTGCTGCTCGGCTAAATGGGCTCAGCCCCTGCGCCAGGACATCCAGCTTTCCAAGCATATTTCAGTTTTATGGACATGGAACTGGGCTACAATTTCCAGTAAAGTTGCTGGAAATTCCTTCTACTTTATTGTGTGCTGTGTTCTTACTTTCTTGCTTTGGAAGCCAGGCTCTCTGAAAGAGAACAGCTTCAGCCACTTGGAACAAAATGTATTGAAATATTAAAAGGAAATACATGACCAGAAATCATGAATCCAAACCCAATTAGATTCCAATCCGAGTCTGCCTCTCAGAAGGGGTTAGATGATTGGAACCCATTTCTAGCAATGCACAATCAGTATACCACGAAAAAAAAAAAAAAAGAGAGATTAATTCCCTTTAAACGGTTGACTTCTTTTATCTTGAATTGAGATTATTGGACAAGACTGGTTATTTCGATTGTTCGTTCGAGTTTTCTCGAACAATAAATAAAATGCAGAAGTGAAATAAAGAATATACATGGGCACGGCTAAAATCCCATGATAAATTCAGAAGTAATCCCTTGGAAAGAGGAGTTCATAGAACTATGTTCTCAGTCAGTCAAGAGCAGCTATGACTGCATCAGTTACCTCTTGGGTGGTGCCATCGCCTCCAAGATCTTTTGTCCTGTACTTGCCTTCCAATATTACTCGCTTGACAGCAGTTTCTAACCGATCAGCAAATGAGGGAAACTGGAGATGTCTCAGCATCATGGCGGATGACAGAAGCAATGCTACTGGGTTTGCTTTTTTCTGTTCCACTATTCTCTCATTGCCCACATTTCCTGCTGAAGCACCTTGCTCAAATATGGCATGATCAGGCCCGACATTGCCTGCAAACCACAGTGACAATCACCACTAAATTTCAACCAGAAATATAATTCCTTAAATGTGGAGAGATATTATGTAAATATTCGGACTGGAAAACAGGAAAGGAAGACAAAAAAAAAAAAAAAGCACATGACGAAAGCCAAGAACAAAATAATCAACTTCTCAAAAATTAGTATGTTACAGCAAAATGAAAGATATCAACCTTTTGAGGATAAGGCATTATAAAACCTTCTAACAACGTAGCACTTTCAATTGGATATGGTATTATGTGCAAATTAAAGCTTTTATTGCTTTAATTCTTTCTTTTAATTATTGTCAAAACATCTTCTTTAGTTTCTCATATGAAAAAAAACAGTTGCTCCTTTTAAATAAAATAACTCCTGATGATGTTCCATTCATGCATAGATTTCTACTCATGGTACAGTGAGCAAAACACTACAGACTGTTACACATGAACAGACTAACTCTTTTCGCAATTCTATAGAAGTGTCCTGCATTCTGTAATATAAAAATGCACTCAATTTCTTCACAAGAATTTCTTATGACACAGACAGATGCCATTAATAAGAATTCCACTGCAAAAATTCAATGAATCCAATGTTTCTCAATCAAAACTCAGTTCCCATACCTCCTGGCATGACTCCGGTACCACCAGCAATACCAGCTGCTGTATTTGCAACCAGGTTGCCATAAAGATTGGGAGTCACCTGAAAATTTTGAGATCACCATCAGCTGTAGAATTTACCTTTGAAAGCGAAGAAAGTCGATACAGATGGCAGTCACTAAAGTTGCAAGAAGCCCACAATCAAACTAAGGGCAACGAGACTCCCGGGATGGTAATTATTTTCATACAATAATTATCAAAAGAGTTTCAGCCCACATTTGGCCCAAGTTAAATGAGAAGCTAAATTCAAAATGACAAAAGAAACATATTATCCATTTCTGATCTTCTAAGGTTTTTCACAGAAAGTTCTACATTACTCACAGTTCAGAAATGGATAAGTTGTCCCAAAATAACAAGACTAACCCTCCATTGTCAGGGTTCTGACATTGAGAATGTCTAATTTTTCCAGCCATCAATAAATTGCTACATAGAAGATGGTTTCTTAAAATCCTCTGCCAAAGAGAGATACTACAACCCACATGTTTTGAAGTACTAGAGCCTTGAATTATATTTCAATATCCACTCCCACCATTATAAAATATCTCTGTTTCTCAATTTCACCCATACTGACATCTTTGTTGGTTTCTCTTACATGGATGTACATTTCAACATACCTTAAATGTTAATTATTATTAGTTAGTTAAAACAAAACACTATTATTGATCTATATATTCAAGCAACCTGGCCTCAACATTCAAAAGATATGAAATTTATAATGCCAAACAGAAAGAAAAATCATGTTCGCGGTTTATCTTAGAATTCAAATAAATGTTAGGAAGAATGAAAGTTGATGTCATCCAAAGTATGATTACCCATCAAAGCGAACACAAATGTTCCAATTATAGCATCATTTTAATTTAACTGCATACCATGACATCAAATTGCTCGGGCTTGGACACAAGCTGCATGCAGCAATTGTCAACAATAATTTCATTGTACTTGATCCCAGGATATTTTGTGGCAACATCTCGACAAGATTCCAAGAATAGACCATCAGCAAGCTTCATAATGTTTGCTTTATGCACAGCAGTCACCTTCTTTCTGTTGTTCAGGTATGCATACTCAAAAGCATACTTTGCTATACGCTCTGAGCAAAACTTTGTTATCACCTAGCAAAAAGGGTAGTATGAATTACTAACATAATGGCAGACTATGCAGCACTAAGGAGACAAATCGATGAATGGACAGCAAATAAACCCAAGTACAGCATTTATCAAATAAAACATTTACCCTTACAAAACCAAACAATCAACAACTTTATGTTAAAAACTCTTTTTCTATTTAAAATTACTTCAAGGAAGCATACCAAATAGGGAATAACCTATTGAAGCACTTCTCACAATGCCAAAAGTATTTCCTCAGGTCCCATTATTTATGCTTTTTCAAAATAGACAAACCATACAAATTTTAGCTCTTTTGGCTATCAACAACACCATTTTAGTTATCTGAAATGAGAAAGCCTTAGATAGGACAAGCATGTCATTTCCAAAATCCACACACTCATCTGCTAAAAGGGAAAAACTTATATGGACCAAGCATACCACATCATTCATATGTCTATGTAATAAAAACAAGTCTCCTTTGTTTTATTAAATTATTTTCCTTTCCTTACCACCACAATGACTGGTGTTAGAAACTACAACCTAATATCATGTTGCATTCAACCCATCCAAAACTTTCATTGATGTTATTAATGTACAAGAAAATAAAAAGCATGTAGTATATTGTTTCTGAATCGACATTCCAATGACTTGGTATGCCATTCCCTCCTTAAGTTTTTCATGAAATGTAATATTACTAAGCTTCAGCCAAAAGCCATACAGTAAAAATAACTAGTTTAACAACCAGAACATCTGGATCAATACACCTTACTACGTGTTGCATCCCTTCCATCTAAGAGATTCCCTTCATCTTCATCATGCTATTAATGGAAGAGAATATATAAGGCAAACGTGATTTTATTTTTCCAGAATTTGCATATAAATAAATGGCTTCATGCGCCAGTCCCACTAAGTTATTCGAATTGTAATATATCAATGACAGTCCACGCAATACTAGTAACATTCAGCTGATAGCAATATTGAAAACATAATCATTTCAAATAACATAAATTTCCGAATCAATAACCTAATTTGATAAACATGCAATGAAATAAACAGAGCTTAACAAGCAATACCTTGAGGCTTTCAACAACTCCAGGAACCACCTCGTGCTCGAGTCCGGAGTACTCACCCTCAGTGTTCTCTCTAATTACAACAATATCCACGTTCTCATGGCGCGTTGGCAACCCCGGCAAATTAAAACAATTAACCAACGACGAGTACAAATCCAACTCCTTTCTTAACTGCAAGTTCAACGAACTCACACCACCGCCCATTGGCGTCGCCAAACCTCCCTTCAAACAAACCTTATTCTTCTTAATCGAATCAATCACTTCTTCAGGAACCTTTTTCATGTCCCCGTGCACTTCATACTTTTCAAAGTACACAGGCGCATGCATCGCTTCCATTACTTGCTCGACAGCGCCTGTTACCAGTGGACCGATTCCGTCTCCTGGAAGTAGAGTCACCGCACGTGGAGTGCCGTCGCCAGGTCGCGGCATGTAGGTTACGAATCGGGTCGGGATGAGAGAACCGGAACATTGGTTTGTGGATTTCTTAAGGAATTCTTTGATGATAGGTGTGAAACGCCGAGCCATCCGGTCGGGTTATAAGGTTCTCGATTGACTAATATGAAAAAATGAGAGGCGTTTCCGTTATGCGTTTCCGCGATCAAGGCCGCAGCCACGGAAGAGTTGAAAAGGAGAGAAGAGACGAAATAAGTGGCCAAGTTTGATTGAGTGCATCCAGGACCATGAAAGTGGTTTTTACCAGCGAAACCGAAACGCGGTGTTTCGATTTTATTCTTGAAAACTCTCATATACCTCCCTTGACTCTTCATGAGTCCCAACATGTCCCCAATTTTTAAGACCTCCCAATTGTTCTATCTAAACTTGTAAAGATTATACAAATTAGGGTTGAATTCGAGCCCAAGCTCGTGTTCAACTCGCTTGAAATAAATTGAGACGAATTCAGTTTGATTTGACTTAGTGAAATTTTAAATGCTTAAAACAATGTTATTTTATATATATTAATCAATACGATTTTTTTTTAAATAATATTGTTTTAATTAATTTGAACGATTTGTATAGATTTGTGAGCTTTCTCAAACTAAACTCGAATTTGATGAGCTTGTACGAGCCAAGTTTGAATTCAGTTAAAAACTAATTCGATTCAAATCTAATCCTAATACAAACTCGTAGCTAGTCTTATAAATACAAATAAACCTATAAATGTATATAAAATTATCAATCGAGTTTCTTGAACTAGGTTAGTCAAACTTGAACTTGTAAAAAATCTTGTAACTAAGTTTTAAGCCTTGGATTTTTTATTATGACCTAAATCATTAAAATTTTTTAGATTTTAAACCTAATTCAAACCCATTTTAGAATTTTAAAATCTATGAACTCGTTGTATGAAATTTTAGATACGATGATATTTTAAATAAATTTTCAATTCAATAGATTACTTATTGAAATTATATCAAATATAATTTAACTAATTCGAAATTTTAAAGGTCTTAATTAAAAGATGATAGTAAAATGCATTCACAATGAATTTTTATCTTCTTAGACTTTGAATTTGATCTAAAGAATAAATTTTTTTATCTGAACTTGTCAAAAGCTCAATTTTGATTCGATAAGGAAGTAAAGTTTTTAGATCCAAGAAGCATACGTATGCACCAGAGATTTGGTGGGAAACAAAATCTGAAAGCATGATTGCAGGAACAAATGATTCAAGGAAGCATTTTTATAAAATAATTGAGAATGACTCTGGCCGTTTACTTGGCCAAATTCGACTCAATCTGTCTTCACTCTCAAATACATAAAAATACAAAGAAGCTTTTATTAAATTTTAGAAAATATTTAGAACAATAGTTTTATATATGAAACACCTAAATTACAAAATATTATGGAGAGAAAATGAAAAAAGAGCGAGAGAGAGAGAAGAGGGGCGGAAGGAGAACCGCTCAAAGTGAGTAGGCCAGGTAGAGCCACATGCGAGGCATTCAGAAACTTTCTTCGACTCTTGTTGGAGCGTCGAAGACACAGTTTCAACTTTCTACTCCCAATTCTTGGACGATGAAGAAGGAGACTTTGGGGACTAAACAAGAATCATAAGGAAAGGACCAAACCCATTATTTATGTTTCTCTGGGTCTGTCTTTATATTCATGAAGACATCTCTCAATCCTTCTCCTCTTCTGTCTCTTTCTTCGTTGTCACCCTCTCAACCCCTTAAACACTCTCTCTCTTCTTCTTCTTCTTCTTCTTCTTCTTCGTCCTCTTCTTTCATGGCTTGTTTGAGCGATGAGTCCTGGGACTCTCTCTCCAATATGCTCTCTAGATGTCTTTCTGTCAATGGAGAGGAACAGAAACAGCAAGATGGAGAGCAATCCAAGCCACGAAAGCAATTCAAGACTCCCTCTGTTAAGTTTCCATTCGAGAAGGTCTTTCCTGTTTATGCAATGGGGTTTTCCAGCTCTGACTCCGACCCGCTTTTGTCCTTATCCAATTCCGGTGCCGACCCAATTTGGGACGCTGTTCGACAAGAAGCCAAGTTGGAGGTCCCCCTTTGTTGTTAACTTTTTATTATTTTGACTACTTTATTGCTTTTTGCTTAGAAGTTTAATGATTGTTTATCAACTTGATTTCTTATTACTTGTCTAGCATGCATGAAAGTTACAGCAATTTTTTCTATAATCGGTATATTGAATAAAATTTTGAATTTTTTTTGTTTGCTTGTTGCTATTTTGGAAGATAAACAAAGAGAGTAATTGAAAGATTGCTATTTGTTTGCTTTGTCGGATGAATTGTGCTACTGTAGTAGGATCCAAAAATTGTCTTTACAAGTGATGCATTGTGGGCATTTTAATATTTTGTTCATGGGAGTTTGGAGTGTTTTTGGATCTGATAGGTGCTAATATTTTGTTAAAATGCATATTGCAGGCAGAGAAGGAGCCCATTTTAAGTAGTTTTTTGTACGCTAGTATTTTGTCACATGATTGTTTAGAACAAGCTTTGGGGTTTGTTCTTGCCAACCGACTTCAAAATCCTACCCTTTTGGCGACTCAACTTATGGATATATTTTCTAATGTAATGATGCATGATAAAGATATTCAACGTTCTATTCGGTTAGATGTGCAGGTAACTCTAATTTCTGGAATCCACTGCTTGACATTTTATCGAATGGGTTTTAATAGTTCCACTCATCCTTCCACAGGCATTTAAAGATAGAGATCCTGCTTGTTTGTCATATAACTCAGCTCTTTTGTATCTCAAGGTAATGCGTTGTGCATTTGTAAAGGGAATGAGCTCAACTTTTTTATATTATTTTTTTGGAAACATATATGAATAATGTTCCATTTGATTGGGTACGGTCATGTCATGCTCCATTAAACAACTATGCTTCATATTCAATAAAAAAAAGAGAAAGAGATTTATTTGTCTTCTCAAAATTTCCCCTTTCTTACAACATGCAGTAGAACCAAGATTCGGAAATGCACCAATAAGCTCACCAGTTATTTCATTTTTGCAGAGTTACCATGCTCTGCAATCATATCGAGTAGCACACGCATTATGGAAGCAAGGACGTAAAGTGTTAGCATTTGCTTTGCAAAGTCGAATCAGTGAGGTAATCTTTTAATTGGACATCCCTTGTTTTGGTTCATGCATTCTAATCTTCTCCTTGTAATGTGTATTCCTTGTGTCTCAGGTATTTGGAATTGATATACATCCAGGTATGTTCATTTTCTTTTTGTGTCTTTTAATTTTCACAGCTTATAAACATCTCATTGTTGAGTTTAGCAAAAGAACTAAAATGGCATTCTTCACATGTAAAGGGGGCTTTACCATTTTGAAAAATGATGTAAAGAGCAGCTGAAAGAAATACAGTTGTAGTTGCTACGTCTTATAAATAAATAATCAACCTTTTTATTTTTATAGCTGCAAAAATCGGAGATGGAATATTATTGGATCATGGGACTGGTGTTGTTATTGGTGAAACCGCTGTTGTAGGAAACCGAGTTTCTTTGATGCATGTAAGCCACTTCATCTCTTTTCCATTATATTTCTGTATTGAAATATTGCCTGGTTTTGACAGTACTTAATCAAATTCTTTCGTTTTAAATATTTTATTGTGAGTTCTTGTATAAATGAAGACATAATAGCCACAAGAAACCAATTATAAATTTACTTGTTATTACACATAGGTGGCTGGTGGCAAGATGCTATTTTGTACTAGAATATATATATATATATATATATATATATCTACTGAAACAGAGGGTGAAGAAGAATTAGTTCTTTTCATGTTCTTATGATGAAAGGCTCTGTTAGTTTTATTCAGTGTTCTTGTCATGGACTTACCTGGAAAAAAAGTTCCACTTCTTAGTTCTATAATGTCTTATTGATTTTTTTCATTCTTATACATTCCAGCCTTTTTGTTCAATCGTGAACTGTTTTTTACTTTTGTTTAGTATTCAGCTTCCAAATTATCTCAATGGCATTATTATCATTACAAATGTTCTTCAGGGTGTGACTCTAGGTGGGACAGGGAAAGAAATCGGTGATCGACATCCAAAAGTAGGTGAAGGCGTATTGATTGGAGCCTGTGTGACTATACTTGGGAATATAAAAATAGGTGATGGGGCAATGATTGCTGCCGGCTCCCTTGTTTTGAAGGAAGTTCCTCCACATAGGTGCTAAAGTATTTTCTAAATTGATGTCATTATAATATTAGTTCTCATAACAAGTTAATGTTGATAAATCTTTCTTTGTCATTCTTAAGCATGGTGGCAGGAACACCGGCAAAGGTGATAGGATATGTAGATGAGCAAAACCCATCTCTGACAATGAATCATGGTAAGTCATGTCAATGAGCAAGACCCATCTCTCATAGCTTTCTATTCCTTAATGGAATATTATAAGAAAGATATGCTACTATACTAGTCTCATGGCAACAGCTGCAATTGCTAGCGTTCCAGAAGGACTTTGAATAAACATACTAGGATCATTTAAACAAATGGTTTCATTGATCGGAACTGATGGTCACCTGGTGTAAAAATTAGAGCTGATTAATGGTTCTTGTTAGTTTGCAGAGCCACATTTGGAAGTCACAGTTATATTGATGTTATATTTGTGAAATCTATTAGAAAAGTAAGTTGAATATTGCCACAGATGTCTGTTACTGAACTGCGTGGATAGTTTTTTGAAAATATGTTAACTGAAAGTTTCATTCTGTAATTTTGTTTGATTTTCTATCATTGATCTTATGGAGGCAATCTTTGGCTTCATGCTCAACTTGATACATGTCTCGTTTAACTGATTCTTGATTTGATGAATTTGCAGATGCCACCAAAATATTTTTTAATCATGTGGCTCAGACTTTTGGAAATGCCAGGTCCACCGGTATGTGTCGATTGATACTCTGAGTTTATAACATAGATGAATGCAGGAAATTCTGGTATCTCTAATTTAGATAGAACCTGTTTGCAACATTTTCAGGACCTTCGGATACTGAAGATATAGAAAGCAAGCGAGGGATGTGCAATAGTGCAAAGGTGTAGGCATAGATCTCCATTGATGATGAAGTTAGCTTTATTAATCAGTAGATGTATTATATGCAGCAGCATGATCCATTACAGGACATTGAATAATAATGCTACTGTGGCTTATATAGATAATCTCATTTATTGTTCCTTTTGGTCGATGTTCTGAGACTTTTTTTTTTTGGCAATGTTCAATAAATTTTGACTCAAGTATTTGATGTCCAATATTCATTACTTGTTTGTAATAGATTAAATTTGCTGTTGTTTGTTTTAGTTGCAAATGATATGCACATCTTTAAATGCTGGCTAGGGGTGGATTTGATCCAAGTTAAACCCCAACAAAGACTAGCTCAAACTCAATTTGAATTCAGCAGAGGAAAAAAGTCGTGGCAAGTTTCAATGCCAAAATGAATCGAAATTGTTTTTTGGCCTCCTGTCATTGAGGAAAGATTGCATAACAAATTAACCCCTTCATATATCTCACAGGATAGGAGTCTGAATGTCTTGGCGGAATATAATTCTGTGGTCTCTCTCCTCTATGAGTGTTTTCAATGCACAGTTGTGAGACTAATAAAAGTTCAAAATGGATATGTCAGAGTCGAGGGCGGCATTGATTATTGCATCTTTGATCCTAATCGTAGAAGCAATACTACCTTCTCTAAATCTCTCTCTACTACCTTTCATATTTCCAAATTTATTTTCCCTGGGAGACAACAGAAATTTGTGAATGCTGGGATTAGTGGCTTCAGCAGTCGCCTTTGCAGTACTGATACATGACACTGACAGGGGAGGTCCAACATTTATTTCAGCATATGTACTACCTGTTTCAATAATGCTTGTTGCTATGCAGGCCACATTGATGGCTTCTCCACAATGGGGTGGAGGGTCCACGTAAATGATCACCACTCATCCAGCCATTAATTGATGATTGAGTGATACACAGTGAGCCCTCAGTTGTGGCTAGAAGCAACAGCAGTAGACTGTGAGCAGTGGCTTGAAATCAATTGAAAAGGAAGACAATGTGAAGCGTCCAATGTACCAGTTAAAAGCAGAGGCAGACAAGGCATGCAACAATTGGGCCGAGAAATAATTTAAGAAGCAAAGAGTAGACGTCACAGGCACGGTCCATTATTGCCATTTTCAGCGTATTCATAATGGGATAGGGTCATGCTGTTCATTTATGTGTCTTTGAAAATGCTGGTTTTAACGGAGTTTCAATTGTTAAATGAGTTAAAGCCAGTCTGAATCGTAGTCTAGCTTTTATTGACTCAATCCTAAACTTTGAAAATACGGTTTAACTCATTGTTATAATAAATTAAGTCAAACTAAAACCCTTACAAAATCGAAAGAGATTAGCTTATGATTAGCTTGAGCTTAACCCGAAGGCTTGACTTTTTTTACCTTAACCTATCATGCTCGGACAATACCAATTTCAAGTCTTAGATCAATGGATTGCCCACTAATATTTTAATATTTTACCTTTAAAATGTTTTCCGTTAATAAATTTAAATACTTCTTGTTGGATGAGATGAATCACTAGTAAGGTGTTCATATAACAGAATACATATTTTAAAACAAACATAGTTTCAAATCATTTTATTTAGAACTTTATTCTAGAAAAATATATAAAATATCATCTATTCAATTATAAAGTGTTTTATAACATAGACCTATAAGACCGACCTTGATAGTTTTTACATAACAATAAGATGAATAAACTGAATTTACTATTCAACTATCATAAGATGACATTAATCATATTCACACAAAGTACGAAACTTTAGAAGTCCAACCATACATCCTAAGTGCTAGCATAATAAGTGAACGAATTGGGAACATATAGAGAAGTTAGAAAACGCTTTAGAGAGAGAGAGAGAGAGTTTTCAAATTCTTAACACACACATGACTCTACATTCGATATGCATGATCACATGTCATGATTTTGTTTAATACACACGAATGTGCACTAAGACATACGATTGCGACGCATTATGATTACAAATCTAATATTTATTTCATAATCTGCTAATGGTCATATGTCAATCCTACACTAACGTGCATTAGCAAGTTACTCCAAATTGATCAAATCAAACCCTGATTTGATAAGCACATCAACCTGATAGTCACACACAAGCGTATATTATCAAAATCGAAAAGTCATATGTACTCGCCAGACATAGAAAACACTGTCTATATAAAATTTAGGATCATTGATAGTACACCTACTCAAACACCCATTACATTATATACATTTTGTATTTATTTTGATTTATATGTTTCATCGCATTTAGTTCATTGCTTTTTTTTTTTTTAATAAGATTCTTTCAACAGCAAGAGATCAAGTTTTTGCAATATTAAATTAAAGGATCCAGTGTAAATCTAATTGTATGTTAGGTCTGGATGTCAAATAACTGGATTGGATGGGCAATGATGAACAGCCAAGACTTACAACTTCAGCCACTACTTTGTATGAGGTGAAAACATAAAGGCAATGTTGCGTTCACACAGCCAACCATAGTGCTGCAGTTGGAGTAAATATGCCAGCAAACAATTATAACTTAGCTGAATTCCTGTGTGTTCTAAATGGCCATAACAAGTCACAAACATAAAAGCTAGTTAAGCAAAACAGCAGAAATATGACTCTTAACCCATGTTCATGGCCTAGTTATTCTCTTCATGGGGATACCAGTATCTGTTGAACATCCACAGTGAATCAGCAGCCACAGGTTCACTGTCATGGTTTCTATGCCAAGTAAAATGAGCATGAGTTCGGTTCTTTATGTCAAGAATTCCATGTCCAAAGCTTGCTTCTCTATATGCCGAGTAGCTGGGCTGTGGGTCAATGAATCTGCATATAACATAGGGTAATTTAACAAGATTCAGTTGATTGAACCGCAAGACCAAGATATATAGAGGCACACCTATTAGCAATGCCTTCGATATTTCCACCATCACCAATGTTTATGTACACAGGAGCTGAATGGTTCTTCACTGGGGAGCTTAATCCGTTTGTTATGTTGTACTGCACATTTGAAACTCGCTCCTGGAGCAAGTTTAGGCAGGTTAACAGGTCCATCAAGCAGCACAGCAAAAAAAGTCTGGAGAATGAAATTGGTTGGAAGTAGAAAAGCTTACTGATCGCTCGTATGAATGTACATGGCCAGCCAGGACTATATCGACTTTGTGATCAACAAACCAGGGTTCAAACATCACTCTCATGCTCTCTCCTTCCATGTAATGATAGCCATTGCTGTTATACCAAGGACAGTGAAGAAGAACAATCAGCCATGGAGTTTCAGCTCTGTTAACCTTTGGTAACTCGTTTTGAAGCCACTCATACTGAGGAGTATATGTCCCTGCACCAGCATAATATTATCTTTGTTAGGCCCTTATCTTCTTCAAGAGAAGAAGACTTAACCAATGATAAAATCTGAAGAAAGATTACTACCATATGCTGAATAAGAAGAAAGGACAATTATGTATGCTGATGCGCGCTTAATGGAATACCAAAGTGGAGATGTGCTCTGGGATGCCCTGTAAGGGACAAGGTATCTATGCATATATGGCTTAAAAGGAACGTTTTCGCCCTGAAATTCATAAAACCAATTAGATACATAATCAAGTCAATTTCATAGACTTCAGGTGCATTGGACTTACAATTTCTGGAGCATAATCAAGTTCATGATTGCCAGCAGTCCAAATCCATGGCTGATATGCAGTGCTCTTCTCAGTAAAACGGCCCCATGTATCCCACCTCACATTGTCATGAAGCGGATAATGGTCAGCATAGGAAAGATCACCAACGAACAACACTGCTTGTCCCTTAGGGTTTGAAACATAATGCATAAATGTTGTATTAGAGTCATATGTCTGTCCCAAATCTCCTGTTAACAAAAACATGTCCTCCATTATAAAGAAGCAATGGGACTTCTCATATCACGATTCCAGAGACCATAATAACTAACCCATGATGCCAAATGTATACGGGACATCAGGTCCTACTTCTGGAGGAGTTGTAAACCAGAACCGGCGAGTTTCATTGCCTGATCCGAGCTCATAGAAGTATTTGGCATTATACTGCAAATAAGCACCATAATTTGTTTGAGTTCATTGAAATACGAGCTTGAAAGAAAAATCATCAACTTACTTTTAATCCTTTAATGGTGGCATGATGAATGAAACCAGAAGTATAATTATAGTATCTGTAACTTGTGGTCCGGGACTGAGCTTTAAATTTGCGCTTGATGAGGCGTTTTGCTTCCCAATATGTCACCAGGTTGGGGTGCCGCTCTAGAGGGGTCACCCAGGAAATGATCACACTCTTCCCTACACGATCCCCCTGAGTTATATGGACCTGCACACCATAAAAGCCAGCCAAAATTCAATAATACAAAAGCAAGGAAAAATATATATCCAGGATCTGATCTGAAACCATGATCATATTAAACCTGCTCAGGTGCATTGTAACCAGAAGGTGGAGGGAAGGCGTCTATCGGCATGTCAACAGAGGCCTCAGGCTTCCTGAAATAATGACTGGTGACACCTCCATTGCATATCCCAGCAAGGTTCAACAACAGAAGTAACAGGAACGCCATTCCCGCTGCAAATGAAAAATTTTCTTCTTTTCAGGATGTTTCAGCCTGAGAGCCCAGTCAGTACTTACTTATACACGTCAGGTTTTTCGGTTCCGAGAGGAAAGGATAATGAACCGGGGATTTCTCTACTTTGGTTTCAGATTCGCACATTCCACCCGGGTGATTATTTTATACTAAGTTGCTTTACCCTTTGAGAGGAAAGAAGTTGACTTGATTGCACTTTGTGCGGTGAACCGACTCCTGAAGTAGAATTTGTGCTGTGTCGGTCGATTCAGTCCAATGCACTTCAACCCAACTTAAAGTTTCACAAAAATATGCTCCACTATATGAGGCCCTTATGAACAAGGTAAATTTTGGGTCAATTTTCTTTTCGGATGGTGTTTTATAGTCTGATTTATTGTTAAAATAATGGAGTCAAAAAAGATAAGGATATCAGATTTTAAATTAAAATGGAATTAATCTTTATCTAATACATATCTAATAACACCGACTGCCTATGAATCACTTCACAAGAGAAAGAATTAAAAAAAAAAAAAAGAGAATAACCAAACATCAGCTAATCCAGTACTAGTACAGACAAAAACTCGAATAGGGTTAAGATTAACCCAATCACCAAACAATGCCAGAAATATCTAACGGAGCAATAAACAAATCCGTTTGTACCAGTCAGTGTTCCACTCTGCTTTGATCTTTCATCCCACTTCCGACGAATTAAAGGTATTCTCTTATTCCTCTCGCTATCATTGCTTCATGTCTGCAGCCTCCATCGACTGTATTAGGTTTTTAATTATTTATATTAAAAGTGATTTGATATTCTAATTACGGTCTAGTTTTGGGGATTAGATCTAAGCTTTTGGTCAAGAAATGTGACTGTATGAATTATTTGATGTGATAAATGTGAGAAGACGCCTTGAGTTTTGGATTCATCGTTATGAATTTTGGGTGGGATTTGAACAAGATTGGGAAATGCTAAACGGGAAATGAAAGCAGATTGATTTTTCTCTTTTTTGGTTTTTACCTGAGATGAGGGCAGATATGCTGTTTGATGGCAGTCGATAAATTATTCTGAACTGGTTCTTGTCTGTGGAATTGTGAAGTTTCAATCGGTATATGTTATGAGAAACTATTTTTAACACTCCAAAGGTTTGTAATTTTGGTTATATTTATTGCCATAGTGTGGTTGAGGGACTTCACTGAAGGTAAGCTGGTGGTAGTTTTAAAACAATGTGGTTTGGAAAAAAGTGTGTTGTAAATCATGTATGCTAATTAAATAACTTAGTTGTTGAATTTCTTGTAGTTGTGATTGTACAAGAAGGCTTGGCATGGGAAATTCTGGTTCAAATTTTTGGAGGATTAGGTGTTAGAGTGGAAAGAAAAAGAAAAAGAAAAAACATGATAGATTTTTTTCAGTGTGATAAATGTGTCTTTAATCCAACGCCTTTTTTTTCTGGCATAAGTCCCTAGTTATGAACTTTGGTGCATACTGAAGTGAGGGCGGGGTTTTCTTGCTATGAGAAGAAATGGAAAAAGAAAATGACGGCATTTGTTTTCCTGGTGTGTAAGTTCATTTTAAGCATGCCTATTTTAAAGAGAATCTCATGTGTTTGGTTCATTTGGGATTTCAGAACTTTTGGAAATGGAAGGTAATCCAGACCCTGAGCACTGCATGATGATTGAAGAAAGTTACCAGGGAAGTATGCAAATTGATTCAAGTAGAGCACGATTTCCATGCTGCATCGTTTGGTCACCCCTTCCTGTCATTTCCTGGTTGATTCCTTTCATTGGCCATATTGGCATATGCAGAGAGGATGGGGTGATTTTGGACTTTGCAGGGCCCAACTTTGTGTGTGTAGACTGTTTTTCTTTTGGGGCAGCTACTCGTTACATCCAAGTGAAAAAGGAACAGGTATCTTCAAGTTCTCAAAAGAAGCTAATGTTTGTCTGCTTTGGAGATATATATTTTGAAATTGCTGCTGAGAGTGGTGGGCACAGACCAGTAGATAACTTTGTTAATTTATAATGCCCTTAATTTTCAGTGAATTGTTTGCAGAGCCTTTTCTGCAGCTGATGTGGTGTGTTGCACTTCAATTATACATGCTTGCTGGTTATGAAATTCATAAAAACATGATTGAGTTGAAGCTACATTTTGCTATTCATGTGTTTTAGTTATTGTCCTCTGCTCCTTTCTGATTTTGTTTTTTTTAATTTTGCTAGCAGTGTTGTATTTCTCCCTATTTGTCTGCACTGAATGGTGATGATCAATACCAGCCAAATGAACCAGAGAGAGACAAATTGACTTGGGATGATGCACTACGAAAGAGTACACAGGAGTTTCAACACCGATCGTATAATCTTTTTACTTGCAATTGCCACTCCTTTGTAGCGAACAACCTGAACAGGTTAGGTTTTAATTCTGGTGGGTGGAATGTGGTGAACTTAGCTGCATTTATGTTCCTCAAGGGTCGTTGGGTGAGCATTACATCCATATTGCGAACTTTCCTGCCATTTATTATAGTGACCTTTCTTGGACTCACATTTGGCGGCCTGACCTATATCAAGTTTTTGGCATTCTTCACCCTGCTCCTTGTTGGTTGGTTTCTTATTGGTACTTACTGTTTCAGTAATGTGATCCAGTTGTAGCTTACATGTTATTTGATCGTCTTAATGTACAAGGTCTGTAGTTCAACACTTAACATTCATTGTTATACAATTGAAGTAATAGAGTGTACTTGCAGCAATATGAACTATGACATCTGATTTTTATTTTTTCTTTGTTTGTGTGCATCAGTACATGTAGTGTGTGCTTGCTTGTGTGATCTTTCCAGGGTAGTAAACTAGAAACTCGTTGTTACCTTAAGCTGGAAATTACCCAACGGTAAATGGTTCTTCTGCATGACTGAGGTTTAGGACCACCTGAGCATTGATCTGAACCTGTTAAAAAAAAGTTACAGAACTGGCTTCGTTCTTACTCTTAGGTGATTGAGATCAAGGAATTGTTTGTGGCACTAACCACTAGGACTGTAGATGGCTATTGTTTGTTGCTTTCTTTCTGTATAACTATTCACTCAATATGTTTATTTGACCTTCCAAACTTCTCTATACCCAGAAGCCACAAGGCATTTTCAGATAACCTGTTCCACCATAGTTTATGTTTCGAATGGAGATTCATTTTAAAAGCATTATAATCAAGAAATCATAAATTTGTTATATTAAAATTATATACACACAACTTTTGTAGATGTTTTTAAAATAAAGATAAATTAATATTTAATTATATAATAACATATTATCTAAATATACAAAATATGTACACATATTGTATGTACATAGCATTAAACACATAATTTTATCATTGAACTATTATTTTAATTATTTTTAAAAAATGCAACACTATGTCATTAAATTGAAAATTCGATTCATTGGTTGAATCGGTTAACTGGTATGGGCTTGCTTAGCTCTAGTTTATGATGAGTTGAGTGAATCATGGTTAAACCACTAAAGTTATCTCGATTCAAAATTATACTATTAGGTTGTCCCAATGACATCAATTATAAAATTGAGAACATAATCCTTCAGTTAAGGTGAGTTGGGTCGTGGTTAAGTCATTGAAACTATCTTGATTCACAATTATAAGGTTGGATTCGAGTTAAATCGAATGTAAACAGTAATATGTTCCTGTTTAGGCTCATTTCGTACTGTTTTGGTTCAGATTCGTATTCGTATTCGTCGAATATTTTTATAATAAAGTTTGTATTCGTATTCGGTTTGTTTAACTAAGTTTATATTCGGCTCGTATTCATATTCGGTTCGTATAATTCGTTTTTATATTTATTAAAAATTATAATTAATATAAATAATTAATAAAATATAATTAAAAAATTATTATTTTAAGTTTGGGTTCGTATTCGTGTTCGTGTTCGTGTTCGGTTCGCATAGTTCGTGTTTGGGCTTGTGTTTGCTGAATTTTAAAATTGCAGTTCAGGTTTGTGTTCGCATTCAGATTTGTTCGATTCGTTTTGGGTTTGTTCGAATTGAATTTAAACACGAATCTGAATATATTTGGTTCGAATCTAACCCTACATAATTAGAATATGAAGTTACTCAATTGACATTAAATGAAAATGGAAACGATCAAATCTGATCACTCATAATTTTAATTAGGCCCAAGGATTTATTCCCACCCATAGTTTGATATTGTCCCAAATTCTCACCTTTCAAGTTTGTAAAACCCAAAGTTCCATTATTTGACCAAATTTCATACAATTTTCTTAATATTTTTGATAAAATGATTAAAATACCATTAAAAAATAAAAATTTATAAAATTATATTTAAATATTAACATTTTTAAAAAATATTTAAATTAAAAAAATTAAAAGCAACCACCACTGTCGGTGTCAATGGCGGTGGTTACATCTAATGGAACTAGATGGTTGAAAACGACCACCTAGTTGGTCTCTTCGTTTGGTCAAGACTATCAATCTAACTGCCTTTTGTTTTGATGGAGACAGTCAAGCTAGAAATGATCGATAGGGTCAAAATCGATCATTTTTAATCATTTTCGATTGTTTTTTTTAGCGAAAGCTGTTAGATCTGGCCTCCCCTGGAACTAAGTAGTCGAAAAAGAGTCATCTAGTTTTATTATCGGTGGTAGTGACTGCTTTTAATTTTTTTAAATTTAAAAAAAAATTTATATATTTTTTTAATTTTTTTTTATATATTTTAAATATTTATATAATATTTTATATTTATATAAAATTTATTTTATAAATTTTTATCCTTCAAATAATAAAAATGTTCTTTAATTATCAAAAATTTAACTGTTGACCATTAGATTTAATCAACAGATAAGATTTTAAATTTTACAAACTTGAAATGTGGGATTTTAGGAAAGAATCAAACTTATTGGTGGGAATAAGTATTTTCGCCTTTATTTAAATATAATTTAGATTTTATATTTAATTATTAAATATATAAAATTAATTTAACTATTATTTTTAATATTTATTTAAATAATACATCTAATTTTCTAGGGTTTTCTCGCTTAACATACATAATTTCCTTTAATAATTGCATTATTTACCTTTTTAACCTTAGGTCTCATGTTATTTTTATGCGAACGTAATCAAGGATAGACGCCAACGCTCGATGCACTGAAATCTTTAAATGTCCGTTGCCCATATGAGATGGCATATTTGTAGTTAAAATGAATTCAAGGGGCGTTTAAAATAATATCATAACAAATTTGCATATTTACTGGAAAGAGAGGGGCTCACACGAAAGCGCAGAGAACAAGCCTTTGTTCAGTCGAGAGATAAATAAGGAAGAATATCTGTTCGGCCGGTGAAAATATCGAAGAAAATGGCAGCAGAAGAAGGTCAGGTCATCAGTTGCCACACTCTCGATGCATGGAACGACCAACTCACGAAGAGCAACGAATCTAAGCAGCTGGTTTTCTTCTGTTTCTGTTTATCACTGTTTGCCTTATAATCTGCTAATTTTTTTTGTGATTTTTTCGTTGTTGATGAAAAAGTCGGTGGATCTGACTTTGTTTCGATATTCTCGAATGTGATTCTAGTGTTGATGTGAGCGCTTAATAACATAAATATTTTTATGATATTGTGGAGTATTTTTATTGTTTCAAGGAAAATACAGTCGTCTGTACCAGAGAAATCATCATATTCTTTTAGGAGAATTTATTTAAATTTTATAAATGATGAACTCTGATGGTTATTAAAATTAGATTTGTAGAATAATATTAATGTAATTCTTAAAAAACTGTGAGATCTGAATGTTTAAAAATGAATCATGAATAATGTTATAGGTTTGGTGCAGATGAGATGGGCAAAACAAAGTGTTGTGTGTCTAATATTCATTGAATTGAAGTGGGTGGTTTTGATACAGGTGGTTGTTGATTTCACTGCCTCATGGTGTGGACCATGCCGTTTTATAACACCTTTCTTGGTGGAGCTGGCTAAGAAACTGCCTCAAGTTTTGTTTCTCAAGGTTGATGTTGATGAACTCAAGGTAACATAGTGCCTTTTAGTATAGCTTATTTAATTTAGATTATTCGATTATACTAGGTAAATGATAATGACATGTTTAGGATAGTTTATGTGCATAATTTAAATGTAGATTATATAATCACTTACTCTAGTAGGATTAGCCTTTGCTGAATTATTTGATTTAATGATTTTTTTTATATATCTAATTGAAAAGCTAAATTATGAGGCATATTGAACACTTTAACGCAAATAATCAGTTTTTTTAAGATTATTTGCTAAACAATCACAATTGGATTATGATTATTCAAACATGTAAGAATTCATTATCATAGTCAATTATTTTTATAATCATAAGTTGTGCTAAATGAACACACAATATCCACATCAAATTATTTTTGGGGACAAAAGAAACTTTGTTCAGCGATAAGTAAGTATTTTCTTGTTATGCAGTCTGTTGCTACAGATTGGGCTGTGGAGGCAATGCCGACCTTTATGTTCTTGAAGGAAGGAAAGATTTTGGACAAGGTGGTTGGAGCCAAGAAAGAGGAACTGCAGCAAACCATTAATAAGCACTTGGGCTCTGCTTCTGCTTAATTATCAGATAATTTGCTTTCTGCTTTTAGCTTTAGAGGATATAGACCTCAATATATGCTACAAGTGTGGTCTTGATTATGGGATAAATTGCATTGTGTCTTTATATTTGGAGGCTATGGACCTTAAAGATTCTATCAGTGTGGACTTATAACTAAATATTTTATATTTATCTGGTGAATTCTACCTTTAAAATATTCCCTTTTAGAAAGAACATCTCATGGTCTTTTCCAATATTTCCTGATCCCATGGAATGAGTCGTTGCAACTACCAATATGTTTTATTAATTTATCCCACTCACCAAACTTTCAATATCTGTACGTCAACATGTTTCAGGCCTTCTTCTTAGAGCCCACCATGTTTTTTTTATTAAGTATTTGATTGATAAAAGCACATGTTACCCATTTTTCACTTTAAATTGTACATTGAAATATAGAACATCTATTTTTAAATCCAATTTATTTAACTTCCAGAAAAAAAAAAAATCATATCTAAAAATATTAGTTCATAATTTTGTAATAAGATAGATTAATGAAAATGTTAATGATAGACCTTGTAGCAATTACTCTCAAATGGATTTCGACTGATTCAAGTCTAAACAAAAGCTCGTTCCAATTTGACAATATCTCACTTAAACCTGTTCAAGTTGGTGAATATTATCTCAGAGTGATAGACAGATAAATAACCCACAATCCTTTTAAGTTTGGTTCATTTAAACAGAGTGTGGACTGGCTTCACCCTTAAGCGTAGACATTCAATTATATAAAAAGGCATTAGGTTGAAGACATGGGAAAATAATTTCAATGGACTGTAACAATAAGCTCCTTGAATTTCCATCAGAAACTGCACATTTAACAGAGAACATGTTCATACTGGGATCCCCACCCAACATGAACCTAAACCGGGGCTGCTTCTTCCCCGTTTGACATTAACAGAATACAACAAACCGACACAATCCAATTCATTACTTTCCCCCTGCCCCATATACGGTTAAAACGCCCAGGACTGGGTTTATGTTCACCTTAGAGCCCCCAATGCAGGACCCTGGGAACCGCAAACAACTAACAAACATTACTGATTTTGTCTATCTCTGGCCACAGCTTCTCCCTATTGGAAAGGCTATGGCGCCCTACCTAACTAGCATAACTTTTTCCCTGTACTCTACTGTTTATTCTTTCTCTCTTCCTTCTTAGCCTGCTGAAAGTGTATTGTTAATGCAATAGTTGCAACAGAGTTAACCCCTCCAGTTTTCGGTTGAAACTGTAGGAGAACAAACAGCTTCAACGGATAATCGCTTCAAGACATTCGGACATGGGTCTTGGCCAAAGTTACTGTTGGATATGGCGACGGTGCATTTCTGCTTTCCGACACAATTCTATAAAATTTAAGAGTAAAAAGGGTGAGATAAAATGGATTTATTACAGCTTTTTTGTAAACAGGATAAGACGGCAATTACCCTTTGCAAGATGTCGTAAGATGTTGTAGCATGGCAAGGTCCTTGCTGGTAAGTCCCACAAGTTCCTGAAGGAGTTCCAAAGCTTGCAAATTTAATTGATGAAATGCTGTGGCCTGGACTACACCGCAGGTGAGCTTTGGGGCTGTGGAACTCTTCTGGTTTTCCGTAGCTTTCAATGTGCCAGTTTTTGATAGTCGGATGAAATTCAGTGACCTCAGCACAAACACTGGTTACTGATCTCTTCACAAGAGAGATTCTTGAAGGATCCCCTCCAAGTTCTTCGAAAAGGACCAACAGATTTTGTGTTGGCTTCAACCATGATCGAGGCACATGGTACCTGGAGATCAAATTTTGTTAGTTCAGGCCCTTAAAGAGTTTTATCATTTGGTGTTTCTATCTTATCGTATATACCATCTCTGGGTTGGTTGGCCACAACCAAGCTGACACTTCGGAGGTCGGTAAGACCTGGCGTAATTGCAGCCAATGCAGTTTCCATTCGCATATGCAGTCCAGTATCTGCCAATACTTTGCCCATTTATCCATATTTGACCCTTTCCCATACCCTCCATGTCCAAGGCCAATGGCTCATCTCCTTCAGGTGCGTTGAAATAAGCCTGCAAAGTTTTAACAGAACAGATTCAGATTTCCAAAAACAACTAACTACCACAACAAAAGTCGAAAATTTTCTATGTTTACCTTATGCCATGTTAAGGGCTGCGGCCGTTGTGCAGCTAATGATCCCTGCATCCACTCAACAGAGGAGAAAGCATCTGGGGAAACAAGATTCATTGCTTCTCCTTTCAGACCGACCTGTTCAACAAAAACCCCGTTACAAGAAAAATCCCTCTATAATAACAAGCAAACAAGAAATAAAAAGGTAAGAATAAGCAAGCAACCTGGTAAGTCCACTTCTGCCAGGACAAGTCCCATTTTTCCTGATCAAGTCCATGCAAGGCAACTGGACCGAGGATTCCAGTGTTCCATGTCTCAAAATGTCCACCCACATTCTTCATAACAAAAAAAACTTCGTTAATTCCGTTGGTTCCAGATTTATGCAATTAAAATAGAAAAACCAGGGAAGGAGAACTAACAGGCAACCCAACAGCAACACTCAGCAGCGCAATTCTGTTTGTTCCAGCACGCAGATTCACCTTTCCGGTATATGTAAATCTCCTATACTGTCTTGTTCCAAATGCAGAACCTATGAACAACATACGATAAAATTGTTATTTTTTAACAGACAAAATGCAGATCATACCGGCAAAGATTCTATACCTGATAGCTCTCCGTTAACAAAGACATGCACGGCGTGACCTGTTGATTGAACAATGAGAGTAGGGAGTTCCCCTCCGTGCAGGAAGGATTCTGAAGAACCAATATTGACACTGCAGTCGCATGGAGAAGAAACATTATTAAACATGTAAATTATCAGCTACCGTTGTTTAGAAATCGTCGAAGAACATTCATGCTTCTGGAAGGACTTATTTCCCAGAACTCAATGCTGTTTCTTTACTATTAAAGGATGATACATGATATGGCATGTTACTGGAAGGTATAAGATAAGACCGGCAGGAAATAGGGCATAAACATAGTCATTATCGACGGAAAAAACAAGAGAGAAGCAAACCACTAATTATGTACCATAAATAATTAGAGGTATATCGAACCATTTAGGGATCAATCTCACCTAGTTATGTACCATAAATAATCACTAGCATCCCTAGTAACATTTATTTGCTCTAACAGACCCTCAGTGGTGAACGTTGAGCTGTCGTCTATCAAAGAAATATCCTCATTGTAACTCTCCCATGAAAACATTCCGGCATTCGTTGGCAACATTTCCATCTGTGATGTCTGAACTCCAACCTGTAAAGAAGGATCACCTAATTGTCAAATATTACTCAAAATAAACGTTAACATTTTCATGAAAAGGAAGAAAAACGTTGTGTCCTAGATTACGACCTTGATTGTTGTGTTCCTACTGAAATATAACGTTGCACGAGGTCTTACAAATTTATACCTTGGCAGTGTTAAAGACAACATTTCTGCAGTCGGGGAGGATGCTGACGGACCATGGAGGCAAGTTATAGTGCATGTTATTGAACATCACCCTTGCACCAGACTTTGTATCATAGTTTGAGAGAAAAGCTGCACAATCTCCAGATTCTGAAGAAAACACATGAGCCTGGAAAACATTGACACAGTTCAGTACACTATTAAACAACTTTGAAGAGGAGAAGGCTTCAAGGTACAAGGGATAACCTGCTGAAAGCTCCCTAATGAAGTAACTATCGGATCAGCAGAAACTAAAGCTCGCTCACACATCTTAATCGACCTGTGAAGCTCTTTTAGATGACCATATTTCGGTTGCCTGATCAGACCTACCAATATTGTCATAAAGTAGTCAGCTACATTTCTAAATATCATATGTGCAGAAAACTATTCTGGTGGGCTGTCACATCTCACTTCATACCATATTCATCTATCGGAGCATCGTAGTCATAGCTTGTGGTGATGAACGGTCCCCCAGCTGTCCGTCCGAAATTTGTCCCTCCATGATACTGTTTTACATACAAATGAGCTCTGGTTAGCTTCTCAAGTCATATATTGAATCATTCCTAAGAAAGATTTGAGAACCAAGGCAAACCATATAGTAGTTGATAAATGATCCTCCTTTCTGTATAAATCGAGCAACTGCATATGCCAAATCCTGAACTGGGCGCTGATGAATCGGGCCACCAAACTCCGAGAACCTTCACACAGACAACAAAAAAGGCTTATTCAGTGCATCGACATGTCAACATATTGAAAACTGAGGTGACAAAATGACAACTTATACATACCAGCCACTCCAAGCCTCTGTCCACAATGTAGGTTTGTATGGCTTGTTGGGAGCAAATGTATCGCAGTAAAAACCATTACATGTGTTTATCTGTTACAAGTACCCAAAGTACTCAGGCTCACACACAAGTATGATAATTAAAGCAGACTATTGGCAACCTCCATACGTCGTTCATACATTCATTCTAAGCTTAACTTATATGTCCCAACACTAAAACACGAGATCGAAAGAGCTAAAAACGGTAGAATTAATCAGTCGCTGTATGTTAACATATTACAGAGAATGCAATTAGAGCTAATTTTATGCGTTGAGTGCTTTAAGCGAGAGGCTACTCACCACAGGATCCGGGGCATCATCTTCCTTGCACATCACCCAGGGGACCCCAGTCCCCATTTCTACAGCCATCTTGGCCGCCCAAGTCACATAATTATAGCCTACAGACCCTAGCAGCTTGCTTTGTGCTCCATACTCATTCTCAATCTGCAACAGCATAATAAATATAAATGCCATATATATATATATATATATCATTAAAAAAATGACTGAAACCACAACAGACAATGACCCAGATCAGAAGCCAAACCTGAGAGAGGATAATGGGTCCGCCCTGGGACTCAAACAAATTTTCACTCTTCATCAGCCCCACAATTTTCTCAGTGAAGCCTTGCATTGCCCTCTGCAACAGAAATTAACACAATTATACTAATTTGTATAAGAATCCAAGAGTTTTATACGCTTTTTTACTTCAACTTGACAAGCAGTTCAAAGAAGGACACTGAACTAGAATATATATATATAAAACAATAGTATGATCTGAGATTAGGAAATGTGACCTTGAAAGGTTCATTGTCTGTTCTGAAACTGATGCCTGGAACATACTTCAACCAAACAGGAAATCCTCTGCGCAACAAAAACCAGAAACTGAGGGGAAAAAGAAGAAAGAAGGGCCTGACATTGCAAAACGACCAGAGAGAGAAACTTAGATCTGAAGAAAGAAAGATTGGGTACCCAAAATTCCATTCCGCACAAATGTAAGGTCCAATGCGAATGTGAGCATAGAGCCCTGCTTTTTGTACTGTTTTTATGAATCTCACCAGGTCATATCTCCCTTCAAAATTATACTATAAACCATAGAAGACATGACAGAAAAGGCAACAAATTAAGAAGAATAAATGAAAAAAAGACAGGAAAGGGAAGCAGGGTTTAGCTGAAATAGAGAGAAAGTGAAGTACATTGCCAGGAGAAGGCTCGTGAACATTCCAGAAAACATAAGTTTCAATCACGTCAAGGCCTCCATCTTTTGCCTTCTGTATCAGATCCTCCCACATCTGCACCAAACCCACTTTGTAAGGAGCCAAAATATGAACCCACAAACAAGGAGAGTAGATAGACAGAAATGTGAATATACATCAGGAGTACTTCTTGGGTAATGAATGGAACCAGAGAAGAGAATTCTTCTCTGCCCATTTATCACAATTGCCTTTCTATCGTAGGTCACGCTGCACTTGATCAGTTGAGCACCCAAACACAAACCCAGGCTTAACACAATGAACAACCTGGAAACCACCAAAGAACCCATTTTTTGCTCTTCAATCTCCAGTAGCTCAGGCTCACACTCCACACCCAAAGAAAGAAAGCTCCCCTTTTAGCGGTGGAGGGAAACTTGAAGCCAAAAGTAAAAAAAGTGACAGAAAACAAGTGCGAGAGCGAGAGAGAGAGAGAGAGAGAGAGAGAGAGAAGAGGTGTTCAGGTCTACTTGGCTTATTGTGGAGCAAGAACAACAGGGTCCATTGCTTGCTTTGGGGTCTGAAACGAGGAAAGAACCAATTTATAAAGTGATTTCGATATCCACAGCTTTCACTCGCTCACCGCACACAGGTGTCAATTGTCATGGCTGCGTGGCCATGAGCTACTAAAGCTGTAGTTACAGTAAATCCATTGAATGACCTGACACACAAAGTTACACTTTTACTATTTCTTAAGTCAGATTTTTAAGATGAAGATCTACCTCTAATCCACCATTGGAGAGTGCTGAGCACGCGTTAACAGAATCCAGTAATATTAATTAATTACATTATTACTTTAGAGGATTATTATTATTATTATCATTTTCATTATCTGGGTATCTGGGATCTTTCCTCTTCCAGCCTATATCATTGTTGAAAGCTCAATTTTTTACACTAACCCTTATCTATCTCAAATAATTTCACCGATTTCTTTCATTCTTTCATATGGGATTTCGTCTTGAATACGTTTTCTCCGAGAAATTGACAACAGATCTTCACATTACGTAACATGTTTCAAATCATGTTTCTCTTTTCCTGTTTCACTGATGCACATTGCCATAACAAGTACTTGAACATTCAGTTTGGTGCACTAGCTTCCAATTTTAACCTACAAAAATCGCACAGCCAGCCGACAAAAGTCTCTGATTGAGGGGGGCTTTGACTCCAAAATATAATTTACAATCAAGGCTGTTACGGTATTTACATAGTGACCAGCTGCGGTTGTCTCGGCTACGGTTCATATTGAAGAAAGAAACAACTTGGCCCACCATGAAAATTTCCGTGTGAACTAGGGTAAGTTAAGAAACCAGGAAGCCTCCTCGCATCCCATCCATTCAGCGCTTTTTATTTTGTCACAAATCTTCCTTCCAAAGTCACACTAACCTCTACTTCTTCCTACTTTGTCTTCTCTCTCTCTCTCTCTCTGTAGATATGCCCAGATCTCATGCATGCATGTCACCGCAATTTCATGCACCAACCACTTCTATAAAGTTCCATACTTTAACAATTCTGTATATTATGCTCAAGCCCTCCATACCAGATACCGGAAACACATTCATCCTCATCAACTTTTACACATCTATAAGGTAGTATTCCTCCAATTAAACCAGTTGGTAGATATAATTCATTAGTTATATATCTATTTGAATTCAGTAAGCCACTCTCTTCGTCACTTAGACCAACTTTAATGTTCATATTAATTTATTTATTATTATAAACATCTTTTTATCTATATAATATAATATATTAATTGATATTATAGCATGGTGGATTAGGCCAATTTTGGCCCAATGTAACATGGTTCACTGCCGCATAAGCATGAATGTAAGTTTTTGAATAATATATTGAACCAAATCGAAAACTACTTTGTATCTAACTTTCAATACATTTATTTAGTTCGGATCGAATTAAATATCATGATTAATTATCTAATCTTATCCTAAATTACATATTCAGGTTGAGAAGATAAATCTCATTAACAACTGTAGAGGAAGGTTCTTTCTGGTCAAAGTAAAAATTTTAAATAATTTCTAATTAATATGGACATAATTCTGTCACCAAGATTTTGTACGCCACTCAGGGCAGCGAACGGCCGGGAACCATGCGAATGTATGTAGACAGAAAGAAACGAGAATAAATAAATAAACAAAAGCTGAAACGTTTCTTAGAATTTGATGAATGGAGAATGTAACCAAGTATGCTCTCACTTTAATACAATATTAAAATGAACCTGAGTCCAGTTCTTATGAGCTGTTTCATTCAACATGGTCAAATTTTGATTCTGCCCTGTTCTGTCCCCACGTAACATGTTTTTTACGAACTAGTCGTGATTTGAACCAGTTAGGTGGGTTAGGTTTGTTAGAACGGGACTTTGGCTTTTGGGTTTCTTTTTTTTCCTTTTGTTTTATAGGGTGGTTCAACGGCGGAAAGGGCGGAAGAATTGGTTCTGGTCAGAAAAGTGAAAGAAAAACCCTAAAACCATGGGGCCATGGTCGCAACCCGGGCTCCTATAACTGCTTTGCTTACCCACTTCCTACCGCAGATTTCGGGCTCTTAATTACAACTTATCATTATTATTTGGTCACCCACCGGTGGTCTCCCATATTTATGAGATATGTCAACCTTTCATCAATGCCGTATGTAAAAGCCTTCCAATATATTCTCGTATCGTTCTCAAGGACTTATCTTTAAAAATTATATAAAAAATCTCTCTGACAGTGAGCAGACACGAGCTAAACTGATGCTATAAACATTTTTTAGTTGAAATTTGATTCAAATATTTTAAGTTAAAATTAAAAATAACTTAAGTAGATATATGTGAAAATGACAACAAGATGATTAAAGGCCAAGTACCATGATTCTTGTCAAAATATAAATCAAGGAGGTGACAAATTGGAGATATGTGTATCTCATCTTTGTTTCATCTCCAACTGAAATCTCTTTTTCATTCAAAGAGAGACAAGCTGAAGACTCGATTTTATATAGATCAAACTGTCATTTCTAGGCATGGATATTATTTCAAGAATGCTTTAACTTTGGCATCGACATTACGCAATGATTCATTCATTCTCCTGTAATCTACAGTTTCTACAGAAAACACAAAGCCATCTGCAGTCAACATTATTTAAGAAAGCTTTAATGGCAGTTTTTTTCATGACATCTTAAGGGGAGTTTTGGTTTGGTCCTACCATGCCACGCACCACACACTTTACCTGTCGTTGCATCTTATTTTATCAAAGAAGAATGTGCACCCACATCGCACATTTTGGCACCTGCCTACTTTCCTTTATAATAAATCAGATGCCTGCCACTATCTATCAATTACATTATTTTGACTGGGAATTTTGTTCACTTATTTGTTGGACGCCAAAAATTAAAATTAATACCACGGTGTTCAGGAGGGATGGATGCGAATTGAATCAGAGGTGGAGTTGGGATTCTGTTGACGAGGAGTGGGCATGGCTCCCCTTGGCCCTTTCTTGTCTCCACCCCTAAGTCGAATCGAGTTTAGGCATATCGTTATTTGAATTTGGTTGGTTTTATAAAAGATAAATGGGAACATACTGTTTAAATTCATTATCACATTCATTTTAGATATATTTGAAAATATAGATTCGAATATGAATATATTCATATTTGTCACAAAACAAATATATTCGATTTAAAACTGTTGTAGTATAAATTTAAAAAACTTACACACATTTTTAATTATTATACACGAAACGATGTTGTTTTATTACTTTGTATAAAACGACATCATTTTACGTTTTAAAAAATGATCAAACATGAATCTGTTGAGTCAATTATTTTTTATATTTGAGTTTGGATTCCTTTTTGTTTTCTTTGCTCTTCAAAACTCGTATTTATATTTATATTTAATGACTTCATACTCATATTTTATTTTACAAATCAAATATAAGATTAAATCTGAATAAATTTAGTTTGCATCAAACCTTAACAATCAACCTTTGGTTAGTTGCTTGGATGGACACACGTGCCTTTTGTGTGATAAATTGAAATCTTTCCCGTACACTAAACCTACCTCAAACCACCATGTCCTGGTCCCTTCCCTCCTCTTACGGTAATTGACCACGTGGCATTGTTTATTGCAAAAAACAAATAAGTACTATTACGGTGCCGTTTTAAGTCATTATCGTTTAAGAGACTAGTTAAACTAGTGGCAGAAAAGATAATGACAGCAACACCAACTCACGCCACTGGTTCGGCTTGATTTGATTGGCTGGCGAGTCGGGTGACACGACACGTGCCTTGGATGATTAACCTTTACGACCAAGACTACCGTGATTGACATCTATCACTTTTGCAGAGTCAACGTCGTTAATCTCCGTCAATACGTTTCGCATTGTGATTCCTTCAAGTCCATAGACGAGGTTAGATTCGCACCCGTTAACGTCGGTGGAAACGGCTCTGTTAATCTGAGTTGTCAGTTTTGGCCCTTTCACTTTTCAACGGAATATTCTCCTAGATTGGGTTTTACAAACGCGCGTTACGAATGTATATGTACGCTCCAGTGAAGAAGGTACAATTCGTACAAGTCCCATCATCACGCGCCTGGATATCGCGTTGATCTAAAATACTACACGTGGTAGCCAATGCAAGTAATATAGAAAATGGAATCTCTGCTGGATTGGATCCAATGTGGTAAAAGTAGCAGTTGGATTCCAAATCTTTTAGCTAAGATCCAAGTCATCCGTGTGTGTTCGAGATAGAATTAATTCGATTAAAATAAGAATAAAATCATTTTTATGTCAAATTCAGTTATTAGTTTAATAACCTCGAGTCACTTTGAGTTGATATTTTATTAAATTTACTCAGTTTTAAATATCAATTTAATTTCATTCAACTTAATTCGAGTTTATTTATGTAAAACTCAAATTGATTTATTTTTTAAACTAAATTAAATTTAAATTAAAAAAAAAATTCAATTCAATCTTCTTAACAAAATATGAACAATAATAAGATTCGTTTTAAGTTTAATTAATAATTTAAATTATATTATATTAAATAATTATATATATATAATTTTGTTAATGAATTATAAATTTAAATTAAACCTTAAATAAATAGTGGCCCAAAATGATTCTAAAATATGGACTTATTACAAACCGTTTTCCTCTTTGGGCATGAAGACCCGTTGGAAAAGCGAAGAAGGTTAATTAAGAAAGATGGATATAATGATTATTTAGCACATGTCCGCCCTAATTACCGTTAACCATACTAATTAATTTTAATCAGATTGATTAGCGTGAAGCATGTCAATCAATGCTTCATGCGGAAGCATGTAATCTTTGCTTTTGGAGTCCATAATTATCTATCACGCTTTGGGGGCCCAGATGTTGGCCTGCCTGCCTGCCTGCCTGACTCTTTCTCAAATACGTTGCAGTGTCGTCTTCTCCTTTCATCTCATGCTCAATGCCATACTTTCAAAGCAATTAAGTTGGCTTCTTTTATTTTTCTCTTTGGGACCGTTGTCACAGTCACAGACCAACAAACGGCCCTGAAATAATTCTGTTTAAAGGCTAAAATTAGATTTTAACTAAACGTATCTAAATTCAATTAAAACAAATTATTATGAATCAAATTTGAATTCGAATTATGATATTAAAAGTTTTTAAACTCAAACTTAAATCATACAAATCAAGCACAAACTTGGTTCGCGAACTTAAATTGATTTATTAATTATGAGTTTTAAATAAATATATTTATTTTTCTAACGATTCATAATAAATATATTTACATTTTTTACTTGTTATAATATATATATTTATGTTTTTAATAAATTATAATAAATATATTTATTGTAAATAAATAAATAAATTCTATTAATGTAGTGAATTCGAATTTTGACTATATAAAAATTTGTCAAGCTCAAACTCTTTAACCTAAACTGAATTCAAATAAACGTAAATTTAAATTTGATTCGGTTCAAATTCAATCCTACGCATTACTCATATTTTCATAAAAAAAGAGTGATAAAACTCACAATTATTATGTGATATTTCTATCTCTACGTGGAAGGCTTGTAATTGGGATAGATTCGATATAATTTAAATTAAGTTTGAGGTTAGTTAAAATCCAGATTGAATCTATAATACTCATTATAATATTGAGTTTATCGGAATTGGTACATAAAAAATTGTCGGAAAATAGTAATTCTGTCACTCACAAGATAAACAATATCATTAGATAGATACAATACTTTAGTTTCGATCTTGAATTTTGAGTTAAACTCTAATTTGAGATTAATTTAATGGAGTAAAGTGTAGTTACAATATGTTAATCTCAATCTGGATTTTTGAGTTAAAACTCTAATTTGAAATTAGTTTAACCGAGTCAAGTAATAAATTTGAGTCAATTCAATTCGAATTCAATCCAATCTTATTTATACTCGTAGTTGTGATATGAAGTCAGTAAATGGGCTAAGATAAAGATAATTTGATTTCGAATTGATTATGAACCGAATTTAAATTGAAGCTTGTTTGGGCCTAATCCAGATGGAATCGGCCCTAAGTCAGAGAAAACACTAAGTAGCAGAACCATGGCGGATCCTCGGCAGTTGGCGCCAGTTTAAAGCCCATAGTGTTCGAAATTTCCCTCTCCTAATCTCGAATAGCGAAGAGAATTGTGCAACCAAAATTCAAAACTTCGTTGAAGTTACATTAGATCCCTTAAGCAGCTGTATTTCCAATTCATACTTGTTAATGTGATGCTTCGTAAGCCAATTACATTCCCACTGGACTTCTCGCGATTTCGTTACCAGCTTCGTACCAAGTCAAGTAATCGATACCCGCTGAGAAATAGCGATGACGGCAGCCGGAAGATTCGTAATCCAAATGAAAATCAAGAGGACAGGATATATTTCCACAAAAGCAAGGGTCAACATATCCTCACCAACCAACGAATCCTTGACACTATTGTTCGGAGGTCAAATGTAAATCCAAGTGATACGGTTTTAGAAATCGGACCTGGGACTGGAAATCTCACTCTCAAGCTTCTTGAAGTGTCCAAGAAGGTTTTTGCTTTTGAAATTGACAAGAGAATGGCAGATATTCTCAACAAACGCGTAGCTGAACGCGGGTTTCAAGATAAGCTTTCTGTAAGAATTTTTTCGTACCTGTTCGATAAATGGTCTAAAAGAACAGATAAGATAGGTGAGTGATTAAATTTGAGTTTTTTGATATTGGGTTTTCCAGGTCATGTGGAAAGATGCATTGAAGGCCGAGTTTCCACGATTTGATCTTGTTGTTGCAAACATTCCGTACGGGATATCTTCTCCTCTTGTGGCTAAATTAGTGTTTGGAAAGAACCCATTTAGAAGTGCGACGCTTCTTCTTCAGAAAGAGTTTGCAAGGAGGTTGCTGGCGAATCCTGGTGAGGCTGAGTTCAACAGATTGGCTGTGAATGTGAAGTTGGTGGCTGATGTAGAGTTTGTTATGGATGTAAGTAAGAGGGACTTTGTTCCTTGCCCGAAAGTTGATTCATCTGTGGTTATAATAAGACCAAAAGCAGAAATACCGGACGTGAATCTTGATGAATGGTTAGCTTTCACAAGAACTTGTTTTGGTACGAAAAATAAAACGTTAGGGGCGATATTTAAGAAGAAGAGGAAAGTGATAGAGCTTCTGAAATTATCAAAAAAGATGGGTCCAAAGAGTGAAAATGTTGAAAGTAGTGACTGTTGTGGTTGCAGCGAAAGTGAGGATGATGAAAGAGAGAGTGAAGGTGAAGATTTGTATTCATCTTCTTGCTCAGAACTGGAAGTGAGTTCGTTTAAGGAGAAGATTATAGAGGTCCTAAAGTCTGGAGGATTTGAAGATCAGAGGCCTTCAAGGCTGTCTCATGAGATATTACTACATCTGCTCTCCTCCTTCAATCAAGCTGGAATATTTTTTGCTGACCAAACAGAGCAAAAGAATGTATGCAATGTAGAACTTGTTGCAACTTCCTAAGTTTATCTTCAGTTCCCATTCTGCTCAATTGTCTTTGCAAGAATATAGAAAATTGCTTTGGTGACTACAACTTAGAATGTCTTCCAAGGGACAAGGGTGTTTTAGATTGTGCTTGAAAATATTTGGTTAGTTAAAATGTCTAGTTTTGGTAAAACTAGGTCTGGAACTGCTAGAATTTGCTCACAAAATGGTGTACAAAACTCTCAAGAATGATGTGTGAAACTCTTTTGTTGAAAACAAAAATTCCAACTTAAATCAATGTAGAAGAATGGACTCCATTTGAGTTCAAATTCGAGTTTAGATTGAATTAATTGATTTCAAGCCTAGACAAAATTATTATCAAAACAAATTTGAAGTAAAATTATTTTTGAGTGAGTTCAAGCGTTAGCTCGTCCATCTCAACCTGAATTTTAGTTGGTTTATTTGAAATCAAATCGATTTTGAACTGTACTAGTTCGGACTCAACTTAGATGGAATCTAGCTTTAGTACCAATTTGACCCATCAGTAGTGCGGCAGGCTTAGCCCTCTTGGTCTGGTGACAACTGGGCTTGGGCTTCCTATTTTACGACTCTAATTACCTAATGAAAGAAGCTCCGCTCCAGTCCATCAACATCGCCCTGCACCCAGAGGTCGCAGCCATTGAGACTAACAGGACTTCGCAGTTGCCACAGCACGAAGCTGAAGGATTTAACAAATGGGATTCGGACTCCTAAGAACCATCATCGGACCCCTATCAAGGACCGTAATATCACGCACCGCCGTCACTTCCGCTACCTCGCCGTTATTTTCCTCCACTTTGTTCTTGAAACCCGAATTACGATGCGTCTGGAGTGGCCAATCTCCATGGTTCCCAGTTTTGAATCGATTCCACAGCTTAACCGACACGCGATTTCCGAAGCGAAGACCAATTGACAAGCCTCGTCGCAAAAGAGCCAGTTTGCGTCCGCCAGGTCATTACCTGTTTCTCTCTAATGAATGTTTTAATTTATAGTATCTTAAATTATTGAATCAAAATTAGGTCTAATTTCAAATAAATAATTTGCAGGACCGTATGCTTGGGTACAGTATACTCCGGGGCAGCCTATCAGTCCCAACAATCCTAATGAAGGAAGTGTAAAGAGAAGGAAAGAGAAAAAGCGCATGAGGCAGCGCCGCGCTTTCATTTTGGTGGGTTTAGTTTCAAAAATAAATTTTTAATATTTCTTTTTTTTTTTTTTTTTTTTTCTGCTTGTTCATTGTTTAATATGGAATATCAAATTCAGTAAATGATATATGTTGATTACGTAGTAGTCATAAGTTTGCTAATGAATAATTTATTGTGGAAGCCATTTGGTTTTGGAATATAAAAGTGGCTTGTAATGTAATTGGCAAAATGCATGTATTGCCTCGATTCACACATAGCAGACCATGAGGTCTTATCTACTTTGGCCTTTGTTGACCTTATGGTATTGCCCTTAATATGTGCCTTGCAAGGAAGAGGGAGACAATGGGTTTATATTGACCTAAGGTCCACGGCTTCTGTTCTATGTGATTTGATGCGAGATTTTTAGCATCAGTGATGTAGGAGAAAAGGTTTTAATAGATTAAAATCAGAGTAGTGGTTGCATGCTTAATAAATTTTGTAGGGAGTTGTGAAGTTGCCATTTTTTTTTTTATCATTGCCTGTCTGACATTTATAACTTTATCAAATTTTTTAGCTTGGCTATCTTTCTTTCTTTTTTGGTTGCTTCTTGGGTAATTGGTTGTTTTAATCTTTTTTTATTTGAACCTTATTCTGTATTGTTGAATTAGTTTTACATTTCTGGATAATTCATGTTACATACACAAATAAGGAATTAAAAAGTTCTTTCTTGTCTGTCACTTAATTCTAGTTGGTGACATGTTCTCTTAATATTTAGAAATTGCTCATAATTATTACATATTTTGGTATTAATATTTTGCCTATCCTAAATTTTTGGAGTGCAAATTTCAGTACATCTACAGATTTGGGATGGAGGATGACAAGTTTCAATATGGTGTCACATTATTTATAAAAAGTTAGCCTCTCTGATTGAAGTTCTTTCTGAGCTTGAATGATGTATTATCACTAAACAATTTTGCTTCTTGGTAGTCCTTAGAACCACTTTGTCTGTGAACTTGCTACCCATGAGTTTTCTCCTCAATTTTTGAGTCCTGCTTTTGAACTATTAGTTTATTTCTCTAAATTTACTGTGGTGGTTGATTTTTTTGGTTGGGATGGTCCTGATCGCAGTGCTTGTTATGTTCCTTCATAAAAATTTCCATCTGTTTCAATCTGGATTTTTTCAAGTGAAGAGAAGTTGGGATTCCTTGAATCTCTGGAGATCACTACAGTGCAATTATACTACTAAAAATGGCTCTTGGAGTGTTATCTTAAACTCTTGCATGAACTTTTACTTATTTTTTCTGTGTTTTTTCTGTTGTATACAAATTGAGTACATCAATCATTATTTGGCCTCTTGTTTTATGCTATTCTCTAAATGTTTCATGACATTTAGCAAATTTATGACAGAATTCCGTGAGGCCTATACTAATGCCCTGTTAATTGAATATGAAGAACAGCTTTGTTCTGATCCTATGTTTACCTATGATTCTATTCTATTTTGTATAGTTCTAACATTTTTTGCACATGTTTCGTGAATAATGAGGATAACTGATTATTGAAACACTGTTTTCATTTTTAATTTCAACTGGGTTTTTAACATATACAGGCAGAGGCAAAGAAGCGGAAAGCGCAGTTACAAGAGGCTAACAGGAAAAAGAGAATTAAGAGGGTAGAGCGTAAGATGGCTGCTGTGGCAAGAGAAAGAGCATGGACTGAAAGACTGGCTGAACTGCAGCGACTTGAGGAAGAGAAGAAAAAATCAGTGGCCTGAATATTTCTTGTTCAATTTCAACTTGAGTTGTGACCCACATGTTACTTTTTCTGTGTTTTTCCTTGTTAGGCATTATTGAACCGGTTTCTATAAAATCTCACAGGTAGTTCCAATGAGTTAAATGGGCAGAAATGCTCTTATCTTTACGAGGTTTGGCTCTGAACATATCATGGGCTCTATTTGTTTACACAATTTTCAATTCTAGGCTGCAACTTTGCATTTTGACAGGCAGGATTAGAAAAATATAAGGACATTGTTCATGTTTGTTGAGTGGGTTATTGACAACCTCCTCTGCAACCTGATGCCTCTATTCAAGGTTACTGAATGTTTCCAACAGCAGCTCTTGTAGATTTTCTTAAAACATTTCAAAGTCGTTTTCTGTGAAAGCTCTGCTTAATCTCCCACTTTTGCACTGGAATGCGATCTCAATGACCTTATTCAATCGAAAGTTGCCTGCAGAATGGATGATAATGGAAGCTGAAAGCTGAATTGCAATCATGCCATCACTAATTTGATTGTTTCGTCTAGTCTCATCTTATACTTCAAGGTTCCCTGCTTGGCACAGCTGGAGGCTGGAGCCTTTCTGTTGAAGTAGGACTGAATTCTGATGAGACTTTCGTCAATGGTCTCTAGACTCATTTTGTTGTCCAATGTAGGCATTTGTGTGCCTGCGGCATGATTCTGATTAAACTAAATTTTGGAGTTGGGAAGGCAGTCTCGGCCCCTTTAAGGTGCTATGGTTTTGCATCATGAATGCTCGAGCTCTTAATCCCTATTGTTACGTTGATGTTACCTAACTCGAGTTTGTCTCCATTGTCTCCAGGGCAAATATCCTTTTCCAGGGATTTGAACAAGTCGAACTCGATCAACAAAGATAATTACTAGAATTAACTGTTCATCATAATTAACAGTTAACTCTCAATCTGTGGCTAGTCGACATGATTGACAGAAGGAAACTGAAAGTGCCAAAATGATCTTGGACACGCTACTGTGACTACATTAGGACAAGGAGTTGTTACATGTTTTCACTAAAATCATAGTTCGGTTTAAAGGAAAATTTACCATTACAAAAGTAAAATAGTTTTACCATCCAAAATTTTTGAAAAAAATAAAAAAGAGTATAACTTACAAATTATAAAACCGACAATTCAATCTCTCTAACAACACTGGATATCCTAGTCGAAATCTTAGTCACCACCAGCTTTTTTGAGTTTGGGGATTGGGAGAGCAGGAAAACCTCGTGGCCATTAGTCTTGCGTAACAAAGTGGCTTGCAAGAGAGACTAAATGGGCATGAAAGAGAGGGTGGATCGTGAAGTTGGAAGTTGAGTGGTGGTGGGGTTCGACTAGAGCACCAAGAAGAAAGGGGTGAAAATGAAAAACGAATGAGAAAAAAGTGTTCTAATGCAAATTTATTATATAAAGGGTTGTTTTTCAATTTTATTAATTATGGTGATACAATAATTTAGAAGATTAAAGTAACGAGAGATAATATCGAATTTTTTTTTGTTAATAAAATTACATTTTCAGAAAAAAAGTCTGATATATGCATTACATTTCGTTCATAACCACAAAATAATTTAATAGATGGAGACCAGAGGTAAATTCGAGATCCCACTTGCACATATTCAACAATGGCCCAAGACCCCCCCATGTAAAAGAGATGGTGATACCAGAACTAACAAGACGCTGGCATTTCAGTGATCTTTCTGGTGCAAAATACATATGCCACCCACTGGGTCTGTCTGGTGAGATTTAGATACATTATTATACACGTGTTCTAGCTGCATGGGCCAGCAGCTATCGATCAAACCTTACGTCCTTATGGAGGTCACTGTGATTGGCAGCTTCTTCTTCATCTTCACGGTTGGAAAGTGAATTATTTCATCATTCTCAGCAACCCATCTGCATAAATATCGCGCACACACATGCAGAACTGTCAATTTAATTGCCTAACTTGCACCGTTTATAAACAGATTGGATTTTGGTTTCAGATAAATGTCTTCCATCTTTACTTCAATAAGGTATAATATTTGAGTTTTGAGAGGGAGATCATTACCCATAACTAGTGACAAGATGATGAAGGAAGATTGAAATTTCAATCCGGGATAATTCTAAACCAGGACACAGCCTGTGACCCCCACCAAAGGGTGTAAAATTATTGTTGTTAACAGCAGCACCTCCTACTTTCTGCCAACCAATTAAGAGCAAAAACATGTTATATAGGATCTTTGCATTAATGGGTTAACAAGATATATGGAGCCTGGATAGAATCGAGCCCTAGTTTTGGATGTCATTTGGCTGGTGGAGAGAGATTTATAAATATAGCTAACCTCCCATCTCCATGGATCAAAGAGATACGGATTCTTATAGTTTTGTTCATCCATGTGGACAGATATAAATGATGTTAACACGCACCATCCTTCTGGTATCAAATGGCCTGCACAAGGAACAAAATCAAATAAAATTGAATACTACAATGGGAGAATATATGAATGAAAAAACAGTAAAAAAAAGAAAAAAAAGAAAAAACCTTTGATTTCCACATCTTTCACAGCCTTCCTCCAAACTCCGTTAATGATATTTGCCATTCTAAGAGTTTCACTGATCACCTATAATATGATGGAAAATTAATGCAAAATATATATATTCATACCACTTGGTTTTTGATCTTCTCTTTCAGTTTTCCAAACTCACATTCTGAGTAAATGCCAAGGACATGTAGTCGGTCCAAGTAAAATCTTCACCTGACTCGGTCTTCTGCCTCTTCAATTCCATGTTCTCCTCCTTCACAGTGAGAAATATAATCAGCATAAGGAAGACACTGAAACTGTATGCAACCTTCTTTGGTGCATAAATGAAAAAAAAAAAAATTTACAGCAGAGAGGTGCTAAGTAGAGGCAAATTAGCGTCCCAAAAGCTGTAGTACAGGGATGTATAGGTTAGGTTTTTGAGACTGAGACTGAGACCACACCATTTAATGGCTGGTCTCGTCGTGACCACTGGCTTTCTCTGTAAGACAGCTGTTAATCTACGACATTGGACAGCTCTTGTTCCCACCTTTGCATGCTGACAGAAGAACCACGTCGTCTTCTACTTTTTGCATGAGAGGGATGGCATGCCAGCGAGCGAGCGAGCGGGCCAGCCCCAGGTTTAGCCTCAGATCACCTTGCCTTCCGCTCACCACCGCCACATTTATGCCCCAACTCAACTGTCTACGACTTGAATATAATAATAATTTTGGCACCAATTTGGATATTCTGAAAATAAAAATTAAATAAAAAAAACTGACATCTGACTAAATGCATGTCAGCCAATGGTCTCAACTCTCAGGGACACAGAGTTAATAAGTGGTCCTCACATAACAGCCACTCAATCTTAATCGTACGGCTGAAATTTTCTACAGCATTGTTCACACAAATGTGGGTCCTCACACGAACTCTCCAACCCAGTCGTGCATCCGTGCGTTAATGAAAACGACTTGTCATACACAAGTCAAACACTTTGGGGACATCTTAGGACCGCGGGACCGAAATTTGATCCTAACCGTCGGATCAAAAACAATGTCTCAATCGATATACCTACCGTAAGCTGCTTCAGAGCGACGGGGCTGTCACTGAGGAATTTGACAGCTAGCGTCATTGCCGTGGGCATAGTCTCTTCTCCCGGGATCATCATCTCAATGATAATTCCGCTGATGAAATCCAACGGTAAATATTGCTTCTCATTTGCTTCTTTATAATCACGCAACAGCACGTCTATTACGTCCCTTGCTGCTGCACTTTTTTCATCTGCTTTCTCCATAGACAGTTTTCTCTCTTCCACGACCCTCTTCACCATTTTTAATAACTTCTCCTTAGCCTGCATGTACAGATAGATCAGCAGCATTATATAAAAAGAGCTAATTGATTTCATTTCATATATTTTCATCCATTGCCTTCAACGATTTATGCATTCTTGTTCCAGGAAGTTTGATTGGCAAGCAGATTAAGCCCTTGATGAATTCTTCAAATTCTTTCTTGAGAAAGTATAAATCTGCAGAGCTCATCAATACTTTTACCAGAACTTGAAACGTTATCTGAGATACCCACAAGCAAAAGTTTTAGTATCATTTGAATGGTGTAAGGTTATATAATTATAATCAACACGCACACACACACACACACACACACATGACCTTTTTGACTTCTTCTTGAACGTATATAAGGTGCATGTCTTTCCAAGTTGCCAAGGTCAGCTTGACAGAGTTTTCAATGTCTTTTGTGATTCTAGCTTTGAGTTGTGGCGATCTGAGGAATCCAGCGATCTGTGCATGAACTTTTTTCTGAAGATTACCATTCATTTTAAGTATCGAGAAGTCTCCAAGTAATTCTCTTATTGATTTGGGGTAAGCAGGGACAAAATTGTTGCCATGGTCGAGCAAAATCACTTTGTTGACGTCGGGATCTGTGGAAACTATTATGGGCGTTCCCAAGATGTGTGTTTTGAACACCTTCCCATACCTGTAGATAAAAAGAAAGGGACATTTTATTACTTGTTTTGCTTGTGTTCACCGTTTCAGGTAAGAAATGAAACTATTCATTGGAGATGTTTTCGAGAAGGCCAAAGGACATTTTCCCCCCTATAGTTTGAGGCGAAGACAAAGTTACATCCGTTTAAGTTTAAAAGCCTGTTTTTTCACCTATTATCTATTTTTTTATTAAAAATAATATATATACAATAATAATCAGGGATATTTTTATCTTTTTAATATTAAAATTTTATAAATTAATAAAATAAATTTTATATAAATATAAAATATTAAAAAAAAAATAAAAAAAATTTTGAAATTCAAAAAATCCCAACAGCCACCGCCGCCGGCACCGACGGTGGTGGCCGTCCATAATAGAACTAGGTGGCCATTTCCAGCCACCTGGTTCTAGGGGAGGCCAGATCTGGCCTCCCCGTTCGGTGGAGGCGGTCAAATCGACCGCCTCCAGTTTCAGAGGAGGCGGCCAGATCTGGCCTCCTCCGCCCGAAATAAAGGCCGGAAACGATCGTAAAGGGTCGGCCTTGGCCCCACTGGCCGTTTCTGGCCTTTATTTCGGGCAGAGGAGGCCAGATCTGTCTGCCTCCTCCGAAACTGGAGGTGACCGATTTGGCCGCCTCCACTGAACGGAAAGGCCAGATCTGGTCTCCCTTGGAACCAGGTGGTCGGAAATGGCCACCTGGTTCTATTATGGGCGGCCACCGTCGCCGGTGCCGGCGGCGGTGGCTGCTGAGATTTTTGAATTTCAAAATTTTTTTAAAATTTTTTATTATTTAAAAATTATTTAATATTTTTATTATAAATTTTTAATTTTTAAAAAAGTAATTTAGTAATTTTAATAAAAAACTTATAAAAAAATAGATGATGGATAGAAAAACAAGTTTTTAAACTTAAGCGGGTAAGACTTTGTCCCCGCCTCAAACTATGGGTGGGAAAATGTCCTTTGGCCTTTGAGAATAGGCCGTGTTACTTACTGCCTCTACAAGGGATTGGACAGGGTACATTTTCATGCTTTCAATTCTAGGGACTAGTCCTTTTTGCTTGTAGTTTTGTGCCATTAATGCCATCATGTGTGTGTGTTGAAGATCAGAAGGCAACAAGAGTAAATTTCTGTCATAAATGAGGCATAGTTTCTCAAGATTTTTTATATGCTGAGTGTGTGGACACTTAAGGTAATTCATAGCACAAATTTCCTTAATAATACTACCTTCATCACCTCCGATTGCTTCCCACTTTGCGTTGGCTTGTTACAGTACGTACACGAATATGATACTTAATAGAAGCATCAATTTTATTGACCATTGTAGAAGATATAAGTAACATTCACCATCACTAACGATCATCATATTAGAGAAATAAATATGAAAAAAAATGATGAACTACCTTAAAAGTCTGTTTTCATGTCATTACTGAGTAGTTTTGATATTGCAGATCTTTAAATCATTATTTTCTTTTATCAAACAGAACAGAAAAGAAGGGCAAAATATATAGATAAATTTTATAGCTGTGAAGAGCAGAGGAAAGGAAAAGCCTTGTTCGTTGCAAGAAAGGAAAGGATAATCATATATATAAAAGGCAGAAAGCAGCAACAGATGAGACAAGCTTACTGAGATTTGCGTTTGTCCATGAAGCTGACAGGTTGAGAGGTGTAACCAGAGGCAATGAAGGCAAGAGTTTCTCCTATGAAAGGCCAACCTAAGTTCCCTTTCGGAATTCCATTCTTTCTTTTCATTTTGTCCTTCTGCTTCCTATACCACAGCAGCCATCCAATAATTATAAAACCCACAAAAATCCAATATTCTTTAGCCCATACCATTTTCATAAAACCCTTCTCTCCACTTTCTTAGCAAACGATCACCTGATCAAACCCTAAAACCTGCAGCAATATCGATCTTTTAAAGCTTAATCAATATCCCCGAGGTAAAAAACTTCTAAGCCCATTGCTCCATGCAGGTTTGTTATACTGTTACTATGTGTGAGAGAGGGCTGACCTGAGACTGAGAGAGAGAAAACAGAAATGGTTAGAGGTTTGAATGGAAGAATGGGGGGTGGGGGGTGGGTATAGACACCTGTAGAGGGAGATTCGGAAGATCTAGGGCTTTGCCACTGTCATTAATTGAGGTGGCCATACCGGGTACACCAATTGTGCCACGCTTGTTCATTTTGTCTTCATGTCATTTAGATAGATAGGTCCCTTGCTCATTTAATAATATACAATGGATGGGTGGTGGTGTATAAAAATGGACCTGCATGCAGATTTAAGAATAAAAACTAGAATGTTTTGGATGCTATCAGTAATGGTCCCTCTGGTCATCCCTCTTACTGTCAACTCATCTGATTTCCAATAAGATTATAAGATACCAGACACTAAATAGCTGATTGATGGTGAAAGTAATGTCTAATTCATGTTAGTTGAAGAGCAAATATTACTATCATAAGGTTGTTTGATAAGTGAATTGCATGTATAATTTCGTGGTCAATTTATAGAGTTTTAAGGATGATTTGACCATTTTACCCTTATTATGTGCATATTTCGGGATCACGGGTTTTCATGTTTGGTTTTATAGGAAATGTTGATTTTGATGTGATTTTAATGAAAATCAAGTCAAAAAGACACTTATGAAGGACTAGCCGGAGGTTCGAATTTAATCTAAAGAAGAATAAGCAACTAGAGCAAAGACAAAAAATGAGAGTATTGCACGCCACAGAAGAAAAACAAGGATTTTAAATATGTTTGAGTTCTGTAATGAAAATGTGGTCTTCACTAAAGTTTTAGTGGACATCTCAAGCTTTTTAAAAAGCTATTATGGGGAAAAATCCGAGTTCGTTTGGGACCTCAACCATTGCTGCAAATTTAGGTCTTTTTGGTGAAATTCTGTGTCTGACCACTAAACACTAAAATGGTAATAACTTGAGATTCTGAAGTCCAAATGTGGTGATTCAAAATTCATATGAAATTAGACATCCAGGGCTATAACTTTGATGAAGACCAAAATTTCGGATTCCAAAAGCTACAGGCCGCGGCATCATGCCGCAGCATGGATACTGTTTACAGAATTTTAGTTTGACTGAAATTCTTCCCAAACCCTAACTATATATATATCTTTGTAATTTTAGAATAAACCAGAGCGGGCCTAAGAGATTTTTTTGAGAGATTCTTCACATAATTCTCTGGGATTCAATATTTTAATTTGGGGATTCAATCAAAAGCTCTTCGGAGTGCAATTGTGAGAATTTTTCTTCATCAACTTCAATAAGAGATTCAACATTCATCTGGTTTTATTCTTATTTTCTCCATTATGCTTATAATTTGCTTGAATCTTATTGCTTATTTGTTTTTAATGATGAACTAAATAACTTTTGCTAAGATTAGGGTTAGCTAATTCATGAATATGTAGGGTTTTTCAATTATAATTTACGAACATATTATTTCATGTGAGTTTGCATTCTGAACTTAATGCCTATTGAAACTTGACCACTTTTAATAGGATTTCTGTTATGTGATTGAGACCGAGAGGTGATATTGCATAAAAGCAGCGAGAATACGAACCGTGGATTAATTAAATATAGATATATATTCGATAATACATGCAATAGTCATAGGCACAATAGGCTTGTGCTGAAAGCTAGTGGATTTCATAGAACTTAATGCATTATCATCTAATTAAACCTAAATAGAGATAGTTAGGTTATTAGATTGTTAATTAGGATTAATATTGCTTGAGAAAGAATGTTAATCAATTTAGGGAATTCCGTTGTCACATAAATAATATGAAATACATAAGCATATAAAAAACCTACATTGTAGTGAATTAGTGAACCCGAAATCTTAGCATTTTCTCACATATTGTTATTCGATTTACCTAGGCGTGTTTCTTAATTACTTGATTTTATTTTTCATATTTATTTTAGACTTGAATTCGATAGTTTAGATAAAGTTAGGAGTAGTGCCGTCTTAGTACTTGCTTACGCGATCTCGTGGATATGACACCCTAAATACTTCCCGTATTACTTTGAACTAGTACATTTGCTAGGAAGTTAGAGTTTAAATTTTTAACGCATCATTGTTGATTGTCAAAAGAGTAAATAGTATTATTAACCGAAGAAACAAGTCAACATGGAACCAAACATAAGTCCAGCTAATCCATATATAAACTGCATTACAGAAGCAGTCATTGATTATAAGAAAAAATGCATCTAAATAGAAAGAGAATAATAAAAAATCGATGTTATTCTAATTGTCGGTTCATCTTTTTGCCTGTGATTTGTCTAGTATTGAATTTAAGATTAGAGGTTGGAGATGTGAATGGAATCAAGGCTATATTATATATAGTGCACTTCCAAATATAGTGAAGTGAGCTTTTCAGTGAACTCAAATTAAAAAGAAGGAGACGATAAAGAGGAGAAGTCTAGTCGAGATCAGAGAGCACGTGTTTGAAGAAAGACTATGGGCCGATGAGGGAGGGAGGGCGCCGAAATTGTCAGGCCTTTTTTTCTCCCTATCAACTTTATTCATATTGGGAACAAACCAAACGCCATTGTCTTGTCTTCATCATTCTTCAGACGTGCCCACCCACATCCACTCACAACCACCGTCTTTTCTCTCTCTTTCATGCACATTGCATACATGCAACACACAGGCAGCAGAGCCGCTGTTTATAAATATTTGCACGGCACGCCATCTTTTTAGGCCACCTACTGTTGTGACTTATGACCCAACAACGTTCTAACTCTGCCACTTCGCTATGGTTGCACTGCCATTGCAAGTAGCGGTCCGATTCCTGCATGTGAACTATGTGGGGATTGCCCATGCGCTGTGTTGTTGACCACTTTTTTATATATGGAGCAATCAACCATGCAATTGCAATCACTAGATTATTCCGTGATGCACATGCATACTACCGAATATGCTAAAAATTACGGCCGGTTCAGTCTAAATATGAGTTCACTCAATCTTGATTAGACTTGTTACAGATGTCATTAAAGAGTTATAATAATGTGAAAAAAATAAATAATATCATCAAATAAATATTTAAATCAAATAATTTAAATTTATTTATAATTAAATTGAATATCAAATCAATTGAGATTAAATTTCAAATCTATTATTGATCAATTTAAATTTATTTAAATTAATTAAAAATATTATTAATGATAAGAATATTATCACCATTGATGAATAATATTATTTACAAAATAAATATTAATATTTGTACGAAAAATGATATATTCAAAAAAAAGATTTAAACAGAACAAAAGAGTGCTGAGTTTGGCTTGTATCAATCCAAACATTAATCACTGTTTCTATTTTATTTAATCAGTCCAAATTTAATCTTCTAATCTCTGACTCAGTAATTGATAGTACAAACGCAAGAGATGGCAGTCAATGCCACATTATTGAGCTCTGGATCTGGTAATACGGATTACTTCCAACTAATTAATGCGGTGCAATGTCAAAAAAGGTAAGGTAGGGTTTTGGAATCAATTTTTTTTGTACTGTATACGAAGAAGAAAGAACAATTATTTGCTCCTATAATTTTTCAAAGAAGATTTCTCAACCAGAGACTAAAAATACAAAACTTTTGCCCATTGTTTTACAGTTATCAGCTGCTGGGCAGCAGGGGAGGTGATGTGTCAACTTATACTTGCAGAGGCAACGGCTTCTTCATGCAGATTGCTATAAAATGAGCTTAATTTAGTGATAGCAAGTGCCTCTCCAAAGAGTGATGCTCGTGAAGATTTCAATATCCGAACTTCTACATAGTCGCCAACAACAGGGTTCCGCTTATCATTCTGACTGTCAGCTCTATTTGGCAATGGCAGATTGGTAAATGAAACTTTATGGCCTCTATCACTCTTGCCAATAAGCTCTGTATCTGGAGCTCTCTTGTTAGGTCCTTCGACCAACACAAGTTGGATGGTTCCCACCTGCGAGTCATAAAACTGACCTGTGCTCTCACGAAATGCTTCAATAAGTTCTGTAAGCCTCCTCTGCTTAACTTCCTCGGGTACATCATCGACATAGTTCCTATGGGCATGGGTTCTCTCTCGCATACTGTATGCAAACATGTATGCCATATCGTAACCAACAACTTTCATTAGGCTCAGTGTGTCTGCGTGTTCTTCCTCTGTTTCCCCACAGAAACCTGTAAAAGAAAAAATCCAAATAATTATTTAGCAACTTCAATAATTGTGGTCTAACTATTTACAGAAAGAAATTCAAGAGAAGTGGCTACAAGTTTGTTAGGGGCTGCTGTTCTGCCAGGAATACATTTGTATCTCATATAAAACCTAAAGCAATATTAACAAGCAAATATGGCACATTCTTCAATATGGAGAAGATGATCAGGAGAGAATTTCTTCAGCTTCTAACAATAGATCCCTGAAAGCACTTTCTACCGCTCTTCGCGCACAGATATGCTCATGGGAAGTACGTATATGACAAAACAGAAGAACATTCAGAGCCTGACAAGTTAAACACAAAGTATAGCTCGTGAAACAAACAAGAAAGAGCCACAAGCCACATGTAAGGATGTACGCAAGCATATAAATTGCTGGTCCAAAGTAGGAGTTATGCACAAGATTGTTAAAAGGAAGAAGTCACTGATAAGAGCCTTTTGAATTCTGGTTCAGAAGGGATCAAACTAAAAAGAAAACAAGCTGATTATCATTATTCATCGAATTAGAACTCCTTAGAGTGAAAAATAAACAAATTCCATGTGACTAAAAACCACTTCCATGAAGGCTATGATTATTACTTAAAAACTGAAACCAGGCCCAAAGAATACAGTGAGGAGCCATTACGAAGGTTTAGCATCCTAGAAGCATAATGTTATTTAAAAATGGTGCCTTCAAAAGTTATGAATGCTCAGAACAAATGTTACATCAAATTTCATACAATACCAACGGCTCATATTAACAGAATCAGGACAATTAGACAATTTCAAGAACAAGAAAATTACTTACCACAAATAAAATCACTACTTAATCCCACATCTGGTATAACTCTTCGTATCTTTTGCACAAGATCTAAGTAAGCTTCTCTGGTATATCCCCGACGCATTCTTTCAAGTACTGCACTGCTCCCCGTTTGGGCAGGCAAATGGATATATTTGCAAACATTGTGCCTGTCTCGCATTATATATAGTAATTCATCTGGAAAATCTTTAGGATGTGGAGACGTGTATCTAAATCTCATCTCAGGAAACTCACTGGAAAGTCGATCCAAGAGATCAGCGAAACGTAAACCCATCTTTTTCACCTTACTCATGCTGGAAAAACCTTCACTAAGTCTCCAATTGGCTCCTGGTTCAACTTCTTTTTCAAATCCAGATGTATCATTATAGCTGTTCACATTCTGGCCAAGAAGTGTTACCTCCTTCACGCCTTCTTTCCAAAGCCCTGCTACCTCCTTTACAATAGATTCCACTGGACGTGACCGCTCTCTACCTCTAGTAAAAGGAACAATGCAAAAAGAGCACATATTATTGCAACCCCTCATCACTGATACGAAAGCAGTAACTGAATTTTTTGAGATTCGAACGGGGCTAATATCAGCGTAAGTCTCCTCAAGTGAAAGAAGAGTATTGATTCCTTTCTGACCATAGTCTACCTCTTCTAATAAACGTGGCAAGTCCCTGTAAGCATCAGGACCGCATACCACATCAACCATCTTATCTGAATCTAGTATCTTTTCCTTTAATCTCTCCGCCATACATCCCAATACAACTATTTTTGGAGGGTGCAGAGACTGTGATCTTCCTGAAGCAACATTTCTCTTCCATTCCCTTTTTAAAAACCAAAAATAATTAAGCCTCTGCCATACTTTATGTTCAGCATAGTCTCTTATAGCACAAGTGTTGATAAAAATGACCTCAGCACTCTCAGGAACATTGACAACTTCATTATATCCAGCATTCTTCATGATCGAAAGGACAATCTCCATATCATTTACATTCATTTGACAACCATATGTCTCCTGATATATACGACCTCTGGTAGGGATGTCAGAATCAGGCACTGCAAAAACTTCAGAAGCTGGCACAAGACTGTACAGAATTGAAAAATGAAAGAAAATAAAACTTAAGCATTGAGTTCCACTACGCAAACCATCTGTCTAACTAAGACAGAATTAGCAGTAAATCAAATATTCAAGGCATAAAACTTCCTGACATTACTAATCAGACAATTTTACAGGCTAGCAGGAATACTGCATACATACATATAATCCAGATACATCCTATTAGCTCGAAAAGACAGCAAAACCGTGCACATGTCAAATTTCACGCTGCATTACATACTAGAAATGTTCTTCATTATGCATATGTAACAGACTTTCTACTTTACTTCATTCTTATATCGAAATTAGAGAGAATTTTATTTGTGGATTTCTGTTGAATTCACATTATAATGGCAATAAAAGAAATACTATAATATAAAGGAGTAAAAACTTAAATCATAAATATAATACAAATACGTAGGTGAAACAGAGGAAGCTTACTCGGGCAGGGGCTGGGAAGCAGGGAGCGAAGCATGAGCGATGAAGTGGTGAAGTGAGGGACCGTCAGCAAGAATGGAAGATTGGGAGAAGTTTCTAGAGAGATTGAGAGAGGAACTTCGCTTGAGTTGACGAGTCGCGATACGGCTATAGCAACGTGAATTGAGAGAAAGTCGCCGAGTTGAAGAGAGAGCTTCGAGGCTGAAACAGCATAACTTTCGAATTCTGATGCAGAGAATATTGTATTGTTGGTGGTTTAAGATCGATGAGAAAGAAGACGCCATTGAAAGGCAAGGACACTCCCGTGGTGTTTCACTTTGTCGACCAGCTGGGAGTTGGATAGGGATTTGGAGGACCTAAGCTCAGGCTCAGCTATTATTATCGAAACGAATCGTTTTATGACGTTCGTGAATAAAACGCAGCGTTTTATGTTATCCCCAACGCAGATGGGTATTCTGGTCATTCTGATAACCAAGTATTATATAGCCTGTAACATTTTCGAGCTCTCATTGCAATACTTGAAAAACGATGATGGAGAAGTGGAGAATTACCCATCGTCTCCTCAGATATTCGTCGGAAATACTCTTTGATCGTCCATCAAAGTGGAGTGCTTCTCCTCTTTCAGCTTTCCGCTTAGCTTCAGGTATCGTAATGTAATATTGGTTAATATTCTTTTAATTAATTAATATTTTCTCAATTTAGCCTTCGTCAAAAACTGTAGACAACAGAGAAACTTGTGTAAAAGGAGGTCTTAGGAATGCAAGCTCGATACAGTACAGATTTTTTGGTTCTGTAGCTACTGAAATCCAGCGAAACACAGCGTTTTCGACTTTGAATTCCGATGATATAAGCTATTTCAAAGAAATTTTAGGTGAAAAAAATGTCATTCAGGATCCAGATGTGTTGCTTGATGCGAATACAGATTGGTTGAGAAAATACAAGGGTTCAAGTAAGCTTAAGCTCCAACCTAGGACCACTAGTGAGGTACGATAAGTTGACTTTTGAGTTTGAGATGTTGTTTGCAAATGGCTATTGAGATTTGTCTTTTGGCTTTTGTAGGTATCTCAGATTCTTAAGCACTGTAATTCCAGGCGCTTGGCTGTTGTTCCCCAAGGTGGAAATACTGGTCTAGTTGGTGGAAGTGTTCCTGTTTTTGACGAGGTTAATTCTTGTTATGCAACCAGTTAATTCCTTTTCTGGCTGATTTGATTGGTTAGCTCGTGGTGTTGTTTTGTCTTAAGAGGGAACCAGTCCAGTGACTTAGTAGGAAATATTTGGCTTTCTGTCATGATTAACAATGCACACACTGACTGACATGTATAGATTTGCTTGGGAGGTAATAGACTGGTCTGAACTCAAGCTGAAGTTTAACTTTCAAGTTCAACATAAATTAATTCAATCTGAGCACGCCTATTTTATCCAATGAAACTGGATTCAATAAGATGAGCTCAGGTTTGCCCAGCACAATTGAAACTTTGATGCATGATAATATACATGTTGATGCTCACATAAGCATATCAGTATCTGCATGATCTGATGACCTATGCTTTCAAAATAAGACCATAGATAATTTATTAATTACAGAAAATTTTCTTTATTATCTTTTGTCTTTGTAATTTCTTCTTCATCTAATTCTTCAGGTGATTATCAATGTTGGCTCAATGAATAATATCATATCTTTTGACAAGGTACTTATTCTAAGCATTCTGTTGTACCATTTCCAAATTTCCCTTTTTCCTTCCATGCATGCACATGTGATAGACCTTTTTTTTTTCAGAAGTTTTTTTTCTTTTTATTTACTATTGATTCGTGCAGTAATTTTTGTTGGAGTTGTATGTTGAATATCTCTCCTGTACTATTTTTATTGGCAACGATTTTATATTATGCTTATTCAAGTTGCTACAGTTGATTGGTTGTAACAATTTTATGCTTTCTTTTAGATCAGTGGTATACTGGTATGTGAAGCAGGATGCATTTTGGAGAATCTGATTTCTTTCCTAGATGACAAAGGGTAAATTTAATCCATTATGCTTCCCTTTCTTCTAACACTCGTAAATATTGAAATTTACCTGAAAACATGGAAACATTAATTGAAAAGTAGCTGCACAATTTGATTAATAGTGCAAATTTATGATAGAAACTCTGTGTCACTGCAGAAGTACCTTGAATACACCTTGATTTATTGAGAATGTGGTATTATTTTTCCTGCTTTTATTCAGCTTTATGTGGCCATTCATCTCTAGTATAGTTTTGCTTTATATTTGGTAATATATTTTATTGCCATATTGATGCTTCCTTCCAGATTTATAATGCCTCTGGACTTGGGTGCAAAAGGAAGCTGCCAAATTGGTGGGAATGTTTCAACCAATGCTGGTGGATTGCGCCTTGTCCGTTATGGCTCACTACATGGAAATGTACTTGGTGGGAATCTTTGTTATATATGAAAATTTAATGTTTCATGAAGTGGACACTTTTTTTTTTTTTTTCAATTGAACTTACTGTTTAAGCTTTTACTTTTATATATTTTTGCATCTCTCAAAAACAGTTGAATCTCTTGCTTTCTTTTTCATTTCATAAACTTGTTTATCTTGACTCATCACAGGTCTTGAAGCTGTTTTAGCAAACGGTGATGTGATTGACATGCTTGGGACTTTACGTAAAGATAATACTGGGTACAACTTAAAGCATTTGTTCATTGGTATGTGCTTACTTTACCTTATATATACATTTGTGTCACGAGTATAATTTTCAGTAGGGGGTCCAATTGCATTGTTCTGTCCTTCTTTTAGGTAGTGAAGGATCATTGGGTGTTGTAACCAAAGTTTCCATACTTACCCCTTCAAAGCTATCTTCAGTAAATTTGGCTTTTCTTGCATGCAAAGATTATTTCAGTTGCCAGGTATGATGAGATTAAAATTATGCACTGTCAGCGTATAATTTTACCCAATGACATCACATTAATGTGTTATTATATTTATCTTTTACTTGTTAATATCATTTCTTGAGTTTGGTTGTGAATGGTTTGGTGGCTGTGCTCTATGTTTAATTTGATGAATTCAAATTTTTACTTGAGTTTGATTTCTTATGCTGCTGTGGATTTGATGCTTTTCTATTCCTTACTTCATGCATTACATACATATCTGTTTATTAACCTCTGTTTAAGGTATAAAATTGCACCATTTTAAGATTTTAACTTTGATTTATCCTATATGGGGGGTAAAAGTTTTTATTATATGTCAAACTAGAAATTTATCTTTATAACTTCCTTTCAAGTTTTTGTCCCTTCATTTCTTAGAATAATTGTCAATATTGATTCCTTACCTTAATTTTTTATGTTTTAGAAACTTCTACTTGAAGCAAAGAGGAAACTTGGGGAGATTCTATCTGCATTTGAATTTTTGGATAACCAGACAATGGATTTGGTAAGATTCTTTTAATGGTAGGTTGTATCCTTATTTTTGTTTGTCGACATCATGAATCACTTAGCGACTTCTGTAACAGCTAAAGTTTAATTGTGACCTCTATTACCTTTGATGCCATAGTTTTCTTATCAAACATGTTGTAATCATTGAATCAGGAATAAATTAACTTTAGTATGACATAAAAGTTATCCTAATTTCTTAACCTTGTGAATAAATAGAACAAATGTAATTTTTGTCTAATCACAGCATCTTTAGACTTTTATTCACAGCTCTAAGTGGAGAGCATATAATACATTAATAGACTACCTGGACCTTCTGGCTAATTTTTCTTTGGTGGTCCATTCAACTGCATTTCTGATGAAATATCTGATGAATATCTTCCTGTTGTTTGTATGAAAAGATGTTAAAATTTCTTGACTTTGACATGAAAACTATAATTTTAAGTTGGGTTTGCCCACATGTAATCAGTGATGTCATTCTTCTTGATAAGCAGGAATAGTTGCCAGTATATTGTTTCCTCATGTGCTTGAAGAATCATGTTTCCAAGAATTATATTGCTATATGTTCTTTTATAAATTAAGTGGATGCATGTATATATGTGTCAGGTTTTAAACCATCTGGAAGGTGCCCGGAATCCATTACCTTCCTCAGTGCACAACTTCTATGTTTTGATTGAGACAACAGGCAGTGACGAATCTTATGATAGGTAAACCGCTTTGCCGGTGTATCATTTTTTATTGATGTTTTATAACACTTTTGTGGTTAAGTTTCTGGATAATTATCTGAATATTAAATCCTGATTGTTGACCAAAGAGGATAATTATTAATATGTTGCATTTTTTCTTGTCTTCATTTAAATTTACCTTTACCACAGAAGACAAGAAAAAGTTCCCTGATCTCACTTCATCTTAAGAGTGAAAACATTTTGAAACTAGGATTTCTCTTCAAATAAAGCCTCTTTACTCATTTTGTCTTTGGTTATTCTCTCATTTGGCATCATTATTTAGTTTTTCTTAACCATTTTATGTATGCAAATATTGTCTTTGGTTCATGATTTCTTCCTGCATCTTCCTTTATATGATCATGTGAGGTGCAAATTCATTCTTTTATGTAGTTTCTTATAGTGATTTTTTGCTTAACTCTCATTATTACATGGCATCTTTGCATGCTGAGATTTATCAATATACTATGGATTTCTACAGGGAGAAGCTTGAGGCTTTCCTACTTCGTTCCATGGAGAATGGATTGATTTCTGATGGTGTTATTGCACAAGACATAAATCAAGCATCTTCATTTTGGAGAATACGTGAGGTTCCCATTTTTTACACCATTTATTAATATTTGTGGATGGAGATCTTTATATGCATAACTATTGAGAACATATCTCTTGTGGCTTTTACTTTATGTCATGCATGACTATCATGTAGTGATCATTTTTTTTCATTTGATTTAGGAATTATATGAAAATAAAAATATCATCCTCTCTATACAAATTTATTTGATCACAGGGTGTGCCAGAAGCATTGATGAAAGCAGGGGCTGTTTACAAATATGATTTGTCATTACCTGTTGAAAAGATGTATGATCTTGTTGAGGAAATGCGACTAAGACTTGGTAAGCACTCTTGTAATTATATATATTTGGAATGTCGTGTTCCATATTAGGACCTTGGTGAGATGAGCCAAGCCCCTTTGGTAGTTGGATGCGAACTTGCCATATCCTTCTGGAATCATAACAGGCATAGCACATGCCTCAAGTTGTTAGGAACTGCCTGTTTAACTTTCACGTTTCCAGCAATACATTCATGGAATGTCTTACATATTGAATTACAACTGTATTATAATCTTACTTTAATTAGAAGTCCAAAAGCCATTTTTTAACTCTGTACTTTGATTTTTTTAGGTCAGACAGCCAAAGTAATAGGTTATGGTCACCTTGGTGATGGTAATTTGCATCTTAATATTTCAGCACCACAGTACAATGATGCGGTAAGTCCTATCTGCTATATCAAAGATCTGTTTACATATCTCCTATTGCTGTGTTATCATTTATTTTGGGTAAATAAACTGCAGATTTTTGCACAAATTGAACCTTATGTGTATGAATGGACATCAAACCATCGTGGGAGTATTAGTGCAGAGCATGGTCTGGGACTTATGAAAGCCAATAAGATTTTCTATAGTAAATCACCTGAAACCGTGAGTTCTTTCTTCTACCCAACCCCTTTCTTCTCCTTGCCTCAACTCTTTAATTGGAGTTGTAAAACAATATTGTTGCTTTACTGTTTTACATACTTGCTTATCTTTAGGACAGTTGTGTTGCTCTGAACAAGATGACTAAAGCAAATATTTGTTTGGATAGGTGCAACTAATGGGCTCTATAAAAAAATTGCTAGATCCAAATGGGATACTCAACCCATATAAAGTTCTTCCACATTCGCTCAATTCTTATCACTGAGGTTAGAACTTCATTTGAGCTGATTGTCTGATTTCGGACATTCATTTTAGTCAACGGAGAATGATTCCATTATTGTTCAGTCTCTAGAATGCTTGTTGGGAAATAAAGCCTATGATTGGAAGTCACATGTAAAGGAATTGTGAAAGGGAATAATTTACCAAGTTTAATCTGTAAACAAGGATACAACCTTTTGATTTCCCAGAGGGAAATTGAATGTAAATAAACAAATAAGGTAGGAACATGCAATCCCTTCCTTCCATCAACCCATGCATCTTATAATGTTGTAAATCATGTGTTTGTATACTAACAATAGTATGTTATTATGTGATTGGATGTTACTTTATTTTTAAATTAAAATCACTCAATCATACAATGATATATCATCGTCAGTAGTATTTATTGTTAGTTCATATAATTTAATTGTGGATATTAAGGCACCGAAGTTAGGGTAAGGAGTTGTTTTTTTCTTCAACAGTAAAGATGCTAGATTCCCAGTTGTCTCCATGTTCCTTGCTATCATTTTCCTTCAGATAATATTTTTTGGCAGCACCATTAGTGAGAAAAAAAAATCTTTTATTTATTTATTTTTTTGTTGTTGCTATTGTTGAAAATACAACCAAAAGACTTCTGGAGTGGGTTTTTTTTTCCATACCATTTTCTCATTGTGGTTCATTATTATAATTTAATTGACTTGCCTGGGTGTAAACATTGAATTAAAAGCATGCAATTATGAAGGAATATATACTTAAATCTTTTTTGATTTTATTTTTATGGAATATTGTTATATCCCAATTTGTCAACGTTGCGCATTTTCTTTTCTTGCTTTGGTTTCTAACGCAAATCGTGGTTTGATGTTTCTTTCTTTTCTTTATGGACATCTTGTGGGGTAGCATTCCCAGTAATCAAGGCTGGAATATGCTAAATCCTGACTTGCCATATCCATTGCTTTTAAAATGGAGAATAATATAACCTAGAGGACTAGCCGACCGAAAGAGCCACTACCTTATCCTCCCCATCTTAAACATTATCCTATTGGCTATGCCCCCAAAGTAACTTAGGAGGTGTACCCGAGCCCACCCCACCCCACCCCAACCCCAACCCCAACCCCAACCCCAGTAGCTTTCTTTATCATGTGGTGTAAGAGATCAAATGGGTGAAAAATAAGATTTTATAATGTAGGAGTAAGAAAGGAGGTGACGTGAGTATGAGGGGAACCGAGACAAGCTTCATTATTATCATGTGATACTTAGGGAGAAAGAAACAAGCTGGTCTGGATATTATGATGAGATTGACCAGTGGGGAAACCATGAGCCAGTGGCTCATTGGATGTTTGAAAATGGGTGGAAGGGTATTCAAGTGTGCATCAGACTTAGACCCCAATGTGGAGGAAGAGACCTGGTCCATTTAACTTTGATAGCTGAATAAAACCAGTGCTTACTTTAAGTCAAGCCACCTGTAATGGACGCTAGGAGTAGTGGTAGGAGTAGTGGTAGCATTGCTCCGTTTGCTTTCTGTCTTATCAGTCTTGGTGAAAGAAACATATAATAAACCACAAAGGTCGCTCAAATTTTAATGCTAATCTGACTTTCACGTGTTGAAAATAGGATAAATATGAATTTTAGTTTAGATTAAATAACTTGAAATTCAAATCAAAGATTAAACTTGTTTTTTAAAATAAATTTAAATTTATTTTAATTTAAATATTTTAATTTGAGTCAAGTAAACTTAAATTTAAAATCAAATCATTTTAAAATTGAGTTTAAATCTCAATTTGGTGACTTTAAGTTCAATTAATTTTGAATTGGGTTTAAGTCAAGTTTGGTATGGATTAAATTAAATCTTAATTAAAGAGAGTGAAAAGGTTTTACAAAATGATTATATATTTATTGTTGGTGGGTTTAATAGGCTTGCAAACGAACTAAAATTATAGTTTTTAGTATTCTATGGTATATAAAACTTTATATGATACAGATAAAAATGTTATGAATTTTAAAATGCATTAAAAATTGATATAATACAATAAATATATTGTATAATATAATATATATTATTAATTGATATAATGCATTAAAACTGGTGTCTATCATATATTTTCAGAATGATAGTGAGAAAATTAAAATTTTTTATTATTTTTAAAACATATATTTTTTAAACACGAATATAATATACTATACATAACACAAAAAAATGAAAAATTAATGAAGGGTAAAATGTTACTGTCGTTCATTAATTTATAACTATTTTAATCCGAAGCCAGATAATAGAATAATAATTAAACACCGTCCATTTTTTACAATATATAAGGTAACGCAGGAGGAAAAAGGAAAAATCAAAAAGTAAACGACGTCGTTCGGAATTATAAAAAAAATAATACCAGCAGGGAAGTCCAATAGGGAAAAATATAAAAAAGATATGGTGGGGAACCAGAAACCCATTAGGGCGTGAAAGTCTGATTCGTCTCTAACCAACTTTCTTTTTCTTCAAAGTTAAAAACTAAAAACCCGTCTCTCTCTGTGCTCTGATATTATCATTATTATTGTAGATTTCTTTTTCTTTTTTCTTTTTTCTATATTGTTCAGATACAAGCCATGACCAGCAGCTCGGCCGCCGCTCGCAAGGTCACCTCTTGAAACCAACTTCATTTACTTACACACTTGTTCTCTTCATTGTCTCTTCTGTTTTTATTGTTTTTATTTTATGATGTTTTAGGCACTAAGTAAGATTGCTTGCAATCGCCTTCAGAAAGAGCTTGTGGAATGGCAGGTCAACCCTCCTTCTGGTTTCAAACACAAAGTCACCGATAATCTGCAGAGGTACTTCTCTTTCTCTCTCCCAAACTTTTCTTTATCATTATTATTATTTTATTTTTACTTATTATCCCGAGAAATAGTTTATATGTTTTGGTTTTTTGGCGCTTTTGTTTGTTTTTTCTCTCTGAATTGATTGACTTTATGTGGGTTCAAAAGAAATGAAAATTTTAGCCTAAATTAAATTTCTTGTAATTGTTCCTTACACATCTTTTTTTTTCCCCCCCTTTTTAGGGTTTATTTTTGTTTGTACTAAGATTAGTTTGTTGATGTATTTTTTTTTTTTATGGTTAAGGTGGGTTATTGAAGTGAATGGAGCTCAAGGAACTCTCTATGCAAACGAAACTTACCAACTTCAGGTTGATTTTCCGGAGCATTACCCTATGGAAGCCCCTCAGGTCCACCATAAATTATAATTCTTTTCAAATTTCATATTTGTTGCTTATTTTTTATTCTTATTTTGATTGTTGCTTCTTCTTTTTTTTCACTATTGTTATCAGGTTATTTTTCTACATCCAGCTCCGCTTCATCCTCATATCTACAGCAATGGTCATATTTGCTTAGGTAATTTCTGTGGGTTTAACATTTTTTTTAATTATGTTTATTATAAAAAGTATCTTTCTTTTCTATGAAATTAGTTTGGCCTTGTTGTATTTTGGTCTTGTTGGTGAGACAATGGACCCAGGTTCTGCAAAATCATATATCATGTCCAAAGCATTATTATTTTTTTCTGCATTGACTGGGTTCACACATGTACTGGAAGTGATTATATTGTTGCCATCCTGTTCATCTTTTATCTCGCCATAAAAGATTTTTCTATTTCACTTTTTGTCTTTCCTGCTGAAGAAGATATTTAAATTTTTTGCCTTGAATCTTGGGGAACAGCATAATCTTATTCTTCTTGAGTTTTCCCCTTGGACAATACTCCTTTGGACATGTTTCTTTTGTATTGATGTGAATTGTTTATACTAAGCTTTGTCAGGGGAAAGCTGTGTCCTTTTGGTTGCTAAAGTTTGGAATCAATTTTAGGGTTACATTTCTATTTACTGGGTAAAAGTATTCTAGTTTTTTTGCTCATATAGGGGATATTGATGTTGATTGTTCCTTTTCCTGTTTAAAGAGATTTGGACATCATGATCGGTAATTTTAAAACATAATGATACGAACAGACAGACTTTGTTTCTTATTTCTTGATCTTTGTTTCTTATTTCCTGATCTAGGACTTCGGCAAATATTCACATTTTTCTTATTATGCATTTTACCCCTTTCCAAATACTTTTGCGTAAGCCTGTACTTAAATGCTGTTGCAGGAGCGCTAGCATTAATATGTAACTTTTATGTTGTATTTTGTAGATATCCTGTATGATTCATGGTCTCCTGCCATGACTGTTAGCTCAATTTGTATCAGCATTCTCTCTATGCTATCAAGCTCGACTGTCAAGGTGTGGATGTATTTTCAATAAGACCTTTTGGGGTGTCATAATCCCCTCCATTTTACCTTCTTTAAATAAACAATGCTTCTTTTGTGAATTTGATGCACCTTGACTTTGCTTGCAGCAACGCCCTGAAGATAATGACCGCTATGTTAAGAACTGCAGAAATGGCCGATCTCCTAAGGAGACCAGGTGGTGGTTCCATGATGACAAAGTATGATCAGCAAGCATCCTTGTTACCCCGGTAGGGTTATGACTAGGTAGGTCGGTTCCCTTCTCAAAGGAAAAATGAAGGTGAAGAAAAAAAGAAGCATTCTGAGAATGCTATCTAGACTGCATGCTAAATAACTCCCAGTAAATGGCAGTCTGGTATTTGTAAAGGAAGAGTAACTATTTTGTGTTTTTAGAAATGTGGAAGGTAAAATCTTGCTTTAAGTATTTGCGGCAACCAGGTGGTAGCTGCTTGGTGCATTCAGAGACTCGAATCCTTCTAACATTATGTAATTATTCTCAAGACAAAAGTGTCTACTTATGATTTGGAAGCATGATTGCCAGATTCCTAATCTTACTCTTTATTCAAACAATTCATGAACTAAATAGGGCTGGACATGACCCAAGCTGCCTCTAGCTTGGATGAAATGATCCAAGATTATGTAGGGGTAATCCAAGCTCGAGATTGAAGTTATTTTGAAGTCAGAACCTGGAATTGATACTAAATTTAAAGGATATATTTTCCCTTTGATTGTGACTCTCCTTACTTTTTCATCAAGCAATCAATACGACAATGTAAAAATTCACAACCACCATGGTTGACCTGCATACCTTCATTTCTGAGTAAGCATGCGGTTAGTTACAAGAGGATCAGAAGTAATGGCATATGGATGCATGTGGCAAAGCAAAAAAATGGTCCCCTTGTCGTACCGCTTCATGGTTTTCCAGAAATCTGGTATTTGTGGCGCCACCGGAAGACCTTCCTGGTTAGTCTGACTCTCCAAGAAGTCCTTCATACAGTGTACCTCATCTTGTTGATGACCTTGTTGGCCTTCTTGATCATTTGGAGCACAAAAGGTTCTCCTTTCTCTCTCAACTAAAATTACTATATAAGCCAATGTCCCATTTAAGGGTAGATTCAAGCAACCCAAGCCTGAGAAAGGCTCACTCAAGCTCAGCTTGAATACATAATGCCCAGCTCAAAAGGAACCAGAAGTTGTTATCCTAGATGGTGGTCAATATTTCATTCATCAAGAGAAACCAGAAGCAAGTTCAATTAGCTGGTGATCTCTCAAAATTTGTCCGCAATCTTTAAGTTGGTAAGCTGGGACTTAAGAAAGGATCTCATGAAAGCAAAACTATTCATGAAAAAGAAACGAAGGGCAGGATTTACTCGTGGGGCATCCTGATCAGTGATCAACAAGCCTTCTGACACTTGAAGAACTTCCTCCCAGTTTTTGGCTCATGGGTAACAAATTACCCAACTGGCCAGGGAATTCGATGTTCTTAGAGGCGATCACCAAGGAAGAAAGTGAATCAACATCCTAAGTTCCCAATAAGTGCTCAGCCACAAGGCTACAACATTGTGAATGGATCAGATAATTGAATTGTACCTATTATTCCATTGATTTCCATGCAATATTCAGTAGTAGGATAAATGAACAACGAAGCCACATTGAAGCTAGTCAATCTCCCAGTAGTATGCTTGGCTATATATTCAAGTCACTGGTATAATATATTTGGCATTTAAAAGCAATTACCAAAAGATAGGAATCCATAGGGAACCAAACAATTTGCAGCCAACTCACATTCCAAAACCATTCAGTATGGGTAGAAGTAAAATTGAGAAGAGGCTTTTCATTATTACATATCAATGAGTTTCTTATGACCGGTCCTTTACCTTCTACTTTTTGGGCTAAATAAATTATTTTTGACAGTAGGTACAAAAAGAATGTAAAAGAAACTGAGCACACAAGCCAAAATTCAGTTATCCTTTCTTGCCATCTTCAGAAAATTCAACACATTCTCGAACACAATAAATGTTATTGAAGAAGCAGGAACGTTTTTCAAAAGGTTTGGTGTGATGCCCTTGTAAAAGCCGCGAAAACCTTCAAATCTACAAGCTCAAAGGAAAAAAAAAAGAGAGAGAGAGAGAGAGAGAGAGAGAGAGAGAAAAGACATTAATACATTAAATTATGATGACAGCATAAATATCTAAATCTCTTCTAAAGAAGTTTGTCTTTCAATTGAGATGAACTTGTATGCCCAAAATTTCACACATGACAATTGAGGTGGGAAATACTCTCAGCTTTCAAATGACTTGTTATCTACTTAAAAGTCTAGGAAATGTTTTGATAGAGACAATTTCTTGCTGGGTACAATTAGAGGTAGGATGTGTACTGTTTCCTGACAATCAAATGCCTAAAAGTTGAAGAGAAAACAGTTTGATTAACTTTCTTTCCCCACCATTCCAATGAAACCCATGATTTATGCTAAAATTCAATCTTACCGAAATGTTTCCTTCACAACATGCCAGCTATCCATATATCTCGGAATTCCATCACTACTGGGTCTTTGCTGTAGATGGCAAAGATTATGGCCATTAATAAGAAAGGCTTAAACTGATAAGCTGATTTTTTCTCCACGGGCAAGTTTAATTGTTACAAATGGAGGCTGAAAGTAATATAGTTGTCTCTGCTGAGGTAGCAGCAATATAAGAGTGCGCCCAATTAACTATACCTGTAATCGAGCTCGAATAACCTGGAAAGACAAGTCCCCACCACATACATGTCAGCTAAAAGATAAACAACAAACTACAAGACCTATCCATGAGGTATAAGAATGCCTACCTGAAATGGATATGTAAGAAGAGTGGCAGCAACCTTAGAAGATCCCCCAAGAATAGCATAATCAACTGAATTCTGCCCAAGTATGCTAGAGTATATTAATTGGTATATAGCATCAGAAACTGGTCATATCAACCAAAATAAATAAATAAATAATGGAGTTTACATCCTACACTAACAATAAAGAGCTGAACGGTTGCATTGACACAATGAATAGGTAAGCAACCAATGCAAACCTCTTCAGCTTAGTCTTGCTGTTACACACAAACTGCAACAAGTTGCAGTTTGTCAGTAACATGCTTGTATAGTTGAGGCACCAAATGACCCCTACAGCAAGCTGCACACTGATGGGTATGCAGTGTTGATTCTCTAAATAATGCAATGCTTACCAATAAATTTTCGCCATCATCCGGACTTTGTTTCCTTCTTCTAAATTTATAGCCAACAATAGCTTTACGAAGCTCCTCATATGCAGTGAACTGAATAGCTCCATGAGAAACCTGCTGAAGCAACATGAAGCCAGTAAGCTTCAAAAATCTAGAGCAAGAAAAGCACCATATTTGATAAATTAATTGATGCAGATATCCGTAATTTAGCACTCTAGCCTTCCCCAAGTAAATTTAAATCTTAGTCATCATGACACTGAATTTCCGTGCACTCAGTGGAGTACATGAACTCAGTAAAAAAACATCATTGCTCTGAATCTAATATAATTATTTGCTCATATAACCATTCTGAATTTTCAATCACAAACTAAATTTCAAAGCAATTGTGTACACACCATTAAGTACAGTTTACTTCGTGTGTAGGATAGAAACATCCATTTTGAAGAGAGAAGATCATAGGATGAACTTAATTTGCAGAGTCTTATTATACAAGAGGAGATTTCCAGTCATTGGGAAAATGAAAACCACAAATTACTGTAAAAAAGTTTCAAAAACTGTCATACACACCATGGGAAACTTCTGAGAGCAACACCCAAAAAAACAAGGTTGTAAAAAAAACAACTGACAGAGTATAAAAAAATAGGGAAAAAGACAAAATGAGTAAAAAAAAGTTCATGCATAGCATAATCTTTACTTTAAAAAAAAAATTATACTAAATATAGTAACCTACCAGAAAAAGACCAGGAACAATCCCTTTATAAAGTGCACTCCACCCTTCCTCTGTCATTATGGTTCTTAGTGCATCTAAAAATCGATAACACATAGGGGAAAATTGTATCATTAGTATGCAATAAAAATGATGAGTAAAACACATAAAACTAAAAACTAAAATGGAGTGTAAAGTATTTGGAAGTTAGTTGTACTAATATAACTGGAGAGTTCAATACCAGGTATTATGTCCTTAAATAAGGGATTCCTAAATATACTAAGGGACACATGATAACAACCATACATATTTTGCTCTAGCATAATCAATTAAATGGAAAAGCCTGAATTATCTAACAGTCCTAAAAAGCAAAACAAAAGGGAAGCTGCTAGTATTGGATGTCCAAGTTTGTTGAGTCACACCCTTATTTCACCACTAGCTTCTAACAAAAGCTTTTTATAAAGGAATAAATTCAATCACTACTTGAAAATTGGAATATTTATCTAAAACAAGAAACAAAAAAAATGCTATTCTTCAAAGACTAAGAATTAGTATCATTATAATCAATCTATAGTTAATGAGATAACTAAGTAATTAATTTGATTGCTAATATTTTCAGTCAAAAGTGGATATGACTCACTAGGAGAGCGATATCTCAGAGAGCACATTATTAGCATATTAGTGAAAGATGTGGAGCAGACCATAAAGCCCAGAATATGGTCGAGTTTGATGAAGAGGTGTCTGAAGCTGCAATCTTGTTTTTACAAGCCAAACAGGATTTGTGCACAAACAAACCTGGAAAATGCCGGAAGGTTGCACTTATAAAAAAGAAATAAAAGCGGTAACACACCATGGCCTCAAAAGAGAGACCTAAAAGAGAAGAAGAAGAAGAAGAAGAAGAAGAAGAAGAAGAAAGGTTGTTTTTAAAATCTGTAAAAGCAAAATTGAAACCACGCAGCAACGAACTAGTAATAAGAGTTACAAAAAATAAAAACAGGATGAATATTCAAGAAGTATTAATTTTTCAATTAGCATCATTGACAAACACTGCCAATGACATGATATGTTACACTAACTTTCACCTTCACACTATGACAAATGATGCTCACACAGATATCTGTCTTCTTTTGTATCTCCTGTTCTTTTTTTCTATAAAATCTGTAGACTATTCTGCCTATTTACGTTCCTGTTTATGCAGTTTGATAATATAGGGAGTATGCACCTCCTGTCACTTCAACCAGGACACGTAATTGGAACTTCAAGACTTACCAAAGCTCCAGCTTCTGCAGCTGAAGCTAAATGAAGACCAGGGCTCAGCTTCTCCTTCCCATTTTTGGAATATCGTTGTTTGGCTCTACTATAGCTACAAATTGAAGAAAGAAGCATCAATTCAACAAATTGACTGACAGGCCATTTAAAAGAAAAGCAACCAATTGAACAATGACCAAGGCAGTGTCATTTAATTCACACTTACAAGAAGAAATATAAACCCCAAGAAAGAGTAGACCCTAGAACTGCAGGAGAGAAACCAGCATAAAGCCCTCTAAGACCCTGCAGCATGATTGATCAATAGGGCATAATGGACAAATATTTGATAAGAAACCAATCCTCATACGCACACGATGATATAAAAATATAATATAAAATAGGGTCTGGCTGTAGTACAGTTACTCCGACGGTCAAAACAATCTCCTATCAATGAGATCAAATATCATTTTCAGCACCACTCACACCAGAGGCACGGATCAAATTTGGAAGCTGGTATTCAGTTAATGCATTGCCTTAACATGCATTAACTCTTAACATTAAATCGATTTAAAAATGCAGGTAACAAGGATTTAAAAATCAAATTCCAAGTTTACACCGTGTTTAGAATATGGAATTAGACATGCACTAGATGATGGCTCATGTTGATATTGTCTCAATTTGCACATAGCAAGCCACTTAAAGCCAAGAGTTATTGTCCGCTTTGACCTTTATTGGTCTCATGATTTTGCCCTTAAAAGGCGCCTCGTGAGGGAGAGCTAACCCATGTGGGATTTTTGGCATCAGCAGCTCCAATTCCAACCACTTGCAGTTCAAACTACATAAGAAAGACAGTTCCTAAACTAATTCTATCAATCATGCCCGACAATCGAAATTGCAGCCAATAACGGGAACCACAAACCTCCAAGCGAGCAATGGTTAAAATAGCATGTGCAGTGTTCTTGTAAGTTGGAAAATTGGATACTCGACCATCGTTAACTATTAAGAATTCAATCAAAGCAAATCAAAATTAAAAAAAAAAAAAACGAAAATAAAATAATTCCAAACAATTAATCTCTCAGTAAATAAACAAAAAGTAGAGGACCTTGAAACCTAGTACGAACGACGTCAAGGGGATGCATAGCAGCCACTGTAGCGAAGCCTGCAATGGCACCGGCTGCAGCGTTTTCCCATTGCCACTGCCCCGACTTTGACTCTGACATTTATTGGCCGGGACCTGCAAGGTAGCGTTGAATCGTGCTGTGCCGTTCTTCCGTAAACATGTTTCAGGGTTTAACAATCTCGGAGGGGTTGTCATAAAACGATGTCGTTAAATATGAAAACATCTTTTTAAAATTCAGCATTGGATAATGTTGCTGACCACCCTCATTTTTTTTCTAATCACTAAGGGATCCCGTATATTCAGTTTGAATCTTTTTTTTGAGACTTGGTTGACCCCCAAAATATGAACACTTTTTTTGCCTCTTAATCACTCATACATAAGCCAAAGAACGGGAGTTTGGACGCATAAAAAGTTGTTGATACATCTGGTTTAAGAAAAACGAAAATCGAACTCCCGCTTAGATCTATTTCTTCCAACTCCAGAAAAACAATTGAATCAGTTTTCATGGAAGAATGTTTCTGCATTAGCACAAAATCTATATTGATCCCCTTGACTTGCTACAGCTCAAGGCGATAGATCAATACTAGCTTTTTTTATTTTAACAAGCCCCGGCGTGCCAAAGCCTTGAGCTTATCATTCTCCATTCTTCTTCCCATTTAGAAGCAGGCTAAAAACAAAAGCAAAGTAGTATGAGATAATAAGGAGACTAAATTACTATTTCCCACCAAACTTTGGGTGAAACCGTGAAACCATAAGTTCCCACTCATTGAATTCCTAAACCACAAACACCTATTCAAAACCCAACCCAACGCTGTTAGACTTTGTAATGTACTCAAAGGTAAGGAAGATGCAAACCATTACTTCACAAGTATAAGAACCAATATCACCAATGATAATGTGAGTCACTGAATTTATAGTTAAACAATTACTGCCTTCTAAAAACTGTGGTAGTGTTTCACCAGATTATTGTCGCCCTTTCCTCAACATGTATATAAGAAAATAACCACAAAAATGATAGAGAATATGAGTCTTTAATTATCTGATAGATAATGCAGTCAGATATTTATTTTTTTCAACGCCAACACTGATGGCGCCTTGATTCCTCTACTTGGGTACGGACTGCAATATGTTTAAATTATTCAATACTTAGGTAATATTCTGTCTACCATCTTCCTCTTTTAGTTTCTCACCATGCTACGGCTCTATTCAGCAATAAGAAAAGCATATGACTAAGAGAAATTATTGCCTTTGACTTGATGGTTTTCTCTTAATTTTCGACCATTCTGTTCCTGTCTTTCCTCCAGTGCCCAATATAGAATATAGTGTGTCACCATGATAGGAACCTGTGCAACCTAATCATCCACACAAGCAGCAGAACTACCGGGCAGGAAAAATAATGAATTGAACTCAACAAAATACTGAAATGTGTGAAGAGTAGTGATAAAAAAGAAAATAGTTCTGAGAACAAAAAGGTGTCAGTCCTCCCCAGGCAATTAGAGTTATTCTTCCTCCCAAGGCAGAAGCATCCCACAAATTTTCTCACCAAATTTTCTCCCTTTTCCCCTCAGGTTGCTACTCCTTTTATTCTCTCATAGCCTAATATCCTATCCTAATTCAAACTTCATTAAAATCCTTGATTTCCTAAAACTAAATTAATAATAATCTTTCCTTACTGAAATATTATCATAATCTTTAATTAAGAATTCAGTTCCATTATATTACATTATTATCCTAATCCTATCACACCACTAAACGTTGCAATTGTTAATTTTAACTACAATGCTTTTGCTTCTCTGCCACCATCATGATGGAAAAAGAGCCAACTTTACAACATAAACCGTGACATTGGTCCTCATTAACTCTCTTGCTTGCACTAGCTTAACAGGGCTTGATTAAGATTTCTAGCTAAGGAATACTTAACTGAAACTTCAAGATGCTTGCCTTAAATTGTAGGATCATCCCTTTCCCTCTTACAAAAATTCCCATTCATTCTTGGATCAAAAGTTCTCCTTTTCATCTTTTAATCAATCAGAAACATAGTGGGAGCTGCTTAAAAACTGACTATCCTCTCTACAAATATTCTGAAATGATATTAGATATTAGCTGCTTAAAAACTGACTATCTTCTCTACATATATTCTGAAATGATATTAGATATTATAATCTCACAGAAAAAGGGTAGTTCTTGAAAACAGTTATCGTACATTACCACATCACAGAGCTTCAAATCCTCCTCAACTTTACATAATATATTCATTGATACAGCAAAATCAAAATCTTAATATAGCCTAGATTAATCTCAAATCTTCAGATTCTAAAAGCTAAAATCGCATTGAAAGGAAGCACCTATCATGCACAGCAGACAATGCAGAATCATATGGTAAAACAAATCCTAAGATGCATTTGACAGGCAACTACATCCCAACCTGTCAGTATTTCAATAACATGGCATCCTCAATTATTAAAGCACATAGATTCCAGAGTCCATAATTGAAAAACAATTTCATGCTCTTTTCAAGAATAGAGCGAAATTCATTCACAAACTTATCACTACCTCACTCACTCCAAGGAGACTTTGGGGCCAACCTCCTTCATTTTAGCAATAATCTTGTCGGCCTCTTCTTTCGTGACACTTTTCTTCAATAAGGTGGGGGCTCTCTCCACTAAATCCTTAGCCTCCTTCAGCCCCAAATCCGTAAAACTTCTCACTTCTTTAGTTACCTTAACCTTGGCAGCCGCATCAAAACCATCAAGCTTCACATCAAAAACAGTTTTCTCCGCTTTCTCCTCAGCCTTCCCAGGACCATCACCACCTCCTTTCACAGTGCCCGTCACGGAGAATCCCGTCCCCGGCATCATCACGAACATGTTCGGCATCTCCTTGACTCCTATTTTTTGCCGGATGGCTTCGGACAGGTCGGAGACTTCCAGCAGCGTTAGCTCGGAGAGTTCGTCCACTATTGCGGAAACTCTTTCCGATGGTTTTGGAGTGATTTGGAGGTTAGTATTGGCAGAGCAATTTCGCGAGAAAGATTTCAAATTTCAGGATGAATGTGACGAAATAAAGCTCAAGCGCCTCATTTTAAAGTTTTTGAATTTCAAAATGGAGATTTTTTCTTTATATTAATATCCAATTAAGAGTCAGGAAGATGAGCACAGTCATGGCGATGACTGAAGAAGGTGTGAAGAAGATTTACTGGAACAGCCATAAACCCTATGGAGAAGAGGATTTATTAGTCTTTTACGTTATGCCCTTCTAGTTTGGGTTTTTCATTCTGACCCTGGCCTGGTCTTACAGTGTATCGTCTGCACAAATTTCGTTTTACTATATTTTTTTACCCTTTTAGCTTTGTTCATTATCAACCAATCCGACTTCAATGACAGCCTAGCTTGATGTTCCATTTGAATCTACCTCTAAACATGACACCCAAATTGAGTGGATCATAATGGTGAAACAGGGTTTGTTTTATGAAGTACATCCAATTCAAAGCCATAGGTTGAAGAAGAATAACATGTATTTCTCGCGCACAAGCTCAAAAGTAACCGAATTCATTACAAGTATAGTTCAGAGACACTGCACAAAGACTGACAATGGGAATTTCTGAATTTAAGATCAAAAGAAAATGGGAAATTTATTTATTTGTTTGAAAGAAAATGGGAAATTTATTTATTTATTAACCTTTCTGCAGCGCTTTCTGATCTCTCCCCTGTAACCTGTCAATGGAGAAATATTACCCATCTTAATCATGGACTTGGCAAATTGCTCAAGGAAAAGCTCATTACTTTCTGCATATTTCTTCACTAACTTCATGGATGCTTTATTCTTGGTTAAGAGGACTTGATCAGAGTTCAATAGACCCTTAAAAGCCAATATGTTTTTGTAGTAGGCGTTATCAAACTTGGTCGGGCTAACAAAGTCCAGGAAGAACAGGTTTTGATCACCACCAGATCTTGGGCATCTGGGTCGCAATTGAGCAGCATATGATTGGTCAAGAGTACTGTCAGGTTGCCCGTTGCCTGACTGGTTGTACAGTCTCTGCCTGAAACTTGTGCAACGGGAATCTCCAATTGTATGACTCCCTGCATCAAATTTTTTATAAATTACTCAAAGGTGGTCTGGTTTCTGGAAATCTAGATAAAAGTTGACAGTGGATAGTTTACCAGATAAGGCTACAAGATCAACGATATCAAGTCCTTGGAGCTTAAACTTGGTGAGAATTGTTTGGAATGTGTTGTTTGGAGCAGGAATATTGTTGTTAGAGCCACTCAAGCTTGCACCTCTGGAGTCTCTTCTTCCTAATGGAACTTCCCAGCTTGGTCCACCAGTCTGGACATGCAAAATTGCTAAGATTTGGCCATATTGTGAGAGCAGTTTGGTTTAAGTAACAAGGCTCAAATATTAAGACTTACCAACATAGTAGAATCTCTAGCAGCCAGAGCCAAAATATCAGCACAGGATACTGTCCGAGGACATTCCTTCTCTAGTGCAGATTTGATCTCATCAATGACTTCAAATCCCCTGGCTGAATTCCGGTTGGGATTGGACCTTTTCTCACTAATTATGGTGCCACTGCTATCCAGCAATAGTGATGCATCACAGCCCTATAAAAATTGGCAATATAGTGTGAAGTGAAGTAAAATTCATATATATACATGGAAGCTGTACAGTTTTTATGAGAGTTTCAAGGAAGTAGTAAACCTTAACGAAACAGTCATGGAAATGAAGCCTGAGCAAAGAAGCAGCCATGCGGGTTTCTTTTGCAACAGCCTTAGCCACAACGGACTGCACTATCTCTTGAGCTTTGGGACATGAGTAAGCATAATACTGGGGGTAAAGGTAACCACTGTGAGCCTCGCTACAGAAGCAAAAAGAGGCCAAGGCAATGAGAGAAAAGGCAATGAGGAAGCCCATGAAGTGAGCCATAGTTTCAGTGTTTTTTTGTGTCTTTCAATTCCAAGACACATGAAACTATAGAAAAGGAAAATTATGTTTCAGAAGTCAGAAGATTTAACAACTTGTTATGATAAGAGCTAGCCTGGCATGCATATTTATAGAGGAGGGACAGGTAGAGAAAAGAAAAAAAGAGGGAAATAAAATATTGGAGTCGGTAAATAATCACCAGCTTCACATAAATTACAAGGAATCGGTGTAGTTGGTAGCCTTGTACCCTCGTAGCCTGACTAAACCACCATGGCTTGCTGTTGGCAAACATGTTATTTTCAGCCTATAATTATGAATTTAACTACATTACAATCGTAACAAAACTAAATAAAAATAAATCTCGTAGATACAAAAGAGATATTTTATTATATAAAATTATTAATTATTTTTCTTGTAGTTTGTCATTCGTTGTAATGGTATAATATTATAGGTAAAATATATATTTCTTTTTTCTTTTTTTTTGTATGAATCTGGGTTTTCTTTATCACTATTGAGTGTTACTGTAATTAAACTCTCTGCCGCTTTTTTACGTGAAGATAGAAGTTAGATTAGCTTGCGTGCAATCCAGAAACTCCTAATTTTTCTTGGCTTGAAGGACATAATTTTTACATCAGAGAAGGCATATAAATGACTTAAATTTGACGCCCAGGATGACTTCGTTCAGAATCCTTTGAATTACTCATCACAAAAGATGGGTTTTTTTTTTTTTTTTTCAGCCTAGCATTTATTGATGATGGAGAAGGCACAAACCAATGCTCAAGCAACAAATTTGGGAAGTGGACTTGGACTTTCTGCATATCTGCGTAGGTAAAGTTGGTCTTTCATCTTTGAATCAAAAAGGCATATCCGAGGGGCATATAAAATCATGAATAAACAATGTCTGGTTGTGGATGAGAATCCTTTTTAATTCATATACACTTTCAAGTTTGATAAACAGGAAAGGGTCTCTTTAAAAATCACCTTTTTAATTCGCATCTTTTAAATTCGAATAACTTTTTAAAGAATTATGATCACGATTATACAACTTATTAAAGTGGCCAGTGCAGAGTATCTTTCATTAGGTACTGAAACGTTAACCTTGAAAAAGCCTCGAGATAGGTCAAACCGTGTACTGTTTCTTTTAGATGAAGACAAGCCTACTGGAGGCCAGAGTTGGAGCAGACTCACCTGCTCCATGGAAAAACCGACCAGGTCAAGCTCTTTCTACTTAAAATAGCGCCTTCAAAGACTGACTTTGTGAAAGCCATCATCATTAATGCTACCCAGAATCCTTTCCTGGCTTTTATGAAATGTTCGATATCTTTCTCAAAACAGAAACCCTCTAGACCAATTCGAATTTAAACTCGTTGTTCAAACTGAACATCGAGCCTAGCATGATAATCCCCTAACGGCAACCTGCAATTTTATCAAGGCCACCGACTTATTCCCACCCAAGGTTTGTTGAAAAGGAATTATACTCATAACTTTTCTAAATTCAAACACTTGTCTGTTAACTAAAACCAATTGTTAAATTTAACGATTAACAGTTTAAAATTAAGGGTTAAAAAAATATTTTCGTTCTTTCGATCAAAAGAATTTTAAAAATAATAAAATAAAGTTTATAAAAATATTAAAATAATAAAAAACAACCATCATTGCCAACGACAATGACTATCAATAATCTAATCATAAGGCTGAAAATGGCTTCTGATTTGTGAGACAGCTAGACTACTCTATTTGGTAGAGGTTATCAGATTCGATTATCTCATTTGTTGATGAAGAATATCAGATATAACCACTTCGACTATCAATCATAGCCGAAAATAGTTGAAAATAACTGATTTTAGCTCCGTTGGCCACCTTTATAAAAAATGAAAAAGGTCGATCTAGCCTCCTCTGTCAAACGAAATTGTTAAATCTTATTGTTCAGTAAATCAAAAAGCTGTTTGATTATCCATGATCATCACCACTGGTGGTAATAATTATTTTTTATTTTCTTAAAGTTCTATTATATTTTTATTTAAATATTAAATTATATTTTTATTAAATTTATTTTTTATGAGGAGGGTAGTTTAGTCATTTGTCAAAAATATTGAAAAAAATTGATGAAAAATAATTACGTATATGAATTTTTAAAAGTTAGTGGATGAAATGGAACAAGTACTTTGGCTTTTTTATCAAACCGTGAGTGGAATGTTATAATATGGTTTTAATTTCGCAATCAAGGGTAGCTTTTTACCTGTTTCATATTTAATTTGGGTGAAGGAGAATCTAACCTAAAGTAGGCCATGAAAAAGATACAAAAATGTTATGGCAACTACTCCCTTTAGCTTCCAAAATCTAACCCTTAAAATGCAAGGGACCCGTTTTACACATGCAGCCTGTTTTCATTTTTTTTTTTGGAGAGAATCTAATTATGATATGCTCTAACTGTTGGCTGTTCACATAGCAGCCCAAGTTGACAATTGCGTTGTTTTGTACGACACCATCGGATTGGACTGGATTGTTTTTAAAGAAATTAAGCTGACGTACACGCGGAGAAACTTGGGAATCCTTGTCGCATTTCTTTTGTCAGGTTTCATGCAACGTCTTGGATTTTCTCTACTGTTGCTTGGGAGCGTCGTTATGTCTGTCGTGTGAGTGAGGAGCATGGGCAACTCAATATTAATCAAGGTAAACTCCATAGTTTCACGTGAATCGTGTTGGCTACAGGAATTAGATAATCGTGATCACGGGCGAATTTCATCCTACTCATTATTATTGGGATTGAACAAACAAAACTTGATCAAAAACAATTTCAATGCGTTCAATTCGGTTTATAATCAACTTAGCCTTGGAACTCAAACTAAATAATTACTTTTTTTGGAAGTTACTATTCACTCTCTACGACGATTATAAATACCAATTCAAACTAATTAAATTTAAATTGATTATTTTATATTCGAGTAAAACTTAAATTAACCCTAATTTAGATTCAATTTAATTCAAATCCATCCTTAGTCATGTTAGAGGTGTTATAATAATGATTTAAAAAAAAAAGAAAGAAGCTTCATAAACCCTTCGTCTATATATATGAATTCAGGCTCATACAAGTGAATTTACTTTTCCAGAGTTAACAGAAATGTTCATTTTTTTTTTTTTTTTTTTTTGGGCTCTGTGTCAATTTGCAAATTTTTATTTTGTACCTTAACATTTGCAAGGTAAAAAATTCAAATTGACCCATACCTACTTTCATTTGATCTCCATGTTGCTTGAGCAACAGCAGGCGGGCGTTCCCAGGAGGCTTGATTCGCAAAGGGTCTGTTAAGGTCTTCTGGTTGTGAGCACCTTTGACCTGCTCCACCTGCCTGTTATGACATTCCAAAGTTCAACCAAGGGTTACATTGCCATTGAGACAGAAAATCGTATTCCAACTGGAGAAATTAGATTAGGCACTCAGCCGAAACTGATTAAGATGAGTTGCCTCGCTCAGCGAGATCCTTTCTAACATTTAGTCGGACAGTTCAGGGAGCTTAAATGATCATATAATAATCATTTGAACAAAAAATAAACAACTACCATCTCAGCAAACACTCATATATTTTTCTTATCAGGCCTATGGAACTCTAAAATCTAATTAATGTCAACTCAGCCCAAAAATAATCACTTACAGTTTCTAAGCATGCAGAAAGAATTGTCATGCCTGGCAATGCATCAATCCCACGCTGCATATGATCAAATTTACGTAGATAAGTAGACATGAATGTTTATAAACTAGCATAGACAAATAGATAAACTAAAAGAACAGAGGAGGGAGAGAGAGACACAAATCAAAACACCTACCAGTTGCCCCGTTCGTGTCTTGTAAATGAAACCTCCACAACAGAAAATGGTTGATGAGACGATGATTCTGCTCCAAGACCATTTATCCAATTTCAAAATTAAAAAATCAATGAAACAAAAGACACAATTGCATTTTTCTATAAGTTGAAAAGGAAATTTTATTCAAAGATGATAAAAATCCGGATGAAGTTAGATAATTCCCTCTACTTCAAATCTTAACAATCAAGGACATTTAGATAAATCGGGTGCTTAATTTTAAGTTCAGTAAATAGAACTCAACGCCATCCTTGACAAATATGAAACTGCTGAAAGCCTATATAATGAACTAGTTAAGGTATACTTTTATCTTTATTACTAGTAAAGAGAACCATATGACCGTTTTCAACCAGGAATTGACAAGTCGTATAATGATCATTTCCTACATTATCTCCTGTTAACATTTCACAAGGCTCTATCCTCGCCTAATCTTATGTTTAGCAATCTATGAGTTGGCAAAAACAATAACATGTGAGGTATACCACTCTGCAAATGTTTTAGATGTTTGAATCATATGACAATTACTTCATTTTGAATAACCTGACTTGCTTTTAATTATTCTATAACACAATATGAATGAGGATTGCCATACATGCAAGATATTACTCCAAAAATAGCCCATCCTCGCATAGGATCCGCTTCCTTGTCCTGCCTATATTCTGCAAAGTTACAATAAGGTAGAGTTCAAACAAATTAGAAAATAACATGAAAAATCAACCAGAAACTTAAGTTGAAGGCAACAACACAAGGTTTGTTACTAACACCTAACCTAACAAGTATTTTTCTCTCTACCATCTTTTCTTATCTCTTATTTATAGAAATATCCATCTGTGACACAATTCAGGAAAATATCCGACGTTATTTAGGAACTTGTTCAGCAGATTTTCAAGGGGACAATACAAATATATATAGAAGGGTGACTTCCATAACAAAAAGAATGAGCAGAATGAGAGAGAGCAACTTAGTCAGTGAATCAAAAATGAACTTACCACACATTTTTGTAAGAAAAAACTGAACCGGGTCATAGCCCTTGACTGGTATGGTGATATTAACTTCATACAGACTCTCACGAGCCCTCTCACCTGCACAAGTTAAAAGTGAAATTCAAATCATAATAGATGAAGAGGCATATCAATACCACAACAAGCAGTAAAACCCTTACATCTCCAATTCACAATCAGTATTGTGGGTGACAAAGTTGTAGCAGGGCTTCCCATCGCCCCCAAGCCAGATAAGCTGACCTTGAGACCCTTTTCTGGAAAAACCTGAGAACACACATAAATAAACAGAGATACAAAGATTAAGTGAATTTATTCAGTGGTAAAAATTTCACATCTGCTAGACTAACAGGAGATAGGATACCTTAAAACTAGGTTTTCCCACCAAAGTGGAAACAGAAGCAATAGCAGTCATATATAGGGTCACATGAGTCTGTTCGGTTTTAAAACTGCATGGTGAGACATCAATATAAAATAAATTTCAAAGAATAAAATGTAGACAATAATCATAATACAGATCACATACCTAAAATCATGGTGAGCCTTTTCAAAACCTGGTTGAGTCATGCCATTGTAAACCTTCAAAAGTTCAAGTAATGCTTTCATAAAAAATAAAAAAATAAAAAAATAATAATTCCTACTCTCTATATAAATATGCAAATGAGGTTTATATAATATCTTACAATTTCCCATGATCGTGGATGAAAACCAACCGTGAAGCCCTCAAATACCCGGGGACCTGGTTTCTCACATGGAGCCGCAAGTTCAACCAATACTCTACAATAGTTGAAATAAGAAACATTTAAATAAGATAAAACATCAGACTTTCCAATTACCCGGAAAATAAATAACAAGTAATTCAGCAATTTTCTCAAAATTATAGAAGAATCTTTATCACCTAATATATCAATTCTGAGACTAGCTTTCGTTTTTCTTTTCCTAGTTTCTCCCTAAAAGCAACAATTCTTATCAAACATAGTTTCCGTGAGATTTCAGAACCCAGATCTCTAGTATCCCAAACCACTTCACTGCTATAAGGCCTAGAAATAAATCATATCAATCTTTGTGTAATTTCAATACCCTTAACTATACTAAAAGTCCAAGCAGATATGTGAAACATAATAATCTATGAAGTTGAAAAACATCAAAACCATGTTGTGCTCCACATTTTTCATTTTAAGTAGACAATCCAAATTCTAAGGAATAAAAAATCCATGTTGTCAAATGCATATTGAGAGGCCCATATATATAACTGTACTTTGAAGTTTCATATTTTCTGTGAAGCTCTCAAAACTTGTATATAAACAGGATCTCTATTTCCTTACTAATCTTCAGCAAATAACTCCCAAATTCTAACACTGATATCATATAAGTAATAACTTCATTTATATAACCTATGAATTGAAATCTAAATTCTGAAAACTAAAAAAATGGATGTAATATAAGATAATTTGTTACAAAGATGACCTGCAATTTGACTCATAAGTAACATTGCAAATGCATCCAAGTCCACCTGAGATAAAGAAATAACAACATAGGACTTAAGTTGCTTCAACTAACAAAGACACAAAGGACATGAGAAATTAAAATATAATAAAAATGCAACGAAGCAGTCTTCAGCTTAAAAGAAAATTCAACAAAAAAATCAGCAGGGCCTAGGTTGGGCAAAAGGACTTGTTGGCATTTATCTGGATAATGCAAGACCCGCCAAAAAATCAGGAAAAGAAAATGAAAGAAATCTGTAGATTTGTAGATTTTAATCTTCTAATTTCATATAATCAGATTCCTTGCTAGAAGTCCTATCTCTTCACATAGCCAGTCCCAATGAAGACAAAGTGGATATGTATCAAGTTTAAATTTCAAAGTTCAACAAAGAAAATGAAGCTTTGTTCAGAACATAAGAGCCCCCCTGAAAAAGAGATTATAGGTTAGGTATGGTACACTAGACTTGCCACATTCTCTTTCAACCAAATTACTAATTTGAATTTTTTCTTAGTTCTTCTTCCCTGTTGTTGCAAAACTTTTCCTTAATGCACAATTTCCAAAGAATGGAAGATAGACCTCAGTGATATCAAAGAGAAAATCATAAGATGCCAAACTTTCACAGAAGGCCGGCATCCAGTCATATACAGGCCAGACAGAGCCAGCCCCAGCCCCCAAAATCTCAGGAAAAAGAACAAGAAGAAGAAGATTTCTTTATACATTTTAATCTTTCAAATTATACTTTTTTATCTCCCCTTTGACTCGCATGCCCTGCAGTTATTTCATTTTTTACACCATGAATGTAAATGAAAATTTCAAGCCCTGTCCATTCTCATATCAACTCCATGCAGATGAACATAACGTTGAAAATCAAAATGAAGATCCACCAACCTTTACATTGTCTACTTAAACAATTCCCGCAAATAACATTTACCTGAAATTACATAACAAATGGTACATCATTTGCATACATGAGAACAATGATGTACATAAAAGATGCTGTAACCTTTAATGAACTTGAAGAAGCAATAAAGCTATGTGATTCCCACAATTCTTAACAACAAACCTGAGCTGTACGTCCCATCTTGTCATAACTGCCCTCACAATTCAAAAGGTCACCATTGTAAAACCCCTAGAAACGCAAGGAAATTTAAATACATTGCACTTCACAAATCTCATAGTAAGTAAGACTCAGAAAATTTTTAATTTTACAGGTGAAACATAGAAATGCCCAAATTTTAACTTAGATTTTGGCAATAACTTGAAACTCTTTGATAACACACAGTGAGCAGATAAATCAAAATTCTTGCAATCCCAAGACTGAGGGATTGAATTCCCAGTGTTGTGCACAGATTGAATGAGAGATGGATAGAAGAGAAGACGAACAATTTGAAACTAGTTCTAAAACCAATTTTTTTCCACACAAATTCATATAGGGATGTCTGTGTGTGAACACAAACACAAAATAACAGCAAAATACTTGTAGATTGAACCTTTTAATAATAGGAATAATCATTTAACTCCATCTTTAATGGTTTCATTTTGTAGCAGTTAGTTTCTTGCACTTCGGGTATCATACAGCCTGCATACTTAGACTATCTTGCTCATGAGATTCTAGATATTAGCTCCTTTTTTGGATTGTAGGAAAAATGGATCTCAAATGCACAACGAGAATTGCACTTTACCCAAAGAGCCTCCTCTTTCTGTTTAGAGAATGAAAAACAAGCCAAACCTATGTTCCTATTTAGGATATTCTTTCACTTTTTGACTTAGATCTTATCATGATGTTGCTGATCCCCACCAACACAACCAGAGAGAGAGACTTTAACAATCTGGGCTTTCCTACCCACTATATTATAGGAAATAAAACTGCACAGAAATGGTCAACTACTTTACTTATGAATAATACTATGCACAAAAATTGTGTCTGAACTGAACTTACTTGAACAAAGTTAACATGGCCTGAACCAGCAACAAAATGGTTGAACTTATTAAATCGTCCAAAATCTACATATCCCTGCAAAGTTCTGAGCATGTTAACACAATGTAAATTATTTCTACATCACTTGAGTGTATGTACAATGTAAACAGAGAACTGAAATCATTTTTAAAAACATAGAAACTTAATAGAACAAATAGCTTTAAGTTCTCTTAGTAGAGATTCAAATGCAGAAACTCTTATACATAAATAAACCATTATCAATGAACAAAACTGCAGAATGCAACATTCCCTCACCATGAAGACAATAACGATCGCAATCAAAACAGTCCCATTTTTTTTTCCATATTGAGCATCTAGTAATGCTCTCATCAAACATCAATAAAATCCTTTGCCACATAATACCAACGTCATATCTAACATAAACAATTATCTTCACCATTACGATGGAAATAGACATATAAAAAACTCAAATCTCTATATTCAGTTACCCATTAGTATATATATCAGTTTTATGTATAACTTGTGGATACTAAATCTGAGTTCTGCTTTTAGGTTCATATTGATTAAATTTTTTGAATAACATTATCTGAGTGCATACTCTACTCTCAGGCGTGTTGTTTAGCTTCCTATGGTCCAACCACAATTTTCTTCTTTAAAAGAGGATGAGAGAGATAGAGAAACAAAGAGAGAACTTCTCTAGAAAAGCATAATGGAAAAAGGGAAGATACGGTGAGAGACTTCACAACATTGGCTTCGTTACACTAGTGGTTAACTTCTTAAGACTTCTATGCTTAAACAAAAGGTTGATGAAACCAATAAACTGCAAAGGCGGTTGTTCCCATATAGTTTATCAGTTTCCAAGCACTTATTATTGTACTTCAAATGAAACAGTCTGGCTATACCATGCGTGTCTCCAGTTGCAGAAAACACAACTATAAAAAGCCTGGAAATACTTTCCCAGCAATCATAAATATCATCCTTTCCCAAATAAATGGTGGTGTTCACTACACAGTTGATATTATATAAGTACTTTATTCCAACCGAGCATGGTTAATTAACAAGAAGGAAGAAAAAGCAGAATAGCTTAGCACTTGAGAATATGGTGTTCAAGACTACCGCTTGTGATCTAGTCTCTACATCTTTGCAAAACCGAACCACCAAATCAACACCTTCACCCTGTAGCATGGGAAGCTTAAGATTTAATAGTCTCTTGACTTCCGCACTGATTAGAAAAGAATAAATGCTCATCATTGTTACAAAACTGAGGTGAGGACATTACCGTGTCTTCATACTCAAAATAGTGTCCGATCCAGCTACTCTGATTGAAAACTTAAGTGAAAACGATTTACATCAAACATTCAACCAAAATTTATATCAAGCATACAAGAAACTAACAAAGAATGAAATTCAGAACGCTTGGCTTTGACAAGTCAAGGTAATTTAGGATACAAAATCAACAATGCGACTGGAATTATCGAGAGCGTAGCAATTGGATCTCGGCACTGCGACTGCAACAGCTCCGAATCCCTTTATAACAACAGCTGAAAAAAAAAAAAAAAGTAATCATAAACCCAATCAAAAGGCAGGCAACATGAAAATAATCAAAAGGCAGTCTTACCTGTGAGTATTACCAGTAAGTGATTCACCAAACGCACGTTTAAAAAGCATTTTACAGTCCGCATCGCTTTCGCTGCCATGGACAAAATTTCTACTCGAAATTCAGTAGTATGCGAAACCTTTGTTCGCTGCAACTGGAGTGCGGGGTGTAAAACAATGAAATTGCCAGTAATAATTTTAATGACCTAATTACCCCTACAAGCAGCGCGAGTGAATCAATGCAAGTTTGTTCTGTTGTAACTTCACATTCTTATTATCTTACTAAAAGGAGAAAACATAATTGGAGTGTGGACTTTTCTGTCTTTTTACTTTTAACTCATCATTCTGTTTTATAGGCCGACTTGAAATGCCCACCCTAACTTTGATGAAATAAAGATATACTCCCTCTATGTTTAAGAAGTCCATAATAAAATTTACAATAAATTACATTTCTCCACCCAAGGTTTGACGTAAATTTTTTTTTTCCATGCAGGGATGACATAAACAATATTTTTCTCACACAATCAAATTCTGTCTGAGAAAGAAAAATCAACAAAATGTTAACAAGTGAAATCGACATTTTATTTTTCAAAATTATATATAATCCTAAATTAACAAAATTAAAAAAATTATTTAAGTATCCAAATTACATAAAAACTCATTCATTACTCTTTACTTTCAACCCTTTTCCCTCTCTTTTGATTTTAAGCCCTTTTTCTTCTCTTTTGATTTCAAACAATTGTCGCCTTTACCCTCTTTATTTTCCTTTTTGCTCCTCCATTTCTTTTTTCCTTTTAATTGATTCGTTAATTTTAGCTCAATTGATGAATTGATCAACTCAAAGATGAAATGAATTAATTTGTCAACTAAAATATAGTCGACAATGACAATTTTCGCTTAATTAATTCATTACCAAATCAATTGATTAAAATCTATTGTTAATGGAAGCTTTTAACACGATGATATAGATAGTGATGGGGGCTAAAATTGGAAAGATCATTATGGTGGTGATGGACCGACGCTAATAACTCAAATTTCTAAACAATTTTAATATTTGATTTATGAGTTTTCAAACAATTTTTAAGGATAAATAATCATATTTAAATCATTTATGTCTGGTATGTACTTAAAATATTTTTTAATTTTTTTTCAAATTAAATAATGATAAAATTATAATTTTACTCTTTATTTTATTTAAAATAAAAAGATATTCTTTATATTATCTAAGGATGAAACATATTTTAAGTAAAGATAATTTTATTTTATTTATCATATATTAAAAAAATTATCATTATACATATTTTTAATTTTCCCACAATTAATAATCAAAATGGAGATAAAAATAGAGATGATTAAAATATCCACGATTAAAAATGAATTGTATGTTTTTTAATATTAAACCTTGAATTTACAACTCATAATAGTCCGTATTACAACAAAAACTTGTGAAGTAAGCGTTGAAGGTCGCAAAAAGGAAAAGCTTTTATTCGATAATTATAGTCTCGAGACGAAAGCAAATTATTAATTATTTTGTTTGTTATATATTATTTATTTTTCAATAACCACATTTCAATTAGATTTTTGGTAAGATAACCATGTATAGTAAAAAATGGGAAACAAAATTATATTATAGTAATAAATTGATTTAAATTTAATGAAACTTGCAAAAAAAAAAATAATGAAATTTGGAAAAAAAAAAAAAAAGAATGGAAATTGAAACATTTTTATATTATAAAGGCCAAACGACTTATTCCCACCTCCTAATTAAAATCTTCACCAAAAAAGTTTTAAAAAGTTAAATATTGATCTATCAGTCAAATTATTTTTATTAACATTTGAAATTAAACAACCAAAATACCCTAAAAATAATAATAATATTAATATTAGAATACATTTTAATATAAAATAATATTAATATATAATAATAAATTTAAAAATTAATAAAAATTTTAAAAAAGTTCCTGTCGTTAAAGTGGTGATAACGACCGTTAATTTAATTAAATAGTTAGAAATGACTATCATCGATTACCTAGTTAAGTTAATAAAGATTATCGTTATCGATGACGCTGTCAATTGTGGTAATTGTTTTTTTAAAATTTTAAATAAAATTTTAATATTTATTATTTTTGTAAATTTTTTTATTAATTTTGTAATTTTTTTAAATTTTTATTTAAAAAAACAAAAATGCATATTTAACTAATGAAATTTAATAGTTGATTGTTAAACCGTTAAGTTTATCGGTTGACATTGGTCAAGGGTGGTTCTTTATCTTTTTAAAAGTTTTTGGACGGAAAAGTTCAAGAAAACCGTGGGTGGGACTATGTCGTTTAGCCTGTTATAAACTGTGATTTTGAAAGGGCCTTACTGCAAATATGTAAACAGAGATCATACCCACCCCGGTAGTTTCTTACTTCTCAAAAGGTTATTGCATTATGATATGATTTTCTTTTCAAGATACCATTCTGGGAATCGACTTCGGTTCAGTTCAGTTCAGCTACGGCTGTGCAGTCTGGAGCCCGAACGTCTTCTTAATAATAAGTGTCAAAGCGCACTAAGCCAAATGTACACAATTCACCGCCTCACTCCTAAGATCCTGATCGAAACCCTAAAATGCCGATACTAGTAAACACCGACTTCTCTAACTCAACTCAACCTCCTGCTCTAACCGGAACAAGAAGAAGAAGAAGAGATGGCGAAGCACTCGGCTGGGTGGTGGCTGCCGCTGCAGAAACGATGGCTTCTGACTCTGTTGATCATGCTCTCGGTCTCGACAGTGATTGCTTTCTTGATCAGAGCTGCCTTCGATCCCTGCGATCACCACCTCGAACTTGCCGAGAAACGAGTTAACTCAGTTCCGAAAATATCCGCAAAACCTAGTCCTCTCAGTTTCATGAAGTCCAAGCTTGTTCTCTTGGTTTCTCACGAGCTATCACTTTCTGGTAGTTTTTCATGTCTTATTATCATTAATTTAACTGTTACTTTTATTTCTTAATGATTTCTTTCTAATTATGTAGTTTATCTGGTAACTAACGGTATAATCACTATTTATTAGTTTTCATTTAATAACATTTACATTGTTTTTATAGCCTCAGCTTTATAAAGCACACCTGTTTGGCATGTTGGTTCTGTGTTCTATGTCTAATTTTGACGCATTTACATATAACTTAACACAGTTTTTTGCAATCTCTTGAGTGGAGTGGAGTATTGATGTATTTGTTGGAGCTAAAAGAATGTCATGCATAAATTGATGACTTGAGTCGAGCTGTTTTATCCGTGCAAGGACATTAGAACTATTGCTCGGTTGAATTTAAGTGATTAATGAAGCATAAGTTCATTGGTTATTAATCGAGAAAACATAAGTTCAAGTCGGTTATGGAGTTTGTGTGAAATGAGTTCATTTCTTATAAACCTGGGAAACATGTGAGGTTACATTGACAAGTCCTTCTATATTGACCTATATTGAGTTTCATAGTGAACTAACTTGCATGATATAAAGATTATTTCATCTCATCAACTCTGTGAAATTCCAGTAATACATGATCTTGAGCTGGTGAATTGGTATGCACAGGTGCAATTTTTCAGTTTTGAGATTTTAGGGGTTATTTGAAGACTGTGAGCTAGTGCATAGCAGGTTATTAGAACCCTAGTTCTGGGATGTGGAGTAAATTGATCCTTCCAGAATGTGGACAGTCTCGGTTAATGCTACATATGTATTCCTAAAATCGACTAACTAGTGCTACTATATTTTTCGTATTCAACAAGAATCTTTCTTAGAATGTTACAGTTGTAGCATGTGCCGTTTAAAGAATTTTATGTTCTTTTAACTGTCAATAGGTTGCTGCTTCCTTAAACAAAATTGTTATATGTTTGAAACAATAATTTTGTAAACATTTGTTTGTAGCAAGGGGGTATTAGAGAATGGTAAGTTGCATGGCAATTACTTTACACCCACTTGCCAACTATGGATTGCCTCCTTCAAAAATTTATTGAGGGCAATCCAATGGTTGACAGGTTGGGATAACATAACACCCCTCTATCTAGTAAGGGAATGGTAGATTGCAGGGCAGTGACTTTACCCCCTTTTGCCAGCTATTTTATTCCCTCCTCCAAAGAGTAATAGTGGCACTCCAATGGTTGACAGGGTTGGGTGTCATTACATCCCTGGACCTAGTATGCACTTTCAATGCTATCCTAGTTCTTGAAACATTTTGTCTATATCTAATAAATACTTTCGTGGCTGAATATATAGTTGATGAAGTATATTTACCAAATGTTTAAAATGGTTCATTAAATTTACTTTTCCAGGTTAGAAGTATTTGGTGAGAAAATCTCCCTTTTCTGTTATTTTCCCCTTGAACTTCCTTTTTGGTAATATTTTTTCAGGTGGTCCGTTGCTGCTGATGGAACTAGCATTTCTTTTAAGGAGTGTTGGTACTGAGGTGTACTGGATGACAATCCAGAAGCCGTCCAAAGAAGACGAGGTGATATACAGTTTGGAACATAAGATGTTGAATCGAGGGGTACAGGTTAGATTTTAAATATCTTAATGATGCATTTAACTTCTGTACTTTGTTTAATTAATTTTGATGATTTTTATAATTATTACTTCTTTGATTTAGTTCCAGTATTTAAGTGGTTCTTGATGCTGTACTTTCAAAATTACATTTAACTCTAAATTTAATGTCCATGTTGCGGCATAAAGAGGATTATCTCTATTCTTAGTATTATTTTTGTTGTGAATGTTGTTTCTATACTATTTCATTACTATGTTTAGAGTGTGAGGAGCTAGAAAAAATTGAAGTATAGAATTGACGTGGTTGTTATATTTCATGGGAAGTTTGAGGGGCTTGCACTTTGGAGAGGAAAGGGAGCTCAATACATCATTATTTTTCACTTTTCTAGTCTCTATAAATGAACTCTTTACTCATGAATTATGATAACTCTATATCAATTCTGTATAGATCAACTGAATAGATCCGTACCCACCTTTGGTTTAGGTTGACTAGTGATGGACATTTCTAGTTGAATCAAAATTTGCCATTCCTTTGGAACTTAATTTGACCATTTTCAAACATCTAGCTCTATTTAAACTTACTGCATTAATTTTTTTTAATTATAGTTGGAATGGGAAAACAACTTATGCTAAAAAGTCGAAGAAGTATGGTATGAGCTTGTACATAATATTCTCAGATATATGATTTTTGGAAAAGTAGGTACCCTAAGTTGTGTGGTGAACTTTGCTTGTGAGTCAGTAACCTCAGCATTATGCTGAGGTGAATGGCCACTAAGCCTACTGATTCTAAGTCTCTCTGTTTTGCTACGTTCTTGATGTGGATACTAATCTTACAAGTGACCTGACTTCTATCTTTTGTAAATGTGGTTATTTTAATTTACAATAGCAGACACTGCCACAACTCTCTTTATTGTGTTAATGTTGTTCTATTCTCTCTCTCTCTCTCTCTCTCTATCGCTCTGTGTGTATGTGGGTGTATCTATCCTTCTATCCTTTAACCAGTCTTTGGTTTAGCATGCATAGAGTTTGCATTATATGTCTGGATTATAATTATTTTAATTATTTTTTATCTTGCCCCATTTATGATCGGTCGTCATACTGTATCTTGTTCATGAGCGGTCAAAATGATTTAAAATCTTTTCCTAGTTTCTAATTATTCCTTACAAGTAATGTTAGGTCATCTCTGCAAAAGGTCAAGCAGCTGTAGATATGGCTCTTAAATCAGATTTGGTTGTTTTGAACACTGCTGTTGCTGGGAAATGGCTGGATGTTGTTGTCAAGGAAGCTTTTCCTCGTGTTCTTCCAAAGGTATTATGGTGGATCCATGAAATGCGAGGGCATTACTTCAAACCTGAGTATGTCAAGCACCTTCCTTTTGTTGCTGGTGCAATGATTGATTCACATGTAACAGCAGAATACTGGAAGAATAGGACTCGGGAGCGATTGAGGTAAACTTCTAAAAGTTTCTTGTTTACTATCTTGTTGCCTTTACAAACCACCCTCATGCCTCAGGTTCTTAGTAGCTTTAGAATATTATTTCATTTTTGTTTTAACTTGAAGATGAGAGGAGCCTCAATGAAAAAATGTTGACAACAAGATGTGTCAGGCAATCCTAAAATACTAATTTTCTTCTCTTTTATAATCCTTTTTCCCTTTTATATATACTTCTCATACCTATTATACATGTTTCATAACTCTCCAATCCCATTTATTTCATCTAAGGGTGTGTTTGGTTCAGGTAATTTTTTATAACAAAAAATAAAAGATTACCACTAAGATAGATTATTAAGAAGATTATTGGGTATGATTTAATACAATGTTTGGAAAATTGGCTTGTATACATAATTATTTTGTTTGGTTGATAGTAATAAAAAGATATTGAGATATTATTTTATTTAAATGCCTTTAAAAAATTATTAGTTGTAAATTAGTATTGTATTTAATTAAACTAATATGCTTTAGGTTAAAATATTTTTTTGTGTGTGTTGTAAAATATTCTCCATGTTAATAATATATTATTTTTTTCATGTTGTCTAGTAATGTAATTAATTAATTAAATTATATTCTTAATTTATTATATTTTCAAATAATGAAATTAACAAAATTTGGTAGTTGGGTTATTTATTATTTTAATTGAAAATGAGGGTAGTTCTGTCCCAAAAATTTAATGAGTGTAGGTAAAATTATAATAAAATTAAGATTACTTACTAATATTTTAATATGTAAGGTAGATGTGATAATCAAATTAACCCTTATATTACCTGTCACCAATAGTAATAAAAAAATATTGAAATTTTATTACCTGACACCTTCTAAATATTAATTTGATCAAGTATTAGCTTGTAAAAATATTATCCTAGTCTTCAAATTCAAATCTCAATTATTCACATATTATCTAATTACTATCATACTCAAAATAAATCAATAATAACTAATTTTAACTAATTATTATTGTCTTATTCTAATATTATCTTAATTATTATATTAATCAGTATTATTTAATTATTATTATTATTATTTAATCCTAACATTATCTAACCCATTTGAAAACCACTTGTTCTCATGGTGGGAAAATTGGAAAGTCTTTTTTTTTTTTTTTTAATTTTTTGTTTTGTTTTTGTTTTTAATTTATTCAAAACTTAATTGGAAAATTGGGTTAGACTGATTTGGGCTTAGATGGGAGGTTGGGCTTAGGAGGTGGAATACTAGAATAACCCAATTGGGTTTTGGGTCAGGTTTTAAGTTTCGGCCTAATTTATTGAATTGTGGGTTGGATTAATTCAATGTGGGTGGGATTAGTTTTGTGTTGATTGGATATAGTTGAGTATGATTTGGTTTGGATGGATTAAATGAGATTGGTTGATTGAAATTGTGTTTGAGTTTGGGCTTGAGTGAGTGTTGATGGTGGACTTTAATTAAAATGGGTTGAGTTTGAGTTAAAGGTATTGCATTCTAGACTAGAGTGAGTTAGTTTGACTCGATTATCCTTATCTTTCTTCACATATCTTTCATCGTTATTTTCATGATTTGTTTCATTACCATTGAGACATGATAATTAGGTAAATGAATGAATTTCAATTGTCGCCGAAATCGACCACTTTTTCGTTGAAACTTGTCAATTTACTATTTTGAACTTCTACTATTTTTGAAATGTTTCCAAAATCTTTCGATTTACCATTTTAGGCCATTGTCAAGTTCAAGGTTGCTGAATCACCTTCCTCTCTCTTTTCTTGCTTCTCGTCATTCACAATCAGTATATTGTTTCATAAGATTTGTCTTTATCCACTAGTCATACTGTTAATGACTTGGATCTGTAGTTGTGATCTGGTTCATATCCATTCATAAATCAAAAACAAATCCCTCTCTCTTCCATAGCCTGAACTTTTGTTTGGGTCAGTCGTCAGATCAACAAACACCTTCCACTTATCTTTTACAAAATCATGTTTGCTCATCCTTTGAATGACAATAACATTGATACCAATTTGATAGGGACCTTGGGAGAACCTAAAACTATATAAAACCCCACAACTGAAGCCTATAACTTTGGATATACGTCCAAGTCTCATACATTGCACTTTAGATTTTGAGGATAGGCACATTTGAGTTTGCGAAGTTGAGAGTAGAATGTGTTTGTTGGTTTGGCAACTCACACAAATAGAATCTCAAGCTATGGGGGAGAAAGAGAATGTGGGAGTCAATACAACCCAAATTTTGAATGTATATTTAGGTCATTAGTGGTCTTGCTAGTGGATTAAGATAGATATGATGTTGAAAACATATTGATTGTGAGCGACGAGAAGCGAGAAATGAGAGAAGAAGTTGATTTTGTAACTTCGAACTTGACAATAAACCAATATGGTAAATTAGAAGATTTTGGTCATATCTCAACACTGGTAGAATTGCAAAATGGTAAATTGGCTGGTTTTGATGGAAGGTATTCTTGTTTTCCTAGATCTTATATTTGACTAAGTTCCTTGCTGAAATTGCGAGTCATCTTTTCCAATTTTACTATGTGCAGGATTAAAATGCCTGACACCTATGTTGTTCATCTTGGAAATAGCAAGGAACTTATGGAAGTTGCTGAAGACAGTGTCGCGAAAAGAGTTTTGCGTGAGCATGTCAGGGAATCTCTTGGAGTGCGAAATGAAGACTTACTTTTTGCTATAATAAACAGTATGATTCTTGCTAATGAGACCATATTATTGCTGCTCCATCTTCATTTAATTAGGTCAAGTTACTTACTTAACATTGATTGTCCATTCTGATTGAGCTTGTAAAGTTTGCAGTGCACCACTGCATTTCTTTCAGTTGTAGACATGATCTGCATTTATTTACGTCATAGTACTTCTTTACTTAAAATTGATAGCCCGCACTGATTGAGCTAGTAGAGTTTATTACACCACTGCTACTCTTTCAGTTGTACACGTTATCACTGCATGTGATTGTGGCATCTTTCCAATTGAACAGGATGCTAAAATTAATTTTCAGTTCACTTTTTGGTTCTGATTTTCCTTTTCTTGCTGTATGTCATGCATTCTCACTGAAGACATTCACCACATCATTCTCATCAATCAGAAAGACACTATTCCAACGGTTTCTGGTTTAAGTTTAGGCTGTTATTCTAATATTTGTCTGTCTATATTAAACAGTACTGAAGTACTTTTTGTTCCTAGGTGTTTCACGTGGAAAGGGACAGGATCTATTTCTCCGTTCCTTCTACGAGAGCTTGGAATTGATAAAAGGAAAGAAGCTACAGGTGCCATTGATGCATGCAGTGATTGTAGGAAGTGACATGAATGCACAGACTAAGTTTGAGTCAGAATTAAGGAACTTTGTAGCACAGAAGAAAATTCAAGATCAAGTTCATTTTGTGAATAAAACTTTGACAGTAGCTCCATATCTTGCTGCAATCGATGTTCTCGTTCAGAATTCCCAGGTAGCTTTTGTTTATGTCTGTTTTTGTTTTCTTTATCTCATTGTTAAATCTTCCCCAAATATATTATCAGCCAACTACTAGCTTTGTCTCTGATAGTTGTTTGAAACTGTGTTTATTATTTAGCTGGCCTGTTCATGCTTTAATTTTTTATAAGAATCTGTAAACCATGAATTATATTAATAAAAGATGATTTTATGTTTAGCCTCTTTCAATATATATGGATGTACCAGGCAACAAGTAAATGACAAGCGTGGTTAATGGCTCACCCTATTTGTGCTGTGGTGGTTGGCGGATTTTGTGATGTGTTTTACTTAATAAAATCTCTTACGTATCACTTTTATTAAGATTTTCAATCTGCTAGTAAGAAATTGCATTGTAGCAAATTTTAAATCATATGACACAATAGATAATCCTAAAATAATTCAAAATTCATGGAGAGCCAGAGGACATGATTGTGCATCTGAATAGCAAAACTTTTGGGCTGGAAAAAAATTATAGAATTGTTTGCTTCAATAAGTTTAACCATTTAACAAAAATTCCTTGTTTATTTGTGTGAACCGGTTCCATGTCCTCCAAGCAGGTAAAACCAACACGGATGAAAGCTTCTTTAGTATTTGTAATGCTTATGGTTTTGTGTATCTGCTATTTCAGGTTCCCCAGTATATCTTTATCATATTTTTTCACTTTTAATTGGATTCTTTTCTGGTTACCCACGTTAGAATTGTTGGGTTTTGGACCTTTTCCTCACCTGTACTTCATGCAGGCACGAGGTGAATGTTTTGGGAGGATAACTATTGAAGCTATGGCATTTCAGTTACCAGTACTGGTAAGTAGTGGATTTCCTCTGGTGTATTTTCTGTAATGTTTTGTTAAGTTTCTATTAGTGTTGTTTATGATATTACAAATATCACCTAAATCTCTCTACATATATCAGGGAACAGCAGCCGGCGGCACCACAGAGATTGTCGTGAATGAAACGACTGGTTTGTTGCATTCTGCTGGAAAAGAAGGGGTGACTCCTCTTGCTAAAAACATTGTGAAGCTTGCAACTCACGTTGAGAGGAGACTTACAATGGGGAAGAGAGGGTACGAGAGGGTCAAGGAAATGTTTTTAGAAGAGCACATGGCCGAGAGAATAGCTGCAGTACTGAGGGAAGTCTTACAGAGGTCTAAGAGTCACTCACATTAGATGCCTTTGCAGTTTAGGTCTTTTATTTTAACCACCAGGCAGAGCCAATTTTAAGCAGGGGTCTAGTCGTCTAGTGTTGAACATTGTGTCCAAAATTATGTGGACTAGAACGAGGGTGCCATTTTCTATTTCTGCTTACATAAAGCAATGTAAATCATGTACATAAAACTTGACATCACATGTTTATGATTATTTAACTATACGATGCACTAACATTACATAAATACGAAACCGAAAGACTAGCTAGCCTGGCCATATACTAGTACTTTATAAGGCTCAGTAGTGGTGGACGAAGGCTGGCTGTATATGCCATGGACCTGAACCTAGTGGTGATGATGGTGTCCGGGAAGTTTTTCCTTTATCTTCTCCATCATTCCTTTTTTCTCATGGTGATGGTGCTGCCCTTCTCCATCCACATCGTAACCACCAGGAGTGGTGGTTGCTGTGCCATGATGTCTTTCATCTTTGTGCCCACTGCCTGGCAACTTTTCCTTAATCTTCTCCTTAAGCCCCTTCTTCTTCCTTCTCCCACCGTGTCCATCATCCTCCGACTGCATATTAATTTCTTAGTTAATCAGTTGCCTATGATCCTCTAAAAGTGCAATGGCAAATAATCAAAAGCTGAGCACAGGGACAATCAACTAAACAGAGACTTACAGAGCCAGAGCTACTTGAGCTCCCTGAACGTTGAAGGCCGTGATGCCTTTGGTCATGGTATCCCGTACCTAGGTGGGTGGCGCCACTGCCAGCCACTGCTGCAGTTCCATAATCGCCAGTAGTAGTGCTAGACGTCTGATAAACTGGGTTCCCATATTCATCATTCTGACGAATTGGGTTGCCATATTCATCTACATGTGGAACTGCCCCATAGTGGTTCTGAAATTGTGCCATTTCCAACTGAAGCTATGTATATGAAACAGAAATCTCTGGATTGAATTCTTGCTTCCACGTAACTAAGCCAGTTTGTACTTCAAAACATGACATGGGTTTCTGTATTTATATACAGTAGGGCAAGTAAACAACGATTAATGGCCATGGAACCCTTTCATTATGCGTGGCGTGTATGTATGTTCATAAGCTGCCACGTTACCTCTGAAGGACTAGGTGGCGCTGTTTTGGCAGTCAACAGGTTTCTTTTATAAGAGTGTTTAGATAAGATTGAGCATTGTCTTCGTTCAAGATCTGACAGTGTTTGGGTTTATGACACGTCTCGTTTTAAGACCTTAAGATAACATTTTTGTTTGTCCTTTTGTCTTGTTGAACAATACCAACATTCTAGCATTCTAACGTCGACGTGAAGGATATTACAACCATTCGACCCTTGTCCTGCATCAACATGAAAGGGTGTTGGAGGGCTTATGTGACTGCAATTCTCTTAAATGGTTCAAGAATAAGCATCCTTTGCAACAAGTCTATGGCTAAAGGACTGTGAGAAGTTTCTACCCTTGGTGTGGGGGAGTGAGCCTCATAGCTTTTGGGTTATCAATGAATTCAACATCAACTTCTAGTTGGTTTCTAAGGACATTGACTATTAGTTTTAGCTGGTTAAGGCACTCTAATAGGCTTCTTACCAAGAATTTCAATACAGATCATTGCCTCTGCTGGTTCTTGCCAGTCAAAAATCACATATCTTCAGGGCACAGCTAGTGTTGCCAAGGAGGATCTCAGGTTTCAAGTAACAGTGAAGGATGTTTTGTTGAGTGAAGATGCTTAGTCCTCCTCGCAACTAAAATAAAATAAATAAATAAATAAAGAAGGAAATTTTTACCACTAAACCCAGGGAAGTAGGGTCCAGAGATCTTAAACCAAAAAAATAACAACGGTTTGTGGTTGCTGGGATTCGAGCCCAGGTCTCTACGGCCACAACGTAGAATTCTTACCACTAAACTACAACCACTTCGACGGAGGAGTCTTGGAATACTTATAATAGTAACTTTATTCTTGCCGGAACTAAGACGGTCTCTAGCCTTTTAGCCACGTACATATCGTCCTAAATAATTTTGCAAGTCTATATTTAATATGCTTTTGCATAAAGGGAAGCGAATTTTCTTAAAAATAATGATCAATCATGAACAAGGATAATATTTCTATATTGCCTCGAGGAACAAAGGAGACATGGTCCCTAAAACAGATCGAAGAAAATATTTATTCTGTAGCTTTGTCTTCTTCCTCAAACAACTTTAATCCTGACAACTTTAACACCTGCTTTTGAGGGCATCTCCACTATTAATTTAGCCTTCATTTCTTGTCTCATAAGCCTCCAACTAATTGTATTCAATGAATCAATAAAGATATATAGTCTTTCGATATTCACCTGGCTACCTAGGTAGTGATTCTGCAGAAGCTCTCCCTGCCGTTCAAGCGTTTTTCCGGGATTGACATAGTTGACAAAATGCATGAATATCGAAAGATAGTCATCTTTGAGGTACCCTTTTTAACTATGTATTATGTACATAATTGTGTCCAAGCAATATAATGCATCCAACGTGGATTCCAATTGGAGCCTATATATATATATATATATATATATATATATATATATATATATATGTATGTATGTATATGCAACTTTTTACGGGTTCTAGCTGCATATAATACTCCAGGTGACTTTGCAGCCTACAAATGGCATCTTGGAATCCCGATGTAATTGCAATAATTCAAAGGCTTTTGTTCCAATAAGAAAATATACAGTAAAGATTCATATTTTGACTCCATTTTTCTACTATCATGGTAGATCAGTAAGCAAAAATTTAGCGACATGAATCTTTCCCAGATTGATCAATAGTTGTAGTATTAGCTATTATATATCGCTTTTAGTGCTGCATGTATATACCAGTCTGGTTTACACTTCCCAGTTAAGAAATAAATAATAGGAGGCCTGAGGAAAAGGCTGAAGCCAAGGCATGCATGCAGCGACAAAGCTTGCCCATAATTTCAGTCCTCAGTGGCCCATCACCATCGCTCTTGTTATAAGGTCAATCAGTTCTTTATTTAGGACGTTTAATTGTTTGTTTATTAATTCTTTTGTTATGATATAATTAATGGACGATCTAGATATCATAGTCCGAGGCTTATATATGGTTGTCACGATCATTCTTTAATAATAGATAGGACTCTTTTTTTTATAAAGATCAGTTCATCTCTTGCTCAATCCATGTACAGAGAAAAAATATATATATATATCAGGCTGGGGACTCAAGTTTCTTGCGGCAGCTGGATTTTTATTGTCGTACTAGGACGAATTGAATCCAGCTGAGTACGGTTTAGTTCAAACTTTGCCTGAAAACATAAAAGTTGAGTGTTGAGTAATTAATAAGACTTCTTCTCGTCGAGTCAACCAACATTAAACTTGAGCTTCACCCAATATTATTCGAGTCAAATCACGGTTAGATTTCGAGCAGTTTGGCTCCTTTACACGATTAGGAGACTGTTTATCTTCTTTGTCTAGTTTATTTTCATCTTCGTAGAGAGGAAAAAATTGCCATTTCCTACAAGCTTTTTGCTTCCCCGGATAAGTACTGTGAAGAATTTTTGTGGTACACAAAATCTTAAGGAGATCGAGCAACCGCTTCAAATAATGGATTCTGCATAAGGGCTCATTCGATCAAGGGGACTAGACTGGTGTACTGGATTGTAAATATTTCTGTAAGTGGCCAACAATTTCTATGCGATTCCATCACTTCGTTGCAAGTGGGTACTAAAACCCTAGTTTAATTGGCAACATTACAGTGGCGCCTGGATTCCAATGGGTAAAGTGGAAATTGCCTTGTACTGATAAATTCTGAATGATCTAATCGTATACTAAAAAATTCTTATCTTTTTTAACTTTGCCAAGTGAACTTAAACTATTTACTAAAGAAATATCACTTCAATTACCATACAGGACGAAACATTTTTTATCTCTTTGGACACTAGACCCTAGCATTGCAAAAGAGAGCAAAAGATAATTCCCAAATTAATATATAATAAAAGAACATATATATAAATATATTTATATATATATATTGGTAGCTATTGAGCCTCCATAAAGTTTCAGGCGTGATATATTGATAAAAGGTGGCTTTATCAAGAGCTTCTTTGGAGGTGAGGAGACCTGGTAAACAGGACGCTCAACTGAGCGAGGAAATTATATATAATAGCTAAGTGAACGATTCCTAGAGCATCTGCTAATTATTTGCTAACCCATCTAGGATTTTCAAGTCTTAAACATATCATGGAGTCTGAAGATCTTCAACTTCAGCATCAACATCAGCTCCAACAACAGTTAAATGGATGTTGTTTCTCGCTGTTGGAAACCAAGTTGGCCAGTAACGTTCCAAAAGCTCAAGACGGGAACTCTACCGCTATTCTGTAAGTAAATCTGCTTCCATCATAGATAAAGAACATAAGTGCACTATAAGCTTGAACCTCTGTTAGTTTCCAGCTTTTTTATTAAAGAAGATCAAATTACGTACATATATAATGGCGGTGAGAAGAAGCCTTACTAGTTACTTTTCTCAGCAACTAGGTTCTTTATGTTGTTGGGTCATTCCTCTCATTCAATAGTACTTATTTGAAGTGATGATGATGTTGTTTGACGTTTGGGCTCTTTGTATAATAGTTGACAAATGAACTATGACTTTCTGTTTCATGATCATGCAGGAAAGATAGTTCAAATAATACAGATATGCCTGAAAGCATCTCAAGATCAAAGGAGTACTGCTGGTCGTCTCCACTATTTAGCACTTCCATTGCTCAAGACAGCTTCATCCCTCAGTTTGCTAATCAGTTGCCCTTTACAAATAACAATGTGGAGATGCCAGATTTTTTCCCCAAACACACTGAAATGAACGAATCATTCTCTCTAAGCAACAGACACTATCTCCATTATCCTCATGGTCTTGGAGAAAATCTATGGCTCAATCACTTCTTTTTGGATCGCGCAGGATGGCATAATCCTCAAGCCTCCCCAAGCGCAGCTACATCTACCGGATCCATCGGCCATGTATTTCAAAGTACAATTATTTCTTCGGCCTCGGATTTGTGTGCTTCATCTGTTTCAAGGTCTCCCAACTTACGAGCTTTGGATCTTTTAACTTATACATACCATGATGGGAGTTTCAGCCAGTCGTCGCATGATATTAATCTTGGTAAATTAAGTGAAACAACATTTGTGGGTCATGATGGCATGCCAGAACTTATTAAAGATGCTTGTCCATCGAACAGCTTGAACAAAGTAGGTATCTCTTCCTTATATTGTAAATTATTAGTTCTGCCTTATTAAATTATAGCTTTCAAGTTTCAGTTTTCTCGGGAATTCTCACAAGTCAGAAGCCATGAACATCAATATTATATCTTCACCAACTCAGTGCTAGCTACATATCCCTTAGTAGTAAAATTTTCCTAGGAATCTTTTGTTTTCTTATAATTCTTACAAAAATCTTCACACTTCAACTAAAAACAACACAATCCACAATCCATGTAGAAAAATTCATTGCATTAATTTGCATTTCAGTAAACAATCAAAATACATGTCTTTAGAAAATGCAACTGAATGAGATGTTTTTACAAGCAATCCTGAAATCTTATCAAAATATGCAAAAGACAATTAACATGCAACTCTATTTTATAACTATTCATGATTTTACTGAATTTTACTTTATTTTAAAGATGCCAAGACTGGCGAATGGAGTTCCAGGGACAAAGAGGCCTGGTAGTTTTACAGGGTCGAAGGAAACACAACAAGATTCCAAGAAGTATCGGTCACGACCCTCATGCCTACCATTGAAGGTACTTATATATATTAACATTTTTCTGGGGATAAATTTTCATTTTAGTCGACATTTTCTTGATATAACTTTATACTGTGTGTCGGTAGGTTAGAAAGGAGAAATTAGGAGACAGAATTCAAGCTCTCCAGAAGTTAGTAGCACCCTTTGGCAAGGTAATATATATACACACATATCCATCTTAATCCATGCTCCTTCTCCATCAAGCCAACTCAATGACAAAAACCTTTATAATACTTCTTATGCAGACAGACACGGCCACTGTACTAACAGAAGCCATTGGTTATATACAGTTCCTTCATGACCGAGTGCAGACACTCACAACACCTTCCAGGGATTCATCACGAAGGCAGCATGACTCTACAACAACTCAAGCCGTAAGTAAATACTGCACACACATCCTTGCCTTTGCTATATGAGCCTGTAATTTTTAACACGTTGCTATTTTCTCGTCAATAAATATTCCAATTGTTTCTTGAATCTGAAATCTGGGTTTTGCTCATTTCAATCTGACACTCATTTTCGATTTCTGGCCATCCATAAGGTAATCCCATATTCAGGAAAAAAAAAGGGTTAATTTTCTAACCTCCCTTACGGTTTGCTCTAATCTTGTAAAAACCTTTTTCCTAGTTTGAATTCAAACATACTACTGATTGGATTTAAATAAAATATCAATAAACATTTTTGAATTATTTTATTTATACTCCTAAAATTTTATCACTTATTTCGAATTTAAAAGATATCTGATAAATATGTAAATTATGGTTAAACTAATATTAAAAAAAAAGGATTTAGATATAAATATTTAAACAAAAATTTTGCTAATTTAGCAATACCATTTTAATTTTTAATATTGCAAAAGTATTTACCTTTATACAGGGTTCAAGCAAGGAAGATAAATTTGAAGAATCAAAGCGAAATCTTAGAAGAAGAGGGCTCTGCCTTGTGCCCTTATCTTATGTATCATATTTCAGTGATAACAATGACAGCATGGAGAGAATCAGTCCCTAATTATCAACTCTCTCGATTGAGGAGACACTTTGAGGCTTGTATTTATAAGTACCTTTAGCTTCACTTTCTTATTTAGTCTTTTATCTTTCTCTAGTAATGAAAGATTTGTTAATAGATATTACTGTATAGTAAAAATAACTTTATTATAATCTTTTATGGTTTCGAAAGGTTCATATTCTTCAATGTTTTTTTTTTATTTATTTAATAATTTGATTGGATCAAAATTAATCTCAAACTAATCATTTTATATTCAAATAAAGTTTAAATTGATTTTTATTTGAATTTAAGTTAATTCAAATTTAATTATAATCTTGATTATGAATATTATTCAAGACGATGTAACTCCTTAATAACTCTAGATTTGAAAATGGCTTAAATTTAACTTGAGCATTAGAAGTAAGGACCTAGACTAGGTTTCACATAGACAGCAATTAAGATGGAGACGAAGAACTTTCTGGGATAAGGACTATGCCTTGTACATTTACTGGTTTTAATGGAGGTATTTAAGTGCTGTAACACTCTGATCTCTCTAAACTCTTTCCTCAGCCTTAGATACAAGTAAAGATACATATAAATATTAAAAAATGCATAGCCTCATCAAGTGTGGAAGCCAAATTTTATTCATAATATAATACACACGAGTGAAAAGAATGGCTTTACATGATAGATTCAGAATTTCTATAATTTTACATTTGAGCGTCAGGTTTGAGTGCATTTGGGTGGCCTTGTAAGAGGAAAACATCACCACTGCACCAGTTTCCAGATAATCTCTCTCAGGTGTCCAGCTCTCTTCTTTACCAGGTGAACTGCAGAATCTCGAAAGTGGAAGAATTATAATAAGAATGGTGCAACTCCAAATACATTGAAGAATATAATTTAACCGAGTCTGACTGATTACATACCAACTTCTTTTTCTTCTTTTTCTTCTCTAAATAAGCAATGAGTTCCTCCTGTTGAGCTAGTGATTCCTCCAAAGTCTGGACCAGCAAGACCATTCAAATGTTATACAGTAAATTATAATATGTTAAATGTTTTAAGGATGGTCACTATGAGTAGGGTACCTTCTTAGTTGCTGCTAGCTCCTGCTCCAGCATATCAACCCTATTAACTGCAGCTTGCAACATTTCCTCCTTCTCAGCCAACATAGCTGCAGGTTTCGAGGTCAAAATCTTTACCGTGTCTTCCAATGCAGCCATGCGTTTCATCAGAAGCATGTAATCTGCACCATTGACACCAGGCTGTGGAGAGCTTCTCGTCTTTGTATCCTCAATGCAGTAGTCAGGATTGGAATAGATATTCGCATCAGTGAGCTTCTTGGGCAAGTTGCGTGTCACTCTGATCATTGCGGCAATGCTCATAACCAACGCCATCACCCCACTGAAAATCTGAGAGTTCTCTTCGGGACCCTTGGGAGGATCATGCAACTTCGAATAGTCTGTTGCAAGCAACATGAAATTTAATTTACATGATTTTTCGATGTAAATAGAAGCTAATAATCAGCACTAATTTGAAATGATGAAATATGTATGCAACTCAACAAATTACCTTTCTTAAAGGAAAATATTTCTTTCTCAATTGCTTTTTGCCAAGCTGCATCAACAGGTTTGTCAACCATCGGAACTAAGTCCTCGATCACTTTCATAGATTTGTGAAAATTTTGCAAAATTTGAGCCTGCTGCATTAGTTTCCATACAAAAAAAAAAAAAAAAGAAAAACCAGAATAAGTTTCAGAAACATCAGAACTTGAAGAAAATGGTGGAAGCATTGCTGGTCCTTTGATTAGCATGTGTGCGCGTCAGAATATAGTAATGAGGAAGAAATGTCACATTTTCCTCATTTACCTGTTCTTGAATTGAAGAAAGCCGGGCCTTTGGTGTCTCTACATTGCCAGAGTCATTTTGCTGGGTAAATTGCATAGAAATTAAGATAGTCAAAGCCATAATAGAAGCTTTATGATTTAATGTGTTCATTTCAGATCTTGTTCTTAAATTGACAAATTCAATAACATAGAGTTATACGTGAATATAAAATTCGAAAAAAATGATGTATGCTCGTTAAAAAGTAAATCCTTAAGAGTGTACCATGTCGTACTCTGAAGTTGTCTTCTCAGCAGTTTCTTGAGATCCAGGTTTTTTTGTACATTTGTGGTCACCATTCTGAACCATCTGCCTTGCATGGATCAATATAATCAAGAAAATTAAACCACTCGTACAATAAATAATGCGGTTCTTGAGAAAACATAAAAGTATATGCAACGGAATCACCTTCATAATCTCTGGGTCGTTCCAGGGGCCCTTATCAGAACGCATGCAGCCTCCTTTGTCAGCACAAGTGCAAGTACCTCCTAAAAACTCCGGCAACTCACTGTGTGCCAGACCACCGAGGAATTTAAACCCCATAACAACGAACAAAATAACAACAAACAGTTGAAATTAAGTGGAATCAGAAACTCACGTAGCATTAATTATTTCCAGCAACTTGCTCTGATACTTATTACCAAGAACCTGGTCAATAATGATAAGCTTGTATTAGTTACGAATATCAGATTTTTGTTTGAAAACTTATAAGGAGTATACATACATGGATCTTTGCTGTGGTCTTAGGGTCAAGGAAGGACTTAATAGTGTTCCACAACATTCTAAATCCAGAGCCAGCATTTATGATAAACATACGGCATAAGGTCTGCACAGAAGACAACAATATTTACTTCACATATCTGTCATCTAATGTCTGGTGCCTGATATGAAGAACTGAGATAAATTAATACCTCTGGATAATTGTCACCATCAATCTTTTGAAGGGCAGTTATAAGTTCCCTTGCAGATTTGTTAAAATTTTTAAGACCCTATAACAAAAATAAAAATCAGTCAGTATTTCTCCGGTCATCTATAGAGGTCAAAGAATGATTCCTACGTACCACTCCTTGAACATCTAAAATAGTTGTACTTTGATCGATCTGCTTCTGTGCGGCAATGGAACAGGCGGGAAACTTGACATCGAACGTCCTTTCAAATTCTCGTACATGGTATTTCACATAACGTTCCATTGTAGTAACCTGCATGAGCTTAGTTGGGTCTACTTGCCCTAATCTCTCTATATACACTGGTCGTCCTTCTTTATCTATTCCATGGTGCCCATGTGGATAATATTCCAACACTAGATTTAGTTCCTTAAAGTCAAAGTCCTTCAAGAAGATAAAAAGAAATATTATGATTCTGGGCAAAAAATGACAGATTAAACCAACAAAAATCACAGAATTTGTCTTTACCTGTGTGATAGTGTCAGCACCAAATTCCTTTCTCCATTGAAGCATATCAGACCACATTTGTTTTGTTTTCTCAATATCAAATTTTCTGGCCTTCAAGAATCTGCATAATCCAAAACAAAGCTTAGAGATTTGAAGACGGAGATGGTTTATTATAACAGTAAACTATTATGCTAGTGATAGCAACCGGAGCATCATATGGTAATCATCGTGTTTTGAGGGCAACAATTCCTCCAATATAAGACTTTGACGAAATGCATCGACGGCCTTTGTTTCTTCTGCGTCGTGCACATCATCAATCTCAAACGACATGACTTTACTACTTCGCCGTCCCTTTTTCAAAGAATCCATGAACTTGTTTGAAGCGCTTTTTGCTACCTTCTTGAATGAACCCATCCTAGTCGTCTTCTTCTCATCGTCAAAGATCTCAACTTCTGTCGCTATTACAAACCCAAATGCAAATCAAAATATAACATAATTGATTTCAGTGAAATAGCAAGGAGGATGAGAAAGAGACGACAGATGTACCTTGTCTGGGAGATGTAGGTTCAGATGCATCCATTATTATAACACTGGATTAAGTATGCAAAATCTAACTTGGGTTGGTGATGCAGTAAAGAACAGAAGAATCAAGCACTCATATCACGATGCTTCAAATAATAAGTTTTATTTTACACCATATGCCCTGCATACAATGCCAATAAGGAGAAGGAATATAATGAATATAAATGTAAAGAAATAGAAATTAAAAAAACAGAAAAGAAATGGTAAAGAAATTACCCTTTGCCTTCCTTTACTGTAAAGAACAAGGGGAGATTTAAAGCATCTCTTTCAACTCAGCATCCTTAGAATTTGGCAGAAATTTTGTGGTTTTGTTTGTAACATAAGATTTTGACTGGTTCATTTAGGTTGTTTCTGATATGCAAGGCTAACCTATTTTTCCTCCATTTTGATTGGCTCAATTTTTTTTTGCCTTTCTGTATATGCTCATCAGCTTCTCTACCTGTCAAATAAATCCGAAAATTAGGCCAATTCATTCCCATTAATAGCCAATATTAAAAATTATTTTAAGCAAGTGGATGAACATGAATTAATCAGCAAACAGATAAGAATGATCAGTTCCAGATAATTAATTTAAATCAGTTCAAATTTTTATGCATAAATGAAAATTTTTAAATCAATACCTATATTTTCCACTAATATGACTACATTAATTGACTCAATTTGGGAATAGTTACACTAGGTAACTGTTATGAGGTAAACAACTAATTACCAGCCTTTTTAGCTTGTCAGATAAATCCTAATTGTGGTAAATTAGGCCAATTCATTCCAATTAATCTGCAGTATTAAAGATCAGCAAACAGGTAAAATCATGTGTTTTAATAATTTGCAAGAAATTTGATCAGTTCAAATTAATATGTAATCAAATTTGGCTAGTTAAGTGAAAAATTTTAGTGCTATTATTCTGAGATACACATCCTTTTGAAAAATACCTATTATTGTAGTATAGAAGGAGATGGCAAGAACAGAGTTTTGTGATTGTTATAAGTTGAAACTCCCCCTCTCAGAATAACTTGGTTTTGGTCTGGGGTTCTTAAGTCTCAATACACCAAAACTTAACGTATGAATTTCTGCAGTTGCCAATCATGACTAAATACGATTAAAAAAATCAAATTTCACATCCATGTTATTTGTAATTAAAGCAATCATGAAGTTTCACATAGAAAAAAAAACAAAGGATGATATACATGTATTTGTCATTACAGAGTCTTGATCCTACACATTCATGATCTGCTGCTTCTTTGTCCAAACACCACCTCTGAATCCAATATCTTCAATTGGGAAAGAATATAACTGTGGACACCAAGTAGCATTAACAATTCTTAAGGATGGCATAACATCTTGTAAATCTGCCCATCCTAGTGCCAAATCTGAGAGAGATTCAAACATCAGGGCTTCAATTTTCCAGATGGTATTGTTTTCCCCCCAAAAGCTCTCGTGCATGCTTTCAATATTTCCTGAAGAAATTGAAAGGTATCTTAACATAGGAAGGGAGGCAGGATTGAGCCAGATTGGACTTGTCTTCCCAGGATAAAAGCTGAGACTCAGCTCTTCAAGCTGCCGTGGAGGATAGAGTTTGTCAACTTTGGCAATGAAGTCACCACCATGGCTATCAAAGCAACTGATTGACAAAAATTGCACCTCAGTAAGGTTTATCAATGCATCGACCTCATCATCTCCAATCTCATCCCCACAGGAAAATTGTAATCCAAGTTTCCTAAGACAAGTCAAATTCCTCAACTCAGAAATCCGACAACCTTTGAATTGACTTGATCTAGCAGGTCTAAAACCCATCAGAACTTCAAGGTCTGAAAGCTTGCCTAAGCCTTTTGGTATGTATTCAAGGGAACCACAATGGCTTACATCTAAGATTTTGAGCTTTTCAAAGGACACAATATAAGGTGGCATCATTTTAAGGTTTTGACAGTAACTCACGTCCAAAATCTTCAGGTTGTAGAGTTTCTCTAGTGAAGGTGGGAGTTGAATCAAAGGATGGGTATTGCTTAAGCTAAGATAAGTCAAGTGTTGAAGTGAACCAATCCGATTCAACAGACCTTTGAGAGGCATTTCAAAGATTGATCTGGAAAGATCTAAAACTCGCAAATTGCAACATTCACTGAACTTTGTAGCAATGCGTGATGCAATGTTGTTCACTTCAGTACTCCTTGTTGTGGAGAGCAGTGCTCGCAACTTTGAATTTCCTACAAGCTGATTCTTTGGCATGTTACTTTTAATCCCCAGATGTCGACAACTCATACCATTTGATCTGAAAAATGAATCCTCTTCTGCTGCTTTGATCACCAAATCATGAACCATATCATGAATTTTACAAGTACTAATTGTTTTGTTGTAAGTCCTATCAATCACTTCTACTAAACATCGATTTGTTAACCCTGTGAAACAATCTTCCCCAGCTTCAATTAATGATCGACCATTTCTAACTGGGACAAAACCCTCCCCAATCCACCAGTGGACTAATTGCTCTTTCGTAATGACACAATCCTCGGGATATACAGAGAAACTGAGGAAGCATGACTTAAGGTATGGGGGGAGCTCATCGTAACTAAGTTGCAGTGAAGCCATGACAGAGTTACCGTTTTCTGCCAATTCATCCCGAAAATTGTTTGCAGTTCGCCTCCATTCATTAATAGTTGCTGCTTTATACAGCATCATCCCTCCAACTGCCTTTATTGCTAATGGAAGACCCTGGCACTTCTCTACAATCTCCCTTCCAACATCCTGTAGCAAAGGGTCCATACACTCTCCTCCAGCTGGGGCAAATGCTATCTTACGAAACAGCAGCCAGCTATCATCCTTGCTGAGAAACTTGGGCCGATGGACTTTTTCTTCTTTCACTCCCATTTTTCGTGCTACTCTTTCATTTCTGGTGGTGATGATAATAACATTTCCTTTTCCCTTGGGCAATCCCTCACATATTTTCTGCCACCAATCAGTTTCCTCACGCCACACATCGTCCATCACAAGCAAATACCTCTTGCCTGAGAGATATAAATTAATTTTCCTTAAAAGTTCCCCTTTATCATCTCCAACACTTGCATCTCCCAATGTCCTTAGCATGCTTCTCATAATTTGTTCTTCAGTAAATGTTTGAGAAACAGATACCCACATTCTTCTCTCAAACAGATTCTCCATTTCTTTGTCATTGAAGACCTCTTGAGCAATTGTGGTCTTTCCCAATCCACCCATACCAACAACTCCAATTGCTAGTATGCCATTCTCTGCTTCAATTAGCCAATCCTTAATCTTCCTCTTGTCACCTTCCAATCCAACTACTTGGGTGTGGTCATATACAGGGCCACTCCATCTATCCGCTTGGCTGTTGAGAGCATCTATTGTCTCTGTCTGGCCAAAGAGTGGGACATTAAAAAAAGATGAAATGTTTCCTTTACTGATGGTGATTTTCTCATTTATCTCTCTGAGACGCCTTCCAGTTTGATATTGGAATTGAAGATTACGAGGATTGATACAATTCAACCAACCATTAGACAGTTGGTCAGCATCCTGTGATTGGAGCTGACAGTCTGCCAGAATATCATCAGCTTCATAAATCAGCTCTCGCAAATTAGCCATGATCTGTCGTAGAGTTTCATTCCCACTCTTTCTCTTGTGCCTGTCAGCATCTTTGAGGAAGCATTGCATTAACTGGAGCTCTTTCTCTAACCTCTCAAACTGATCTCTAAATTCATTCACGAAGCGGCTGTTTTCTGTAAGCGTATTAAGCAGCTTCTCCAAGAATACAGTCACCACTGCATCCACCATTTTATTTCCACAGAAAATCTGAAGCAAGGAAAAACGAAATTAAGAACATAGGAAATTCAATTGACAATTCATATAACAAAACAACAATATCAACATGAACAGATTAATCTTGGATTTAACCCTTACTAGTAGGAATTAAGATCGTAATGGTGTTAAGGGTCTCATTATATGAACTCTGAATAAACTAGTCGTAGCAATTAAATGCTATGTACTCTCCTTCCAGTCAAGAAGAAACACGATTTGGAAAGCTGCAGTATATGAGGTTCTTAAAAACACACACACACACGCGAACCCATTTCTGAGTGGAGAAAAAATGATTTAACCTAACTCTGTCCCACACCGAATTAAGTTCCGAATGGGTTTAATTCAGGATTAACTTTATTGTAACTACGCTTTGTCGCCATTGACTTTCAAGAGCAAGATTATAATAAACAAACAGCAAGAGAGTAAGATCAAGAGTTTCAAGTTACTTACAATAGAATTGAAAGTGACGATCAAAAGGATAACTGGGAAACTTTGGTATTTATCCAAAGAAGCTGCAAACAGTGGAGAGCAGTAAAGAATTGAAGATTAAAGAAAAGCTACAGAAGGCCAAAACCGATGAAATTGAGACGTTGCAGGGAAGACATCCCCGTTTGAGTAATTTACAAAAGTATCCACGAGTAAGAAGTAATTGCGAACCTGCTCGTGAACTTGAACAGAAGGGTTTAAGGTAATCTGAGTATGGACTAATTGTCAATGCCGCGTAGAAGACCCAGTCAAGTAAACAGCTTAATACGATTGCAATTTCCAGTGACACGGTTTCAGAAATTAGAAACTTCCACCCATTTCGGCACTTAATTATTGAATTCTCTGATGAATAAAACTGTGTGCGCGCCCGTGCGCATATATATATATATATATATATATATAAAACTGCGTAAAATTTATCCACCCAATAACCTGAAACCGAAAACTTACCTAAACTTTTCGTGGTGAATGGAGGTTTACACATTATTTTACACAATAATTACAGTCAAGTAAAGACACTACAACAGAAAACTACCTGGAGTTCAATACAAACAAGCTCTACAAGTAATTTGTGTTCAACGAGCTGAGTACTTCTTTCTTGCCTTTCCCTTGGCTCTAGAGCTCCTCCTGACCACATCAATTTTCTGCCTTTTCGATTTCTTGGACGTGGAAACTTCTTCCTCACCTTCTTCACTTTCGTAGACGTCGACGTTCTTCTTGCCTTGCTTCTTGGAGAAGGTTTTCAGGAATTCTTCCAGTGCCACATCAGGATCCTCATTCCTCATCAGCTCTTCTGCAACTTGTGCCGGAGTTATTTGTACCCTCTTCATCAACCGCTTAATCTCTGGGTAGAGACTGTGCTGCTCATGCACGCCCAAGTAATTTGAGGCCAATATCTTGAAGCCAGCAAAGGTGCAGTACGACATATGAATATGCTTGTCCATCCGTCCTGGACGCAGTAGAGCACAATCAAGCCTCTCCTTGCTGTTGGTCGTGAAGATGATGATCCTCTGATCGCCGCAGCTCGACCACAAACCATCAATGAAGTTGAGTAGCCCAGCCAGCGTCACCTGCGTCTCATCAAAGTTAGCAAATACAATGTCGTATAGGGAAATGTAACGATTATATTATCTTACACAGCAGTCATCGACATCTAACCAAATCTAACGCTCAGAATCGCACTGAAATCTTAATGGTGAAGTGTTAATATTACTAGACTATAGGTACCCAGGAATTTCGCAGTGAGTCTAGATCTAGACGCCACTTCGAAGCTCCCTTTCCGGCCAGCGGCTCTCCCTCTCTTGTTACCCTTGGGCTGCTCCAGGTCATAGGATGTCAACTCAGTATACAACCCTGATAGGTCAAGCCATCAAAATTCCAAACCCAAAATTTAATCTTCCAATGTAGGTTTCTCTGTACATTCAAAAAGACATTTTTACTTTTTTGATAAAAAACCTTATTAATAATAAAATAAATTTTAAAAATTTTAATAAATAAAAATAAATTTAAAAAACTATCGTCAACGATAATAGTAATCATTTATAAAAAAAACAAGAGATTAGAATCGACCTTTTAACCGTCTCATTTGACGAAAGAGACCAAATTGATCTCTTACATTTTTGATATGGCCACCCTGTCATTAAATATGACAAAAAACGACTGGATATGGTTAACCTTAATCTCAATAACCGCATTTGACTATAATTGATGATAAAAACAATAAGATCTAATTATCTTTGTCAAAAATAGAGAAAACTGATATAACCTCCTTCACCAAACGAAATAAGCTAGTTATAGTCTTTTCATAAATCAAGAAATCGTTTTTAACATTTTTGTTCGCTTAATGATAGTCATTGTTGCCAACAATCCTGCTAATGATGATGACTGGTTTTATTTTATTTTATAATTTAAAAAAAATATATTTAAATATTAAATTATTTTTTATTTATTATTTATAACGAGAATAGTATAAACATTTTATTAAAAAATTTAAAAAATAAATAAATAATCGATAAATAAATATTTAAATTTTTTAAAATTAAAAAATTAAAATTTTATCTTTCCGTCAACCTTGGGTAGGGATTAGTCCTTTTGCCTAATATAAAATATAAATATTGGTCAAATGATTTATTTTTATACAAGATATTTTTAAATGATAAAATCTCAACAATCTATCTTTATCTTAATTCAAATATTCATTTGAAAATGATAATTGGATGGATTCGTTGAATGAAGGGTATAAAGGTAATTACGTAAATCATTAAAAATCGTTTTTTTATTTCAGTTTTAATTTTAAAATCGAAAATGGATGCGATAGTTCACGACACCAACTCCGCTGCCTTAGCCGTCACGCCCTCCACCTCTGCAACAAGCACGACTTCCACTATTATGGATAAAAATGCTTCACAGTTTTGCAGGCGTAGTTTGACTGAAGAAGGCGAGAGGTATAAAGGCGGTATAGATGTTGAGAAATCGGAGTACGAGAATCGAGCCATTGATTATAAGAAGATGGCATCAGTGACAAGCTTTTGAAAGAATCGGTTTGAAATAGGTTGGAGTAATCCAAGTCCCAAGGTAAGGTTGGGGCAAGTTCTGGGCAAATGCTCAAGGAAAGTCTTGGTGAATCGCTTGATCCAGCTCATATTTACCACTGCTCTATCAAGACGGGCCCAAAGAAAGTAATTCCCTGATTTGTTATTACACCACGTGTATTTGCTGCCTTTCTATCCACAATAAACCATGCCCCATTACGTACAGGGGCGTGAATCATTTCCTGAAATTCCAGCATCGCATTATTATTATTATCAGGGTATACCCAAGCTTTTCATGAGTTTCAGCGAGAGAAAGTCTCCACCCATAAACCAAGCATCATTAGATGATACCGCTATTGTTTTTCATTCACCCACAGCAAAGGGCGATCAGTGATGCTGCATTTGGCATAGAAAAAGGATAGCCTAATAAAGGTAAATCCCAGTATAGATCAGCCGTGAAACATTGAGTTGAGGTACACAGTCTAGAAAAACCCGGCAGCAAGCGTGTTTCCGATTCCCAATATCCCTCGATTTCGATGAAAGATGAGAGAGACACAGAGATAGAACATGCAGTTAATGCCTTTCGCCGCCACGCATGGACTGGCAATGAACTTTAAAATAATAAATGTTAATGTGAAAAATGGAAACAACAAGGTAGCTTTCAGGTTGAGAAATGTTGAGAGTGAAAAGGCGGAGACGCCGAGCAGCTGCTTTCAAAATTTTTTTAAATTTTAATAATTTAAATATTCGTCAATTTTTTTCTATTTTTGTAAAACTTTTTAAACCATATAATTACTAATAAGAGAAAATTTTCATTGTCTTTTCTGAAAAATTATATTTTTAAAATTATCTATAAAGAAAATGCACGGCAGGTTTATAAGGACTGACCTTTCCATCAGGCTGTCGATTATCATCTTCATAAGATCTCCGGTCAGGCAGGTTGACGCTGCAATCAATATCTTCAATAACAAGAATGGATTTATTGCCGCTGGCCAGCAACAACTGTCTGAGATCTTTGTCACTGGTTACATTCGCTAGCTGCAGATCATACACATCGAACTTGAGATAGTTGGCCATGGCTGCAACCAAGCTTGATTTTCCAGTTCCTGGAGGACCATATAACAAGTAGCCGCGCTTCCATGGCCTGCCTACTCTCCTGTAGAATTCCTTCCTCCTGACAAACCTGTCTAGATCCTCCATGAGTTCTATTTTGAGCTTTGGCGCCATGGCCAAAGTCTCAAAAGTAGAGGGATGTTCAAGGTCAATGGAATCCCAACTGAGACTGTGGTTTGGTTGCGAGTTGCTGAGGGTGTACATCTTTAAAACCCGTTGATCATCAGCAATGTCCTCTGCTTTATGGAGAACGTACGGCAAGTAAGAACCCATGACCAGGTCCTTGTCTCTATTGTGGAAAGTGAGCTCAAACGATCGGCAGTCGTATCTGGGAGGACGGCCCATTGGAAGATTGACCTTGTCTGTATTTACAACCACATATTTCCATCTCAGCTCAGCCCCTTCATAATGATCGATGATGGTTTCGTCCTTCTCCAGGTGGAGCGATAAGCGCTTCTCGTTCACGGCTTTCATTACTTTGATTCTCTGGGTGTTGCAACTGAGCTTCGTGGCCAAGTAAACCTCAGAGGCTTCGAAAATCTCGTTCCACTTTATACCATCCATTTCTTCAATGACCACAGTGATTTCCTGTGAACGAAGTTTGAATACATGGCGGAGTTTAGAAATGGCAAACTCTCGAACTTCATTTGGCAGAAGATCTTTCGCTATTGTTCGAAACAACAGCGCCCAGGCGGCAACAGAAGCATAGGTTGACACCAGAGAAGAAAGAGAAGGAAGTTCTTCAAGCGAAAACATGTTTGCAATTCATCGGCAGACGAGGTCGTGAACTTATAACTTTGTATTAAATTAATCGAGGTCACTGTTTTTTTATCTTTTTATTTTTATTTTTATTTTTATTTTTATATTTTAAAATTTTTTTAATTTTATTATTATTATTTTAATAATTTTAATATTTTCAAAAGTAAAACGTTACTTTACTAGGTTTTATTGTTTTAATTAGGCTAAATAACAAAGTTCCACACAATAAAGTTTAAAAATCAAAATATTTATTTATATTTTTTAAAAAGTTAAATTACTTTTCACGAAAACGAATAATATTAATATTAAAATAAAATTTAATAGAAATAGTTAAATCTAATCGCTTTTATCATCAGAAAATATCAAAATTGAAACCAATCGTTTTCTATCATTTTAGATGGTAAAGATAATCAGATCTGATTGTCTTTTCCATTAAAACGACTAAATTCAATCGCTAATAAAATTAGGTGATCATTTTTAATCATCTAATTATATTAATAATAGCTACCATCATCGATGATATTATCAAATGTGGTGATTATTTTTTAAATTTAATATTATTTTATATTTTAATTATTTTATTTAAATTAATATTTAAAGTTTTTATTTAATTTTTTTTTTATCTTGATTAATAAGTAAGTTATTAATTTTTTAAAACTTAGGTGGGATTATATCATTTGGCCGTTAATTTTAAATAGGCCAAAGGACTATTTTCCACCCATAGATTGAGGTGGAGATAAAGTCTCACCCTCTAAGTTTCAAAAACCTTGTTTTCTATCTTTGAAAATATTTTTTATAATTTTTATACTCAAATAACTAAACTACTATTTTAAAAAATAATTATTTATAATAAAATTATAAAATAATTTTTAAATATAAATATTTTTAAAAAATATATTAAAAACTTTTGAAAATTTTTAAAGATTTGAAGCAGTCACTACTACCAGTGCCGCGACGGTGGCCATTGTTGAAGGAGCCAAGTGGCCATTTTCGACTACCTGGTTTCAGGAGAGGCCAGATCTGGTCTCCCCGTTTGGTGGAGGCGGCCAGATTTGGCCGTCTCAGTTTTGGAAGCGACGGCCAGCCAAAAATAAAGGTTGGAAACGAACGTTGAGACCAAGGTCGATCCTTTTCGATAGCTTCTTCTGGCGGAGGGGTAGAGGTGGCTAGATCTGATCGCCTTCGCCAAAACTGAGGTGGCCAGATTTGGCCACCTCCACCGAACGGAAAAATCAGATCTAACATTCCCTGAAACCAGATGATCAGAAATGGTCACCTGATTTTATCAGTGGTGGTCACCGTCGCGACAGTGATGGCGGTGACTGCTTCAAAATTTTAAAAATTTTTTAATATATATTTTAAATTTTATATTTTTTATAAAATTTTAATCTTAAAATAACAACTTTACTCATAAAATATTATTATTTTTTATTTTATTTAATATTAAATTATTTTTAGGGATGAGAAACTGAACTTTTAAAACTTGAAGAGTAAAACTTTGTTCCTGCCTCAAACTATGGGTGGGAATTAGTCCTTCAGCCTTTTAAATAAAGACAATGTGAAAAGTAGATCACAGCTGAAAGAGGCTAGACATAGTCTGAAAAGCGGGCGTGCTGTTGAAGAAAGATCATAAAAGCCGTAGATAGGGCTGGGCCAGTACTGCTATTAGTTTAATTAATTTTAATAAAATTTGATAGGTTTGGAAGATTGATGACTTCACCACCGTTAATCTTTACTTTGAATTTAAATTTAATAAAATTAATTTTTTTTATCAATCCAAATTTAAATTTTTTAACTTTTAATTTAAAAAATATTTTTATTATAATTAAAAAAATTATAAAAGTAAATCTAAATTTTATACTATCTATAATATAAAAGATAAATGATAACTACACTTTTAAAGACTTGATTCAGTCTCAATATACATTAAATTATGAGCATAAGGCCGACTTTTTAAAGAATCATATTATGGTAAAATTTTCGAATTTATCTGGTTAAATATTTATCTAAAGTTTTTTAATTCGATCTGGATGAACCCTGTTTCAACTGAAACGCAGGAAATAAACAAGAAGAAGTAGAAAATTATTACCATTATGATGATGATTATGAAAGGATTAGGTGCGACATGACTCATAATCAAGCACTTGGCGGAAGCCTTCCAATAAACTCATTGGAAAGCATACAAGTGTGCCATTGTCTTGGCCCAAGAAAGGCTGGAGCCATGTCAAGCCTGCAAAGCACCCACCAAAAGCTTGTATTGTATCTTCATAGGCCCTTAGAGATGAGGCTGCTGTTATCTCAGGCACCCTTTTCGTATTTTTCTAGCTCCATAGGCAACGCAGTGTCACGTAAAAATGGGGTACATTTAGATTGGCTCCAACTTTTCTACCCACTGCCGGCGACTGGCCGGGCTACTGCCTAAGACATTGGAGACTATTACGGGGACAGTCGACCACAAACAAATATCTTGAAAGGTATGGTGGAATAATTTACTACAAACAAAAAATCAACAATTAAAAAATAATTTTTTCCCCTGAAATTTAGCAACTTGATCTTCTTCTCTTTCTCTTCCACCACCCAAATCTCTAACCACATGGGTCCTCATCCCTTGCCTGCTCCACACCCTCCACCTCTGCCAACTTCGCACCCTCAATGCCACTCTTTTCAGTTCATAAAAGGCCTTTCACTTAGAGTCACTTTAAAGCTTGACAGTGACTCCTCCATTTTTTCCCTGTTCAATATGATGAACAAAATGCCCTAGTTCAGTCCCCCTTTGGTGTTGACCCTAGGCTCCACTTTAATGATGCCCATGATGTCAAATTTTGATTTTTTTACTTACTTTTTTCATGTTTCATGGCTTCTCCTTATCCACTTTTATTATTCCCTCGTGGTTTTACTTTGGCTACTTTTTCTTATTTATCTTTTCCAACCCCTCCATCTGGCAGTAAAGATGGTAAGTTAATTATAATGGAAGTCAACTAGTTGTAAACTTTTTTTTTTTTCTTATTTTTACCGAGAATGGAGTGGTTGAAGATCTTGAAGATGGAGATTTCATTAAGGTGGATGTTAGGGTTGACATGGAAGGAGGGGGTTTAAAAGAGGGCTGATTAGTGTTTTAGTTTTCTTTTTGAACCTCCAGAAGGATTCATAAGCAATGGTAATAACCACATAAATCAACGTAACTAAATCACGTGTGAGAAAATAAATTTTTAAAATTTAAGTTGTAACATTTTAATCAATAATTTGATATAGTTTTATAATATGATCGATGTCAAATATTTATACATAATTAATATTTCTTTTACATATTTTCTATGTAAGATTTGTTTAAAAATATTACAAATAAATTGTTATTAAAAAAACCTTAGATATAAAATAATTATTTTCTTTTATCAGAAACTTTAAAACATAACTTAAGATTTTATTGAATTTTTTTTTATATAAAAAACCCTTGTTTTATATTTTTTTCCATTATTTATAAATAAGTTTCATGAATCTAGATAATTATATAGTCTTAGCGTTTGAACAGAGGTATAAGTTTAGAAATAACTCATAGAAAAGAAAACTTATAGAGAAAGAGCTATATAATGAATATCACTGTAACAATAATTGATTTTATATTTGAGTTTATAAATAGATTTGAAGGTTCAAATTTAAGTGCATATATTTATGATTAGTCTTGCAAGAGTAAGATATTATGATTTATTTTTTTGTATTTGTCTATCAATATTTTAAAAGCTTTTAGAAAAAATTTTTAACATATTCTTTGTTGCTTTTTGGTCAAGTTTAAGTCAAGTTTCCAAAATTACCAAAAAAAAAAAAAAAAGAAAAGTCAAGTTTCTGCATCAACGAATCATTCTTGGACTGAGATCTTGGATTTGGGTCGGAAATGACACTAGGCATGTGAACATATCATATATTGACCTCAGTCATTTCAAATACAATGAGCCTTTAACTATTTGACCTAAACAGGAATCACCTTACTATCTCATTCTGCAACAAAACACATGCGTTGCAACAGAATGGGCCTCTAATTCCAGCTACAATGCACAGTTTGAGCACAGCATGCAGAGCAAATCATGACTGGCCAGACCACCCCAACATATATGCCTTTTCAGCCTTCTTTCATACTAGTTATTATCTTGAGTGAGCTCTCCTGTGACTAAATACTATTTCAACAGTTAGTATATATATCTTAATTGGTCACCCATTCTTTTCCAATGATGGAAGTACAGCATAAACCACTTACCTCATATGCCTTGAACTTTTAACGTGGGTCCTTCCACATGCATGCGAGTTTGAAACTAAATATGAAGGCAGAAGCATTAGCTAACATCTTATACTGCTAGCATGGTAGGTATCTTGTTCTTGGAATCCATAATCAAGACACCCAGCTTGACCAATATATTTTTGAATATATAGTCGATCTGCAGCATATTAGATTATTGTCGATGTAATAAAGTAGTTCAATTCGAGGTGACGTAAAATTTTGAAACAATGCACCACATTAAGCATTGAGGTAGATAGGTTGTCCTTTACTAAAATGGATCTTCTCTAGTTCAAGCCTACGCATTCCCCTAAAAAGATGCTCCTTATTTAATTATTAACGTTCCATATGAAGAAGTTTGTCGCATTCGAACTCTTACTCCTATTCCATCTGTACATATATGTATATATAATATGTACCAACTTAACCAAAATCACAACCTTGAGTTAGCGGATAGTTTGAAGAATCTTAAAGATGGTGAATCTTTCTAAGGAAGAACTTCTCTTCCTAATACAGAACAATTATGGTGTTATCATAGTTGCAGTGTTTTCTATAGCTATAACACTTTGTTTGTCAAAAGTTTGGACAAGAGTCACGAGGACCCAGGAAAGCTACATCCCTGGACGCCTGGGTTTCCCTTTTATTGGAGAAACATTTCCTTTTTTCTCAGCTACGAACAGCACAAAAGGATGTTACGACTTTGTCAGACTTAGGCGACTAAGGTAAGTGATTCTCTACTACTTGTATCACAGTAACTCAACTAAAATCTTCAGTTTAGTTGATGATATTCACCTTAATTCCATTATTTTGACTGAAACATGATATATGGCACAGCAATCAATAGACTATATATGACTGATGATGTTCATCTCAATAGATGTATTTTGATGGACTATAGACCCACCTTTAGTATAATAATAATAATAATAATATAGATTCGGTTGGTATTCAACTATTATAAGAAGATTACAAATGGATGATTGTGATGAAATCAGGCATGGAAACTGGTTTAAGACAAGATTACTGGGCAAGATTCATGTGTTTGTTCCAAGTACAGAAGGGGCAAGAACCATTTTTGCAAATGATTTTGTGAAATTCAACAAGGGATACGTGAAATCAATGGCTGATGCTGTTGGAGAGAAGAGTTTGTTATGTGTACCCCATGAGAGCCACAAGAGGATCAGGCGTCTACTATCTGATCCTTTCTCCATGAATTCTTTATCAAAATTTGTTAAGACTTTCGACAAAATGCTGTCTGAGAGATTGAAGGCATTAGAAAAATCTGGCAAAAGCTTTTCGGTACTCAATTTTAGCATGAAGGTAAACACAATCTCACTTAAATTTTGGTTTGTTTTCATGATCAGGTAATAACCAATCTCTATGAAAACGTGGTTGCATGCAGTTAACCTTTGATGCAATATGCAGCACGCTGATGAGTGTCACAGACGAGTCTTTACTTGAACAAATTGAAAAAGATTGCACTGCAGTTTCCGATGCCATGCTATCCTTTCCCATAATGATTCCTGGGACCAGATACTACAGAGGCCTTACGGTGAGACTAAATAGTTTTATTTTATTTTACTTTCTTTGTGTCTTTCATATAATTAAAAATTTTCAAGGTGAAAAATGGTTAAAACAGGCACGAAAAAGGCTCATGAAAACCTTTAGAGATATGATAGGTAGAAGACGGGAAGGCTTGGAGTCTCATGAAGATTTTCTACAGAAAATGTTGGAGAGAGATTCGTATCCAGCTGATGAAAAGTTGAGTGACGAAGAAATCCTGGATAACTTATTGACATTGATAATTGCTGGGCAGACCACCACTGCAGCTGCTATGATGTGGAGCGTCAAGTTTCTGGACGATAACAGAGAAGTCCAGGACAGGCTGAGAGTGAGATCTCTTCCATAATTCTTATCCATTGCATTTTTGTATTAATTCATACATTTCCAGAAGCAACTTACAAAGCTTTTGGATTTTTTTTCCCGAAAAGAAACAATGTTTGAGTAATTAACAGTTAATTTCATAATTAAAGGTTGTTAATACACAAATTAATAAGATAACATTATCAATCTTTTCCAAAGAACTCTTTTATATCAAATTTTTATTTTGTGAAAATATTCTATATCAAAAACTGAAATTGCATCCAAATTATAACTCTAATAGACTCTTAATTTATCTATTAAATAAATTTTCAGCATAAGAATGTTGAAACAAGTTAGTGCAAGTTCGAATCAATAATATTTTGTATATTAGCTATGACATAAATATGGGTATAAATGTTGATACACCTATTACACGATTTGATAATTTTAATTCAGAGATAAAGTAAACATCCAATCACATAGTGATAAATCAATATTTATATTCACGTGTTCATATTTGTTTAACCAAATCAATTTAAAATTATTTTAAACCAAATCAGACTTTTAATTTGGAGAAAACCGTAAACCAAAATTGAACCGAAAATACAAGTTAACTGAATTTGTTTTTCAAATGCCCTATTTTTCAGTTCATTCTTAGGTTTGGTTCAGTTATCCAATAATTATGAACACCCTTAGTACAATTCCAAAAACCAAATCGATTTCAGGATCAATAGATTACAAAATTTGGTAGTATCTTGGTAGAGAACAGTACTGCTTAATCATTATTAACCTTGAATAATATGAACTTACAGGAGGAGCAACTGTCAATAAGCAAAAGCAAGCTAGAGGGAACCTCCCTCACCATTGAAGATGTCAATAGCCGCATGTCATATGGCTTGAAGGTAAATCTGAACGCTAAACTGAGCAGTTTTATATAAGGAGAATAATCTTTCAATTTTATATGTTTAACGGATAAATTTATGCTTATTCTGAATGAGATTATAACATATCCCACCTCCTGCTTCTATGTTCAAGGTTGTCAAAGAAACTCTGAGAATGTCAAATGTCTTGCTTTGGTTTCCTCGTGTTGCACTTAATGACTGCATTATTGAAGGCAAGTATCTCTAGTTCTTGTAGGGCACTGTGTAATTTTCTTCTAACTCAAAGGCTTCCTGTTTTTGCGGCCATTGCAGGTTTCAATATCAGAAAAGGATGGCATGTTAACATCGATGCAACTTTTATACACTATGATCCAACTCTGTACCAAAACCCCCAGCGATTCAACCCCTCAAGATTTGAAGTAACAAGCTTACTTATTACTAGCTTTGTTTCAGTTTCTTTCCTTGTGTGTTTCCATGGTATTCATATTATCCATTGTTTCCAGGAAACTCAGAAACCCTACAGCTTTATACCATTTGGGTCAGGACCTAGGACATGCTTAGGAATGAATATGGCCAAAGTAACAATGTTGGTGTTTTTACATCGGCTGACTAGTGGATATACGTAAGTAGTTTCCCAGTGAACCAGACTTCTTCTCCTAAATCTATGATGGCACCTATCTCGCTTGTTTTAATCCCAGGTGGAGCGTTGATGATCCAGATCTTTGTCTGGAGAAGAAGGCACATATCCCAAGACTCAGGAGCGGCTGTCCCATCACCTTAAAGCCATTGAACAGTTGAACAATATCAAATAAGCATGGCTGCCTTTGAGATCTCCAGTGCTGCTGGCTAGCCGGGGAATGAACTTCGACTTGTAAAATACAATAAGGTCCCCCACTGTAGTGATTCTATCATGGGATCAGAGGTATCCTTCAATCTACTTAATATTGAAGTGATAATGAAGAGATTTGGTGTAAATTTTGCTGTATTATTATATAGTATAATTTCAAGACATATGTGCAACAATGAACCAATGGTATCCACAAACATTATTCACAAAATTTATAGGTTTCTTCGATTGTTTGCGAAGGTCAAGCAATGAAAATAGAAATGAGTGAAATTCACTTGATAGAAATTGATTTGTACTGCCGCATTGTGTTTGTTATAGCCAGCTCAACTGGTAGCCTCTCCATACTTGATGCACCATAAAATCCGTGAACTCCCTTGGTTCTCTTCAAGACATATTCTGCTTCCCCAGGACCTGATATAGGACCTGCAGTTTGCCCCAGAAAATCTTGTAGTAATGACACTACTCAATCTCAAAATTATTTAATTTGAATGTTTATGCTAATCAAAGTACCAAAAAGTAATGTAATAAAAGATAAAGAAATTACAGGAAACTACAATTGAAACTGCTCACAAAAGCTTATCAAACCGATGTATCATCAAACTATGGCTTGGTGCACTTAATGACAAAATATTGGATTTAGGACATTAAGTTTAGATTGCATTCATAACATCACAAAATTCAACAATTTGCATTTCTAACTTCAGAAATTTGGAGATAAGGACAAATCAAAAATTTAATTACAACAAACAGAAAGATTAAAAAAATGTACCTCCATGGCAGAGAACAATAACATCAGGATTGATCTTGTTTGCAGAATCAGCAATAGCTTGAACACGGATTACACTGTCCTCTAATGTAACAGCTGTTTTTGCACCAATAGACCCAGATGTGGTTAGCCCCATATGGGCCACAATAATATCGGCACCTGCTTTTGCCATCTTCACAGCTTCTTCTTGACTAAAAGCATATGGAGTAGTCAAGAGACCCATTTTATGTGCTTTTGCAATCATGTAAACCTCTAAGCTGCTCATCCAGGGAGGTAAAATCATATATATGAGGGATGACTAACAAAATTATAACAAGAACAGGAAATATATATTATATATATTTATTATATACAACATACTCATATCCCATTCCTGTCTCTTCCAGATTTTGTCTAAAATTGCCATCAAACAGCCCAACTGTTGGGAAATTTTGCACCCCAAAGAACCCAATTGACTCCAATTGCTTTAAGAAGTAATCCATTCGGCGAAAAGGATCGGTTCCACATACTCCAGCAAGCACTGGTGCCTCCTTTACCACCTAAAGATTGTTGTAAATTGTAAATTAATTAGAAATGTTTGACAAGGAAAAATAAATTGATCCTTAACCTGCATCTCTTGTATTAAAAATTACTAAAAGAAAAATAAATAAATAAAAATAGACAAGTTGAAGAAAGAGTGAACACAAGGGAAGAGCAAAAGATAAAACAACAGTTATGAAGTCATTCCATTTTTAACTTAGATTAGATTTACCACCGGAAGCTAGTCATTCAATATGTATCTTCATCATCAAAAAGTACCATGGTGATTTGACTAAGTTTACAAATATAAGAAGAGCACATCACCACCTTAACACAATCAAAACAGAAAATATGGAAAACTGAAGGAGCATAAACACTATCAGTCTTCAACATATTCAATATTCAAATCTGTAAGTGCATGCGAACAGAAGCACAGTTTTCAGAGCATGGGAAACTTACAGGCAAAACTTCATTTGCCATTTCAAGTACTACCGCATTTGCATCCGCAAAAGGCAAAAGGCCAGCTAAGGAACCCCTTCCTGCCATGCGAAAGCGGCCCGAGTTATACAGTACTATTAGATCAACACCACCAGCTTCCTCAAACTTTGCTGATATTCCAGTCCCAGCACCAGCACCAATTATGGGAAATCCTTTATCTATTTGATCTTTCAATTTTAGCAATATTGCCTGAGTTCTCTGCAAAGTTTCTGTTACATATACAGCTCATTACCGGTTAGGAATTTGCCCCCTGTGGTGTCCACCATCTAACTTGATAACAGAAAAAGAAATTTATGCTGTTTCTTTTCTTTATTCTTCACCTCCAGACAAAAATATATTTGAATCATATTAAACTATAATGATCTGAAAAAAGCTATAGCACTAAGCAATTACAAATGCATCTCTCAAATGTTCTCAATATGTTCCTAAAACTTTAAATAGCTACTATTGAACAAATGTATATTTTGAGAAGAAACATACCGGTTTCATACTAAGTGTAAGGTTGTATAATTTCCCTATATAAGAACAAATTCTGTAAGGTAAGCAAAATCACTATGGAAAAGAGCACAAACTACAACCTGGCCTTGCATCAGGGAAGTTGCTTGGGCTATAGCAGATCATCCCATGGCTTGATACATTTATGTTAGAAGCAGAGTTCTCATGAAGGCTGCCTTGACTGGGTTCACAAAATGCATTTTGAAGAGAACAAGGATCCATAGGATTCTTCCTACTAATCTCTAAAAATGCATCTACTAAAGCCTCCGCAAACTTGGGGTCATTGAAATGATAAGGATACACCTTAACCTATTCATACACACAACTTTACATTTAGAAAGACCATGGAAATTGGAAAAAAAAACATGAAAAACCTAAAATGTACCAAACAAAGAGGGTTGGAATTGTGCCACAACATTATATAAGCAATGGGTACCTGGCGATCTTCGTTTGCCTGAATAAGCTTCTGTAGCTCACTTATAAGTGTACCAGTTGCCTCTGCATCATAAAAGGGTTTCCCTGTTGCATCCAAAGCTGAGATACCATTTTGGGGCAAGCAAAGATGGATCTTTGAAGATGATTTGTTCAGTTTATTTGCAATAAAGGCAGCAAATTTCTTGTTCTCATCCACCGTTGTCCGCATGAGTGAAACCTGAAAATGACAAGCATTATGTCAACAATACATATGCCAGATGTTAAGATTGTCCTTCACCAAAAAACAAAGGTAGGAAACCAATCCAGCTGACTATAACAAACTAAGGAACTGAATACATATACAACGAATACCATACAAATGATAATGAGAGACATAACAGGATTAAGGACTTATTACCTGTTCATTGTGTATATGAATCTTCCTTTCTTGAAAGTGTGAAGGTATGGTATCTTTAGCTCCAAAGTTCACCATATCCAAGGCACCCACACTAAGAACCAAAGGAAGCTTCTTCTCTAAGATGGCATCAAAGCGGGAACTGTCACAAGCCATGACACCCCCAACTATGTAATCTGCAACTTCTGTTGTTGTAATGTCCAGTACTCCCTTCGTGAATCAAATTCAGCTTATTTAGAAACAGTGGATCAAATTAACTGGCACACCACCTTGACTCACACCAAATCTCAGGAAAAATTTTAGGCCAGAGATCTTAAATTCTAAATTGTGAGTAAATGAAAGGTCTTTCTAACATTTTAGGCAATACAATAAGACGGGGAGTTAAATGCTAACATACAAATTAACTATGATATCTTTTGACTCAAAAAGTTGTTACCAGTCATAGGTCTCCATCCAGAATCCTAGTACTTCTCACAATATTTTAAATTCCTTCTATCTATGCCATTGATGTATAATTTTCTTAATAATTTTGGATTGTCAGGGTGCTGTACATATATGCACGCTTTTTGTGTTTGGATGGACCCCCTTCAAGATATTTATCAAGGCATTTTAACTCATCTGAAAGGAAATGCTAGATGGCCAAACTTGTTTCATGGTAGACCTAAATACAAGAGTAATAAATTCTAAATACTTAACTACATACCAAGGTTCCTAAAATATTTTAGTAAAAATGAAATTCAAACATAAGTTCTTTAAGATGTAATTAGCTTTGAAGGAGCTATATCTGCAAAAAATTATAAGGACAACTGTAACTTAAATTATCAGATATTCTCTGGTTACCTACTCTAGAAACTATTTGCCAACTTAATGAGTTTCTGAGAAGGGACAAGAAAGCAAAACTTTTCACAACTCCAAAAGATCATTTAAATAATATTCGTTTGATCCAGCATCTAATTTAAATTTGATATTGCAGCTTTGCTAGCATAGTAAAATAGTGAAAACATAAATAACAGCTGTACTTGTGCAAGTTAGCTTAAATTAACCAAATCTAACATAAACGCTCCATGACTTAATATAAAACATGTATTCTGATGAAAATGAAAGGTTTGTAGCGTAAAATACCTGTATGAATCCCTCTTTAACTAGAGACTCCATAGCTCTGCCCCCTACTCCTGTGGCATGGAAAACCAAGGTCTCATAACCTTCTTTTTCCAATCCTTCTTTCACAGCATTTACACATGGAGTTGTCACCCCAAACATGGTCATACCAACAGTACATTTTTGCTCACTAGGCTTGAGATCTCTGGACTGCTCTAACCGCCCCAACACCATTCCAGCAAAAGCAGCTCCAGCATTTAAAAACACGACCCTACTAACACTATTAAGCCCACAAACATCCACCACGGATGGTATCAATATCAAGTCTGAGGTGCCAATATAAGGTTCGGTCTGACCACTAGAAACAGTAGATACAATGACTTTTGGTACCCCAATCGGAAGAGATCTAAAAGCAGACGACATAAGAGAAGTACCTCCACTGCCTCCAAGGCCAATGACTCCAACAAGAACTTGATCGTCCACAGCTTTTCTAAGAAAACGTTGAAGGGATTTATTCATTAAGGCAATAGCTTTGCCTCTATCAACATCAAGTCCAACCGGGATTTCTCCAGTGGATTCAGAACAGAAAGAAAGAACTTCATTTCTTTTCACAAACTTAAAATCTTGCAAGCTTTCTGTCTCCTTTTGACCGGTGGAAACATCAACCACCACAACTTCTACCTGTTTAAGAGCTTTGAATATTAAAACGTAAATATCACACAATGATCCTCAAGTAAAGAAGAAAATATACCTGGGAAGAGTTGCTATTATTGGAGAAGGAGGTGAGATTGAAGCGAACGGATTCAGACAGAAACTGTAGCTCCTCCAACTTAGTATCCGCCGTTCCAACACAAAAAACTCTGGGGATTTTAGCCCGACCATTGGCCATTACTTCTCCCTATTGAGTTTACTTCCAACTGTGTCTTCTGGATGAGATGAGATGAAAGCAGTGGAACACAAATTTTTTATTAATATATTTTGTTAGGGAATTAATTACATCAAAGAGTACATCTTTTAGATCATATTAAAATGTTTTTCGAGAGTATATCTGAAAAAAATTAAAAATTTAAATATTTTAGATCATATTATAATATTTTTCAAGATTGTGATTCAACAAATAAGTTTTTTATTATTTTTTAAATAAATATATTTTACGGTCTTATAAAATATTTGTATTTATATATTATATAAAATTTTGGGCTTTGATTCGACCGTTATGTTTTAAGGTCAAATCACTTACTCCCACCCACACTTCCTCTGAACCATAAATTTTCATTCTAAAATATTTAAAAAATTAAAATTTATGTATTAACCAAATTTAAAAGTTAAATTTAATAATTAATTATTAAATTTATTTGATTAAAAAATATTTTTATTTTTATAAACAAAAATTTTAAAAATAATAAAATTAATTTTGTAAAAATAATTAAAATATAAAATACTATTAAAAATTTTTAAAAATTAATAAAAAATAAAATAAATTTAAAAAAATTAGCCACTATCACCATTGACGATAACCACTAAAAACTTAATCAGGTGGTCAGACTCGATTGATAACCGATTTAACAGTCAAAATTTTAATAGAGACGACCAAATTTAGTCATTTTTATTATTAGATATAGTAAAAAACAAACGATATATTTAAAACTGATTGTTTTTAGTTATTTTCGATGACAGATTCGTTATCAAGGCAATTGGTAGCAATACCTGTTTTTTATTATTTTATATTTATATTTTTTTTTTGCCAAAGGACTTGTTCCTACCTATAGTTTGATCTTAAGACAAATTCCCATCCTTTAACATTTCAAAACTCAAACACCCACCCTTCACCCAATTTCCATCTAATTACATTAACAGATTTTATGAAATAATAAAAATACCCTTATTAAAAAAAGTTATAATAAAATTATAAAATAATATTTAAATATATATAAATATATTAAAAAAATTAAAACCCAACCGCCGCCTCTAATAGGCCACCTGGTTTCGCCTCCCTATTTGATGGAGGCGACCATTTCGCAAAAACAGAAAGTGGTTAGATCTGACCACCTTTGCCATTAAAAGAGGTCGAAAACGATCGTTGGGGCCAATGTCAACCATTTTTTATTCTTTTCGATCACTTTTATTGGCGAGGTGGCCAAATTTGGCCGCCTCCGTCCAATAAGGAGACCAGGTGGCCGAAATGGCCACCTGGTTCTATTGGCGACGACAATGGTTGGGTTTTAATTTTTTAAATTTAAATATTTTTTAAATTTTTTAAATTTTTTTAATATATTTATATATTATTTTATAATTTTATAAATTTTAATTCTTAAATGACAAAATTATCATTTGACTGTTAAAATTTTTACTGTTGAAGTTATATTTAACCGTTGACTTGGTCAACGGGTGAGATTTTGAGTTTTTAAATATTAGAGAGTGAGAATCTGTCGTAAGACCAAACTATAGGTGGAACAAGTCCTTTGACCTTTTTTTTAATATTAATATCATTTATTTTGGTCAGTGAAGAGTCTTTTAGTTATTTTCTTAAAAATATTAATAAAATTAAAGAGAATTTAGTCTATGAATAAGTATTTGATTATTTAAAAATTTATGAATAGAAATTATCATTTAAAAAAACCTTGGGTTGGAATAACTCGTTTAGTCTTTTTTAAATAAAGGGGATGCAATGATAATAATGGATCTTGAAGAGGGGTAAAAAAATACTCTAAAGATATGTTTGATTTGAGATAATCTTTAATTACTTAAATAATTTATCTTTTATTCCTCTAAAGAGATGTGAAAAATATGAACAATTTATTGATATAATTTCTTATCTCAGGGAACTAACTTCACTAGTCATAGGGCTCACGCATGACTTATAATATATAAATATTTTACGATTATTAATAAAACAAAATATTCAGTTATATTATTATTATAAACATATAATATGTACTTAGTCTGATAAGATCGAAACAATAAAATCAAATAATTGATTAAAAAACACGATGATATTTGTTATTATGAAGCTATATGGTATCTTAAAAAAGTATGTCTTTGAGCACCTTTTATAGTCCATGCAAAAAATATAATGTGCCATTTTTGATTGAAGGTTTTGTAATTTTGCTGTTGTTTTTTCAAAGCCCTAAAGAATGAGATATTAAATGTGTAAATAATTAATTTGTCAAAATGAAATATTGATATATATATATATTATCTGAAAAATTATTAACTATAAATTATTATTATGTTTAAAAAAATTTAGTTTGGATAAATATTTATTATATTTGATTAAAAATAATAAAATATTATTTTATTTAAATATTTAAAAAAAAGTAAAATATAAATTAATATTATGTTAGCTTAGGTTAAAACATTTGGTCTATGTCCATAGAAGTCAGAATGTGCAGGCTGATGGGGGTGCTGCCTGCTGGCCTTTTATTGACAATTAATAAATTTTGATTTGAGTTGATTGGAATTTTATGTTAACTGATTATTGCTGTTTTTGATGAATTTTTTAATGATTTGTTATTTTTGACCTGTTTTTATTATTAAATATATGGGGCACTGGCCCGCAAGGTGTAACTTATTATAACATTTAGAATTAATTTATGTGTTTTTTTAAATTATTTTTTTAACTTTTAATTGTTTAATTAATAAAAATATAATGGATATCTAAATTAATATATATAATTTTATAAGGTCAAAGGATTTTTCCACCCAAGGTTTTCTCTAATGATAAGTACCTTCACATTTTTTAAAACTCAAACACACCTAATTTTCATCTAATTTTTTTTACACTTTTTATAAAATAACTTAATTGCCCTCGAAAAAATATAATTTAATATTTAAATAAAAATATAAAAATTTTAAAATATATTAAAAATATAAAAATAAAAAATAAAAAAATCATTATCACCGATAATATCATTAACGGTGATGACAATTAAAAAAAAATCAGATGATCAAAAATGATTATTTAGTTTAGGGGATGATCAGATCAACAGTCTCTGCCATCAACTATAATTGGAAACAGTTAATGGGTTAAAATAGATAATTTTCAATTGTTTTTTATATAATTGATAGTGAAAACAGTTAAATCTAGTCGACTAGTTTATTTTTCGATTATTAGTAATTATGGTTATTTTTTATTTTTAATTTTAATATTTTTTATTAAAAAGACAAAAATATCATTTTAACTGTTAATATTTAATTATTAACCTTTAAATTTAATCATTAATTTTAGTTAATGAATGGATGTTTAAGTTTTAAAAAAATAAGGGATACAAATTGTCTTTAGAAAAAACCTTAGGTGGGAATATGTCTTTTGGCCATTTTATAATTATTTTCATGATTTGCAAAATTCTTTGCACAAAATCAAATATTTTGTAGAGTAGAGTGCCAAAACGTGAGAAGGAAGCTGAATAATTATTAATTTACAATTGGGGCCCTAATTTCTTGACCGTTGACCTAACCAGGCATCAGGCACCAAACTTAACCTGCTTTCTCTTTCTTCTAATCTTATTTCCCAATTCCCACCTCAAACATTGCTTCAAAATATTCCAAGTTTAGATTAAGACTTATGACAAACTTGGATTCAACGTCCTTCCCCTCACCACAAGACTGTAGGTTGGATCTTTACATTAATTGGTCACCCTTAAGAACTCTTAGAATAAAATTGTTGCATTTCTTTGATAAGTTGCAAGTTAGGCCTTTATGTCAATCGGTCATTCTAAAAGACTTTGGAGAGTAGAATTAATAATTTTTAATAAAATTCGTTAACCCAACATAACATGCATAACATTAAAAAAATCAGGTTAGATTAAATTTTTTTGATACAAAATTTAATTGGAACTAACTGACGGGATTCAAAACTAAATCAGAATATATTTAGGTTCACATGTAACTAATAATATATATATATATATATATATAGAGAGAGAGAGAGAGAGAGAGAGAGAGAGAGAGAGAACTTGAATAGTCTTTAATAAAGACTTTAATGATATAATTATGTTTTAATATCCTTGAATTCACTTATTGTATTGAAATAGTCTATTACTTCTAAGGATCCCGAACATGGTATAAAAATGAAAATTGGCATACAACTGGAAACAGTTTACAGGCTAACAAAATGGAATAACGTAGAAGAAAGTCACAAAATGGAGCATCCAGTGGTGGGATCCTGATAGCGATCCACATGAACAACAGCCATTCGCTCGCATAATGGACAAAAGCAATAGGGAGGATTGTGAAAGTGCACCTTTTCTTCAGGCTTCTGTTCCGGCTTCTTCTCCGGAGGCTTCTTTTGTGCTTGTTGTTGTTGTTGTTGTTGAGGTGGAGCAGGAGGCGGCCCTATACTCACAACCTCTACAAATTTTCCTGTTTTTCTTGTACGGATTATAATTTCATATGGATCAGCGTTGCCTGTCACTGTTAACGTCCCCTTAGCTTCGTCAACTTCAATCCTATCCACACCTGATGATTTTGGAATAACTTCAAGATGATCAAAACAATTCCCACCTCTCGTTTATTACAAAAAAAATGAAATGATCAACGGTTTAGAGTGATTTTGAGATGATGAAAAGAAGACATAAGGTTTACCTTCAAGTGCAGAAACTGCTTTGAGGAGCATCGTCTTGCATTTTTTACATGAAATATGAACCTTGAGAACAGTCCTTTGTACCATGGAAGAAATCACTGTTCTTCACTGATCAAAACCAAACACAAATGAACTGGTTGAGTGGTGGCTATATATATTCAAGTCAAGGAGAAATAGCGTGACAGATTTTCAACCTCTTAAAGTTGATAATTTTCTATCACTCTCTCTTTTGTCATCCTGTTGAATTTTTAACCACCAGTTTAAATACGAATTTGTCAAAATAGATGCGGCTACCGACCTCTCCAATACCAGCTACAAGCTGGTACAATTACATTTAACAATTAAACTAAATTAACTCTGGGCAAAGACACCCATGTTGGCCGCCTTACTGGCCTAGGAACGTTCGCCCACCATCGTCTGTTCCTTGTGTTTTTTCCTTAACGGATTTTCTATGTATATATATTTTCTATGATTTATTTCATGGGTTTGTTTCTAAGGATAATATAATACAAATTGGAAGCTTGAATTGACAAAATTTGCGAAGAGGAAAATTCCTTTACAAAATACATTGAATACATAAAAAAAAAAAAAAAAAAAATCTTTTCATGAATGCTTAAATTGGAAAGAAGGAACATATTACTTCATGAAAACTTAGTTAAGACTGCCAAAATCCTATCAAAACATTTGCGAATGCCTCCAATTATTAAGCTATATGTAACATTTTTAAACAAATCCCAACAAAACAGGAGAAAGATGTTACTGTTTAAAGATGCTTAAATGATATTAATTAAATAATTTGTGAATTTTTAAACTGTTAAAACGTATTTTAAATTAAATGTAATAGATGGTTGGACAATGCCTCTCTTTAAACCGGAGCTGAAACGGTCCATCGAAGCAGACCTGCGAATGTGTAGCCTAAACCTGGTTGAGAGGTGATTGAGCAGAGCGGAGAAAAGTGCATCTAGAAGGAATTAGCTTAAGATCGCCACCTTCCCTTCTTCCAGAGCTCATGAAGTTGTTTAAGAATCGGTGACGAAACAGGTAAAGAGGAGGGTGACATATACCATTTACTTTAGAAAAGAGATTTTCTTTTTTATTGGTTTAGAGATTGAATTAGTTAAAATGATAGTGACCCTAGCCGGCTAACATTGAGGAGGTGATAGGTGACTTAGAAGTGTAAATTATTAGATGCAGTCAAATAAGGCAGCCGAGGGGCTTCCAAGTTGCAACAATTTAACACTTCATATATACAAATAATTTTATTCTACTAACATACACATGAACAAACAAACATGTATAGCTTGTATTCGAATTATCCTCCATTATTTAATATAGCTGGATCTCTATTTTGATTACACAGGCTATTAAGTCAAAAAGTAGAGGCTAAATGTCATTTGGAAAATCTGATTTTACAATCGACCTGATTGGTTTTTTTGGGAAGAACGAGATAATTTTCCACAACCCTGAAAAAGACATTTTGCTAACATTCTATTTTGTTTTGTTAATAGAATTTTGACTTCTTTTATATATATATATATATATATATATTTAAAAAAACAAAAATATATACGTTGATTATAAAGAGAATGACTAAACTACTTTAAATTAAATTAAACAAACATTTTTCAAGAGGCGTCTATAAAGTGAAAATGGAAATAGTTTTGTAGAAGTTAATAAAAGAAACAGTAGTCATTGTTCCAGTTATTAAAAATGAGATGACTTCCAAAAATGTTGCGCTTGAACACTCTTTGAAAATGGTCGATATTTTTAGTTTGAAAGTGAGAGATTAAAAGAAATGTTCAATGAGAGTAAAAGAGAAGGTGAAAGGAAAATAGAAGCATTAGAAGAGAAAATTGAGGGGATGAAGAAAATATTATCGGATCATAACAAAATAAAGTAATGAGGTTTCTTCTCTTCAAACCTTATAAATTCAAGTCTTGATACTAGTCATCACAAGTTTGAAAAACAAAAATCCAATTTAAAAGACTCAAAAAGCTCTAGATATCTTCAGTTGTGTTTGTTTTATTACATAAAAAACTTTCATTGATACGATTGCTTTTGTTGCCATTGAAAAGACAATGAGTAGATTAAGTGAAGGTGAGGAAGGTTTGGAATTTTAGCATTCTTGAGGGAGAGGTATTTAGTGTGATTCTAGGGTCAATATGGCAAGAGTATTACCAATAATGAAAAGAAAAAAAGAAAAAACAAATAAATAAGAAAGGGTGGAGGATACACCTGAAAGAAATAGAAGAAGAGAAAAGAAAAGAAAGAAAGAAAGAAAGAAAGAAAGAAGAATATAATTTGAATTTTTTTCAAAATTATAATCAATATTTAAAATTTAAATGAAAAAATTACGTATATGCACTTTACAGGTAAAATAAAAAAAAATTGATGAAAGGTGGGAAAGTATCATTTTTAAAGTTTGAAGGTGAAACATGTCATTATGGTAAAGTATGTTGGAAACAACCTCGAATTTTTATTAGAATTTTTGTTTGGGGTTTATGACGATTTTTTCTTTAGCCTAGTCTACAGCAATTATTAAGTGCTGCGAATGCTGAGAGCAATGCAAGTTTAGTTTTGCACAGGGGCCTTGTGTTTCATTTTGCAAATATAGAGAGGGCCGTGGGAATGGCTCACAAAATTTGGGCTACAAAAAAATGGACTATGTGAGGTCAAAGGTCAGAGTATCCTATAAAAAAAAAAATAATTAAATATTTCTCCAATATTTCTTCTTTTCGGTAGATGTTTTTGTTGTTAAGCATGCAATTATACTTTACGGCATACGTTGGTTGTCTTTGAAGGATTACCATTCTAAAAATAAGGTATTTAACTTTAAGTTAAAATTGAATAAGAAAATTTGATTATTAAAATATTAAGATTTTCGGAATAGACGTGTCGGAATTGATGAGTCTTATCATACTATACATTTTTATGAAGATGTTGAGCCGGAAGAGATGAGAGTGTGAGAGAAAGGTGATCAACAATCGGTTTTCGAAGTTTTTAGAGATTTAAAAAAAAAATAATTACATAAAAATTAAAATGCCCACTTCAAATAATAAAAAACATTATCCTCTTTTCACTAAACATCTCATAAAATTATACAAATTTCTTTGTCAGAGTAATGTTAATACCCAACATTTTTTTAATTTTTTAACATTTTATAATAAATAAAAAATCTCTTTCATAATAATTAAATAATATTAATAATAAAATAAAATAATTAATATAAAATAATAATAAAAATTTAAAAAATATAAAAATTTTAAAAACCGGCCACGACCAGCGTTGTTGTCTTTGCATTGTTACACGATATGAAAAGAATTGCCTTTTAACATTATTCTATGCACAATTATCCTGTTTCCGTTAAAGAGGCGGCGAAAAAGGACAGCCAAAGTTTTGGGTGGTCGTCAACTGCGGGCCTCAAGATGGAAAGGACAAAACACCAAGGAATTGGACTTCACCTAAAGCAAGCACTTAGACAGAACGTGGCAGCAGAATATTGTGAGAAGGTAAAATAATTATGGAACTATGCTAACATAATTTGAAATGTTTTATTTCTGATTAAACAATGAAACGTGAAGCACGTAGGGGGGCATTGCTGTTTAATTGGATGCAATTGGTGAATGCAGTGCAGCATCTGGCTATAAATATGGTAGCTAGTATTGAATTTAAACAAGCAAAAGAAGAAGAAACAAGAGGGAAAGAGTGAAAGCAGAAGAGATAAAGAAATCATGGAAGTGGTTCAAATGCTTCACATGAATGGAGGAGTTGGAGAAACAAGCTACGCCAACAATTCTTTAGTTCAGGTATATTCATCTAATGCATAGTAGATTTTATTAATTGATCAAAGAATAATACGTTGATCTTCTTCTTGGAACAGAAAAAAGTAATAGCCATGACGAAACCCATCAGAGAGGAAGCCATAACCAAACTCTACTCCACAAGTTTCCCAACCAAACTAGTTATTGCAGACTTGGGTTGTTCTTCAGGGCCAAACGCTTTGCTCGTGGTATCTGAATTTATCGAAATAGTGAGCAATATCTGCAGAAAGCTAGGCAATCAATTACCGGAATTTCAAGTGTTCTTGAATGACCTTCCAGGGAATGATTTTAATACCATATTCAGGTCTTTGCCAAGAGTTCAAGAAAAACTCAGAAAACAGATGGGGTGTAGTGATGGTTACTGTTTCTTCAGTGGGGTTCCTGGCTCTTTCTATGGCAGGCTTTTCCCCAGCAACAGTGTCAATATTTTCCACTCTTCATATAGTCTCCAATGGCTATCTCAGGTGACATCTTGGTTTTCACTTAATCACATCATGTTTATAATTTAAATTAACTACAAGTGATGAGTTTATTGATGAAATTCTGTTAACAGGTCCCTGAAGGGCTAGAGAGTAACAAAGGAAACATTTACATGGCAAGTACAAGTCCACCATGTGTGCTTAAAGCTTATTATCAGCAATTCCAAACAGATTTTTCATTGTTTTTAAAGTGTCGTTCGGAAGAATTGGTAGCAGGAGGGCGTATGGTTTTAACACTCCGGGGAAGACGGAGCGACGATCCCTCAAGCGAAGAATGTTGTTACATTTATGAGCTTTTGGCTATGGCTCTCAATGAAATGGCTTCAGAGGTAAGTATAGAAACAAGTTCACTTCTTCAAAATCACAAGCTTTTCAAGCAATAATATCGGACATTGAACTATATAAGCAGGGAACTATACAAGAAGAGAAAGTGGATTCTTTCAACGTTCCAGTCTATTCACCATCACCAAGTGAGATAAAATCTGAAGTTATGAAAGAAGGATCGTTTGGGATTGATCGGATTGAGGTTACGGAAGTAAACTGGAATGCATGTAGCAATGAATTTAGCGGAGATAGTGTGTCACAGTTACAATTACAAGATAGAGGATTCAATATGGCACAGTGTATTAGAGCTGTGTCTGAACCTTTGCTTGCTAGTCACTTCGGTGAAGCAATAATTGATGAACTTTTTAACAAGTACAGGAAAATAGTTGTCGATCGCATGGCCAAGGAGAAGACTGAATTAGTCAACGTCACAATTTCCCTCGTGAAAAGTGGATGAGAAATGACCAACTTCTTGACTCTGTTTTATGAAATAAAAGTGAGCATGCAATGCAGTGTACTGTTGTAATAATTGTAAGACGTCTGGTCCAACGTGCTTGATTGTGTTTGTCTTGTGTTAAAGTTTCGTAATTAATTATATTCAATTTATCTTCCATCTTAATTTTTTTCTCACCATAATATGTATTTTAAGGTTCGTGGTTGCGCTTTTCCGTAGAATCATCACCACTTTCATCAATAATATCTTCATCATTCTCACTATCTTGAAACCTTGAAAGATGATAAATTTTCAAGTGATTGAAACAATTTGCATGTCAACAAGAATCACTAAATAATTTCTTAACCAATTAAGGTTTTTGTTAATAGAATTTTAACTTCTAACATATATATATATATATATATATATATATTAAAAAAAAGAAAATACATTTATCGATCATAAAGAAAATGATTATGATTACTCTAAATTAAATTACACTAACCTTTTTCAAGAGTTGTCTACAAGGTGAGAATGAAAATAGGTTTATAGAAGTCAGTAAAAAGAACAGTAGTCATTGCACCAGTTCTTGAAAATGAGACAGCTTCTAAAAATGTTGAGCTTGAACACTTTTTGAAAATGATTAATCTTTTTTAGTTCGAAAGTGACAGATTAAAAGAAATGTTCGATGAGAGCATGGGAGAAAGTAAAAAGGAAATAAAAGCATTAGAAGAGAAAATTGAAGGGATGAGGAAAATATTGTCGAATTGTAACAAAATAAAAAATTAAGGTTTCTTCTCCTCTATTGAACTTTTGATGTTTTGATAATAATAAAAATATGTTTAAAAGACTAATTTACCTTTAGCATGACTTAATTCATAACAAGAAAAATGAAACATTTGAGTTTTGCAACTTTTAAGCATAACATGACTGTGTGCTCTTTAAGCATAATCGTACGTAGTTATATTCTAACTCGTGTAGCAAAAACATAGGACTATGTCATTACCCATGCTAGGGCCTATGATTTTGCTTGAAAAAATTTCAGGTTTAACGTGATTACATTGAAGTAATATACGATCGTGTATATGCACATAACGGGTCCAACACGACAAACCTAATCGTGTAACCTTGTCGTGCTAAGTCAAAGAGTAAAAGTCAAACGCACGATCGTTTCTAAGTATGACACATGATCGTATTGGAACATTTTTGAAGAAGCACGAGTCCTTCAATTATGTATCCTTGTCGTGCTAAGTCAAAGATCAAAGTCAAATGCATGATTGTGTCCAAATGCAAAATGTGACGAAGCATGAGTCTTTTAGTCATACAACATCGTCATACGAGATGGTCAAAGTGATTTAGTTAATGCACAACTGTACAAGAAAGATGTGCACGATCGTGTTATATGAAGAATGAGTACATTACCGCCTTAACTGTGCAAAGATGATCATGCTAAGGCATATTGAAAGCAAATTGACAACGCACTACCGTGCATATTTGGCATATGACCACGCACAAACAAAATGATTGTCGTGTGTGTCTTGTGTATTGATAGTGCTTAGGAGTCGTGTGGGCTTGTAGAATTTCAAGGGACATACATGAGGAAATGAAGCATGATTGTACGTAGAAAACACATGATCGTGCACATTTAACACGAATTATAAATTCGACATTTGAAAGTCTGATCGGGGTAATAAATAAAGCTAGCATGATCGTGTAACTACGAAATTTATTATAACTACATATTTTCCACCTACCTAATGGGTACAAATTTATGAAAATGGTTCATTTCCATTTTCTGTAAGATTTTTAGTATAAAAAGAAACTATTTTGAAGTGAATAAGGTTAGAAAACCAACTGCACATCCAAGCTAATATTTGCTGACTCATCTTTCTTTCCCTAAGCTTACACTTATTCTACATTTGAGAGATTTGCTCTTAACCTTGTGTGTCAGCCTACTTAGAGGTATTTTCACAATCTATTCATATTCAAAATCAAAATGTAAAAGGACAAAATTCCTTTGGTATAAAAAACTATTATATCTTCGGGCATTGGAAGACAGTAGAAACTTCAATCGATTTTTTATTGAAAAAGAGGATGTAAGGGGCTTGTATTCAAAACTCCAAATCTCTATAAATTAGCTAAGCAAACTCTTTTCCTTCTCTCTTTACTTTGTGTTTGTTTGCTTTATATTTGTTGTATTTTAATTGTTATGTTTGGTTAGATGTTTTGATTATTTTATTTCTATATACAAGTTGATTTGTGAGTAAAAAAACATTTCAATTTACAAATTTTTCAATAATTCTATTATTCACCCCTCTCTAAGATTATTTTTTCAGTCAAAAGGTTTTTCATCCATGAACGTTAGAAAGTTTTATTTGTTCAAGTTTTGATACCAATCATCGCAAATGTGAATGACAAAAATCCAATTTAAAAGACTGAGAAAGCCCCAAACGTCTTTAGTTTTGTTTGTTTCATCACATAATAAACTTTCATTGGTACGACCACTTTTGTTGCTATTGAAAAGACAACAAGTAGATTAAATGAAGGTAAGGAAGGTTATAAAGGTGGCAGAAATATATAAGGGGCAATGAGAATAACCCACAAATTTTAGTTTATAAATAAAACGAACTGTGTGAGGTCTCACTAGAAAGCTCATAGGCCAACATATCCTATAAAAAATAAAAAATTTATAAAATTATATTTTTGATAGACTAATCCATCAAAAAGCTTATAGATATACGAACCATTATGTTTTGGCCTGTAACATCCTGAGGTTAGAATGTAACAGTCTTTTTGGAGGCTTTATATGCAACTTGTGGAATGAGCATGATCGTGCATCTCTGGACACACGCTTGTGTGTCCCTTTCTCTTCGTGCAGGCTTGTGCATGCCAATTGATATATAAAGTTAGATTTTTGCCTCCGCTAGTTTCTGTCAACTTTTTACCCATTTCCCCTTCTTTTCTCTCCGAATCAAAATGAGAGAGAGATTAACCAACTTTTAGTAGCCAATCTAGCTAAGATTCAGCCAAAGATAGAGAGATTGAAGTCACTAACAGCTCCAAGTAAGTATCCCCTTACTTTCTTCCCTGTTTCCATGGTTTATCTTTCTTTGGATGAGTTGATTTAGTTATCTAAGCATGTTTCCAACTTAATAGCATGTTTATAAGATGATGGTGATGAAATGGATGAGAGATTTAAAGATAAAAGCATGCTTAGTTCTCTTGATGCATATGTGTATGTATTTAAGGGCTTAGAAAAATGTTAGTTTGATTTGACAGTGAATGATGAGGAAAATATGTTAATAACAGTGCATTTTGCATGAATATATGTTATAGTAAGTTTAATTAAAATTGATAGAGATTTTAGTTGAGATTAGTGGTGATCTTACATGTTTCAGCTTATGGTTACCGAAACAGAGCAGGATGCATGCCCATACGCCCGAGGATGCACGTCCGTATAGTCTTGTTTTAGTAGGGTTATTGTCATGCATGCTAGGTGTGCACGATTGGATATGAGTAGTGTCATGATCGCGCGTTTGAGGGTCATGGTTGTGCATCAATAGAAGAAAAAAAACAATAAAAATTTCAGAAGCTAGCATGACCAAGTTACACGACTGGCACACAGATCGTGCATCTTTAGGCACAGTTTAGGTTTCAGTGCTTAGCACTCATTTTCAGATTTAGATTCAGTTGCTATACGTCAGTTAGTTAGTTACTGTTCACATATCAGTATATGAAACTCACATGGTTAGGGTGTTGAATCTCTATATTCATCAGTCTACGCAGCACAACATGTATCTTTGGATACATAAAGTTTTCAGATACAACTTTGAAAAACCCTTAAGAGATAGAGAAATAATACTAGAGGGGGGGTGAATAGGATTATTTAAAATTTCTAAAGCAATAATCACAATTAACACTATAATACACACAATGCACAATAAAAGCAATAAAGAGAGAAAGTTCAGAAGTTGCTCAGCCAAGTTTAGAGAGGTTCGGAGCTTTGAACACAAGCCTCCTACATCCTCTTCCTCAATCAAACCCGATTGAAGTTTCCACTATCTTCAATACCCGAAGATACAATAGTTTTGCCACAAGGGAATTTCGCCCTTTTTACAGATGTAATGTTGATAAAAGATTGATTGAAATTGCCTCTTAATAGGCTGAAAATCAAATGGAAAGTACAGAGCTCTCAATAATATGAATGAATAAGCTTAGAGAGAGAAAGTGTAATCAAAGATTGAAGAAGATAGCTTGAGCGTTTTTCAATTCGTTTCAGTAACCTCTCCAGTTCAAATGGCTCTCCTTTTATACTTGATTCATTGCCTAGAATAGAAAGGAGCCGTTTTGCTAGCTTTGTATCCGTTGAAGTAGTTGGAAAAAGTAAGCTCTGCAATAAATTTTCCAGGCGCACGGTCATGCTTCTCGAGTGCACGGTCGTGCATGCTGCATTTATTGCTCGTTCAGACTTCCAACGATCGACTTAAAAGCTTACCGCCAATGATGCACGGTCGTGTGTCCTTGACGCACGGTCGTGCTTCGACCCTTCATGGTCGTGCTCCTTAGATGCATGGTCGTGCATTGATACTTCAAAGTTTTGTCTAAAAATTCCAGAAGCTAGCACGGCTTGACTGCACGATGAGCGCACGAGCAGCATACGGGTAAGTTCTTGCTAGCGCACGGTCGTGTGCCATTTCTGCATGGTCGTGCGTGAGATGAATGCCTTAATACCTTTGCACGATCAGTCTTGCACGACATCCCGGTAGTGCTCTTTGGTAGTGCTCCTTATTTGCCATCACGCACGGTCGTGCGTATTGAGCGTGCACGGTCGTGCGTTGACTCATTTTCTTTGACCAGCTGCACGGTTTCATTTGCACGGCTTGATCTCCTCGTGCTCTTCAAAAGTTATGTACACGGTCGTGCTTCCACTACGCACGGTCGTGCTTCCAATGACTTTTGAGTTCTTTGATTTCACACGATCAGGCTGCACGGTTGATGTAGTAGTGCATTGCTCGTGTAGTGCATGCACACGGTCGTGCATCATTCACGCACGCCCGTGCGGGTCTGAGATTTTTCTTCCAGAAAATCACAGAACCTTGCACGGTCAGGCGCACGGTCCCGTGTTTTGGACACACGAGGACCCGTTTGGTCAAGCACGGTCGTGCTACTAAAGCACACGGTCGTGCGAGACCTAAAACCTGCAAAAAATAAAATTTTCTTCCCTTCTTTGTCATGAATTACTTCATGCAAGGGATTGATTAGCACTTTAAACATATTGTTATTACAAATTAACAATTTAATCATATTTTTATCATCATCAAAACATCAAGGGTTCAACAATCTCCCCCTTTTTGATTGATGACAAAAATATGTTGAAAATGTTAAAATTGAGTTTTAAACTAAGGATAAAACATGCTCCCCCTCACTTTAAGCACTCCCCCTTAGTTTGAGCCTTAATTACCAATATAAATTTATATCAAGTATCAATTTTTAACTTGCTAATCATTTCATTCTTTCTCCCCCTTTTTTGCCATAAATAAAAAAAAAATAAAATTTGACATGGTTTCCTTTGTTTTAGCTATATTTCCCAAAACAATTCATAAAAAAAAACACTTCCAATATCAATCCATCATCCACTACCCTTCATCAAACAATCAACCAAGCAATAGCAATATCATCCAATCAATAGTAATTGACATATTCCAAAACATCAAGAAAATTCAAAAGATTAATATAATACTAAATCAAGCCAAATCCAGAAAATGATAACAAGATAAAAAAATATGTTCCTCAATGATAAGTTTTGGTAACAAAATCATGCAAATGCAAATGTAAAAAAAATATGGTTCAAGGTTGAGGTGGTGGCTGAGGTGACAGATCCGTCATGTTAATAAGAGAAGCAAGGCTGGACTCAATCCGGGTCAAGCGAGATTCTGTACTTTCCTGAAAGGCTTGAAAATTATGGGCAAGCTGAACCATGTTTGCATCAACTTGCTTGGTCAGCTCAATTAACACTTGAAGCTCGGATGTTGACTGAACCTCAGGACCAGCTTCGGGGTGAGCTCGTCTTCCTCTTCGGACACTGGTTTCAGCCACGGAAGGCATGGCAGATGGTTCGGCGGATGGCTCATGATCTCCAACAGCAGCAGGCAATCTCCATCCATCATTGCCATCTTTCTCAATCACCCTCATCCGAAAGAGAGCATCGACATTGAGCATATGAGACTCGTCGAAACCAAGCTGAAACTCTCCGTATCCGTCAACTGAAATACCCAATTTTTTAGCGAAGAAAGTAATAAGCATGCCAAAATCAATCGGAACCTTTTCCTTATCGCTAAGTGACTGGATATCGCTCAACTTGCTGATAAGCCACCTTGCCGAATCCAGTTGACGTCCATTCATGGCAGCTTCCATTACTGCCATGTCACGAACACTTACATTACCATTAGTGTTCGTGCGGGCGTTTAATGTATATGTGACCATGCGATGGAAGATTCGCATGGCCGGATTGACCAGGGAGGAGGCATTCGCCTTTTACGCTTCATAGAATCCGGAACCGTCGAGGGATCCCCATACAGCCTGAGAGCTCAGATCATGCGAAAAATCCAGTATACCCTCTGAATTGCAACCAAGCACTCACCCAACTGTTCGGCTGGTACCGTCCAATCCGAATTGGCCAACCGAAATTTCATAGTAAAATCCGTAATATTTCCCCGTACATCCTTCGGAATTGACAGGGAACTATAAAATTCGTAAACTAAATTTTCGAACGCATCAATTCGCATAAAAAAGATTCCATTCAACCTAGATGAATTGACTAAACCCATTATCTCATCTAAAACACCAATTTCTCGCAAAATCCGTTTATCCAAACAACGTCCAACATAAATTGGCTTTTTCATGAGTTTCGATAAGAGTACCTTTTGCTACCGATTGGAACACACGATTCCAAATGGATTTTCTGCTCTCGAAGTACTCCTGGAAGGCCCGGAACGTGTTGGCAATTTCATTCGTGGAGGCATTTTAGATTTGGGTAATGGAAATAATTGAAAATGGAGATTTGGGTTGAGTTTTGGATGCAAAATGATCTTAAATGATGAGAAAAGTGAAGAGAAACTTGTAAAAACAAGTTTGAAAGCAAATGAAAGCAAGAAAAATGAGAGATTTGGACGAAAAATCGAGAGAGAATTGAGAGAAATCGCGGCTAGGGTTTATGTGATTTGTTAAAAATGAAGAAAATGAACGAATTTGCTTAAATAGATGCGAGCGCACGACCGTGTTTCTTGACGCACGATCGTGTTTTCCCAAATTCGCATGATCGTGCGCGCGATAGTCGCACGGTAGTGTGTTCGCAAAAATTTCGAAAAAAATATTAAACTTTAAAATACATGCCCGTGTTGTTTCTTGTGCGTGTGCGTGCAGATTAAGCGCACATTTTAATCAAAACACACGGTCGTGTATATTGGAACACACGGTCGTGTGTTCACGCAGAAGCACGCCCGTGCGTGCTGGGAACACACGGTCGTGTGTGACCAAAATCACACAGACCTGCATAAGTTTCCAGAAATCTGCAGAATTTCAAAACAAACTCCAAAACACCTCAAGCCATGAAAAACTTGGATATTTTGATTCAATGAGGTTTTATTATTTGAATTCAGTTGCCAATTGATGTCAACTATAGAGTTGCATCGATTCGACTCGAATTTGCATGCCAAAACATACTCATGCAAGCATATATATCTAAATGTTTGCATACATCAAATTCCATTCAACCATTTGCATATAATCAATCAATAGCAATCTCATTATCATTCATGCATATTCAGATATTCAGTCAACACATCAAGCAATCAACCAAATCATCATGTAAGCTATAAAACATTGAATTTCTAGACACTTACTTGGCTTGCATCAATCATTCCAAGCTCCCTCTTTATGTATGCAAATTTCTCCTTGTCTAGAGGCTTGGTGAAGATATCAGCCAGCTGGTGGTTAGTGTCAATAAATTCAAGCATAATATCTCCTTTGCTAACATGATCACGCAAGAAATGATGTCTAATATCTATATGCTTTGTCCTAGAATGCAAGATGAGATTTTTCAAAAGTTGAATAGCACTAGTATTATCACAAAATATGGGAGTTTTCATTATTTTGAAACCAAAATCAGAAAGTTGTTGTTTCATCCAAAGAATTTGGGCACAACAACTAGCCGCGGAAACATATTCGGCTTCCGTAGTAGAAGTTGCAACCGAATTTTGCTTTTTCGAAAACCATGAAACTAACATGTTTCCTAAGAATTGACATGTTCCACTAGTGCTTTTCCTATCAATTTTGCAGCCTCCGAAATCAGCATCTGAAAATGCACGCAGTTCGAATGTTGAGTTCTTAGGGTACCATAAACCAACATTCGGTGTCCCCTTAAGATATCTCAAGATTCGTTTCACTGCATTCAAATGTGATTCCTTAGGATTTGCTTGAAAACGTGCACACATGCATACGCTAAACAATATATCCGGCCTAGATGCAGTCAAATACAATAATGCACCTATCATGCTTCTATATAACTTTGTATCAACACTTTTACCTCCCTCATCTTTATCAATCTTTATTGAGGTGCTCATTGGTGTTGGTTGATCCTTGGCCTCATGCATGTTGAACCTTTTGATGAGGTCTTGGGTATATTTCGATTGAGTGAGCAATGTGCCTTCCTTCATTTGTTTGATTTGCAGTCCAAGGAAGTAGTTTAGCTCTCCCATCATACTCATCTCAAACTCCCCCTGCATCATCTTAGAAAAATCTCTACATAGAGATTCATTAGTAGCACCAAAGATGATGTCATCTTCCTCTTGAGAGTAGCCTTGGGTAACTAGTCTTGCCTTGTTTCTTGTAACAACTCCGGATTCATCCACCTTGTTTCGGTATACCCATTTTGTGTCGATGGTGGGATGATCCGTTGGCCTAGGAACTAGCTCCCATACATGGTTCCTCTCAAATTGGTTCAACTCCTCTTGCATGGCCAACACCCAACTCTCATCCTTCAAGGCTTCATCTACCTTCTTGGGCTCCATTTGTGACAAGAATGCCACAAATTCGCAAGTGTTCTTGATTGAAGCTCTTGTCCTTACCCCTTGTGTTGGGTCACCAATTATCCTTCCTTCTTTAACCTCATCTTTTACCCTTGAGAAGGAAGTCTCTTTTTGCACTTCTTATGGCTGCACAAGCATGTCATCTTGGGGTGCTTCCACAATTTGATTTTCTTCTTCTTTAGGAGTAGGGCCATCATTTAGTTTGAGGTCTTCCATGAGCTCCACCACTTCATCATCTTTTGATCTATCTACACACTTAGAAGAAGATTCATCAAATAATACATGTATAGATTCTTCAACAACAAGTGTCCTTTTGTTGAAGATTCTATACGCTTTGGAGGTGGAAGAATATCCTAGGAAAATTGCTTCATCTGACTTAGCATCAAATTTTCCTAAGTTATCCTTTCCATTGTTGAGTACAAAGCATTTGCAACCAAATGGATGAAAATATGAAATATTAGGTTTTTTCCCTTTGAATAACTCATAAGGAGTTTTCTTAAGGATTGGCCTAATCATGGCTCTATTGATAATATAGCATGAAGTGTTTATGACTTCACCCCAAAAGGATTTTGGTAAATCATTTTCACATAACATTGTCCTAGCCATTTCAACTAAGGTTCTATTTCTTCTCTCAACAACTCCATTTTGTTGAGGTGTCCTAGGGGCTGAAAAATTGTGTTCAATGCCATGCTCATCACAATTTTCAAATTCTTTTCCATGGTCACTTCTAATGCAAGTAATTGCATAACCTACTTGGTTTTGCAATTTCCTAATGAATGGCACAAACATTTTAAAAGCTTCATCTTTATGAGCAAGTAACAAAACCCATGTAAATCTTGAAAAATCATCAACTATTACAAAGCAATACCGTTTTCCTCCCAAACTTAAGGTTCTAGAAGGTCCACATAAATCCATATGCAATAGTTGAAGAGGTCTAGATGTAGAAACAACATTTTTGCTTTTAAAAGATGTTCTTGTTTGTTTTCCTAAAGCACATGCATCACAAATTCCATCCCTTTTAAAAACAAGTTTTGGTAAACCTTTGACTAAATTCTTTTTAGACAATTTTTCCAAAACATTAATGCTTGCATGTCCTAATCTTCTATGCCACAGCCACATGTCTTCCTCCTTGGTTGACATGAGACATAAATCATTAGATGCAATGCTATGCAAGTCAATAACATACACATTTGAATGCCTATGTCCTATAAATGCAATACTATTAGTGCTTATGTCAATGATTTCACAACACAAGGCATGAAAGCAAACTTTGAAGCCCTTATCACATAATTGACTAATACTTAGTAAATTATGTTTAAGACCTTCAACATACAACACATCATTAATGCAAATTGAAGAGTTACCTATGGAGCCAATTCCAACAACTTTTCCCTTTGAATTGTCTCCAAAGTTGACATTGCCTCCATCCTTTTCTTTCAATGATGTGAAGAGATCCTTGTTTCCGGTCATGTGTCTTGAACATCCACTGTCCAAGTACCACTTGCTTGATTTCTTTCTCTTCACCTCCAAGCACACCTACACAAGATATATATTTAGGTCTTCTTTGGTACCCAAATGGTTTTGGGTCCAGGAAGGTTAGTCTTGATTGTCCCTTTAGGAACCCAAACCTTCTTAATTCTATAAGGTTTGTCATTCCTAATTGGACATTTTCTAATAGTATGTCCATGGAAAGAGCAATACTTACATTTTAATTCAATTGATTTAGGTCTTTTTAGAATCTTATGATTGTTTATAAATGGATTACTTCCATTATAACCTAATCCTTCTTTATTTAGCCCACTTCTTTGAGATGCAAGCATCTCATCTAACCTTTTAGTTCCTATTTTAAATTTTTTCAGGATTTCATTTGATTTGTTCAAATTAGCTTTTAACTCCTCATTTTCTTTCTTAAGTAAATTCAAGTCATTTTCAATATTTGTTTTCTCCTCTAAAACCTTTTTATTTTCATTCTCAGCTTTTTCTAAACTTAATTTTACACAATTCATTTCTTTCTTCAATACTTTGTTCCTAGAGCTAACATTCTTAAATTCTAACAATAGTGAATCAAATGCATCTTGTAATTCATTAAAAGAGAATGAATTAGATTCACATACCTCATCTTCTTCTGAATCACTTTTGGCCATGAAGCACAAGTTAGCTCTCTCCTCTTCATCACTTTCATCACTAGAGTCATCACTGCCACTCCAAGTAGCAGCTAAAGCCTTTTTCTTGTATCTTTTTTCACCATTCTCCTTCTTCTTCTTCTTCAGCAGTGGACAATCTTGTCTGATATGTCCAGGCTTCTTGCACTTGAAGCAAATCACTTCCTTGTCATTGTCATCTTTTTCTTTCCCTCTGGATTTGAAATTGCTCCTCCCTTTCATCTTCCTGTTCCTTGACAGGAATTTTCCAAACCTCCTTGCCAGCAGACTCACATCCTCCTCATCCATGGAGGATTCCTCTTCTTCCTCTTCTACAGCCTTAAGAGCAATGCTCTTGGTATTTTTGCTCTCATCCTCCTTTGGTTTTCTTTTCATCTCGAATGTGAGCAAGCTTCCAATCAGCTCATCCATTCCCAATTTTGTTAGATCCTTGGATTCCTCTATTGCAGTCACTTTCATGGTCCAAGATTCCGGCAAGGACCTCAGAATCTTTTTTACCAATTCCACATTTTCGAACTTCTTCCCGAGTCCTCTAAGATCATTGACAAGGTTAGAGAACCTTTTATACATATCCGTGATGTTCTCGTTCCCCTTCATCTCGAATAGCTCGTATTCTCTGAAAAGAAGTTCAATTTTCGATTCCTTGACTTGACTTGTTCCTTCATGCGTAGTTTGAAGGATGGTCCACACCTCCTTAGCCGATTCGCATGACGAAACTCTATTAAATTCTGTAGAATCCAAAGCACAAAATAATATATTAATAGCCTTGGCATTTAAACTTAACAATTTCTCATCATCATCATTATATTCATCCTCATTTTTAGGCAAGTTTGTTCTATGATCTAAGGGGATAAAATCTCCATGTTCAATTATTTTCCATAGCTTATAGTCTATAGACCTAATGTGAAGTCTCATCCTAATCTTCCATTGAGTATAGTTAACACCACAAAACAGTGGTGGCCTAGTAGTGCATTGACCTTCACTAAAAACAGGTGCGGATGTGCTAGCCATTTCTCTATAAGGATCTTTAACTCTAAAAATCGTTAGATTTTGTAAATATCCTAGAGTCCTGCTCTGATACCAATTGAAAAACCCTTAAGAGATAGAGAAATAATACTAGAGGGGGGGTGAATAGGATTATTTAAAATTTCTAAAGCAATAATCACAATTAACACTATAATACACACAATGCACAATAAAAGCAATAAAGAGAGAAAGTTCAGAAGTTGCTCAGCCAAGTTTAGAGAGGTTCGGAGCTTTGAACACAAGCCTCCTACGTCCTCTTCTTCAATCAAACCCGATTGAAGTTTCCACTATCTTCAATACCCGAAGATACAATAGTTTTGCCACAAGGGAATTTCGCCCTTTTTACAGATGTAATGTTGATAAAAGATTGATTGAAATTGCCTCTTAATAGGCTGAAAATCAAATGGAAAGTACAGAGCTCTCAATAATATGAATGAATAAGCTTAGAGAGAGAAAGTGTAATCAAAGATTGAAGAAGATAGCTTGAGCGTTTTTCAATTCGTTTCAGTAACCTCTCCAGTTCAAATGGCTCTCCTTTTATACTTGATTCATTGCCTAGAATAGGAAGGAGCCGTTTTGCTAGCTTTGTATCCGTTGAAGTAGTTGGAAAAAGTAAGCTCTGCAATAAATTTTCCAGGCGCACGGTCATGCTTCTCGAGTGCACGGTCGTGCATGCTGCATTTATTGCTCGTTCAGACTTCCAACGATCGACTTAAAAGCTTACCGCCAATGATGCACGGTCGTGTGTCCTTGACGCACGGTCGTGCTTCGACCCTTCATGGTCGTGCTCCTTAGATGCATGGTCGTGCATTGATACTTCAAAGTTTTGTCTAAAAATTCCAGAAGCTAGCACGGCTTGACTGCACGATGAGCGCACGAGCAGCATACGGGTAAGTTCTTGCTAGCGCACGGTTGTGTGCCATTTCTGCATGGTCGTGCGTGAGATGAATGCCTTAATACCTTTACACGATCAGTCTTGCACGACATCCCGGTAGTACTCTTTGGTAGTGCTCCTTATTTGCCATCACGCACGGTCGTGCGTATTGAGCGTGCACGGTCGTGCGTTGACTCCTTTTCTTTGACCAGCTGCACGGTTTCATTTGCACGGCTTGATCTCCCGTGCTCTTCAAAAGTTATGTATACGGTCGTGCTTCCACTACGCACGGTCGTGCTTCTAATGACTTTTGAGTTCTTTGATTTCACACGATCAGGCTGCACGGTTGATGTAGTAGTGCATTGCTCGTGTAGTGCATGCACACGGTCGTGTATCATTCACGCACGCCCGTGCGGGTCTGAGATTTTTCTTCCAGAAAATCACAGAACCTTGCACGGTCAGGCGCACGGTCCCGTGTTTTGGACACACGAGGACCCGTTTGGTCAAGCACGGTCGTGCTACTAAAGCACACGATCGTGCGAGACCTAAAACCTGCAAAAAATAAAAATTTCTTCCCTTCTTTGTCATGAATTACTTCATGCAAGGGATTGATTAGCACTTTAAACATATTGTTATTACAAATTAACAATTTAATCATATTTTTATCATCATCAAAACATCAAGGGTTTAACAAACTTTTATTTAGTATTTTCAATATTTCGATCCCAACAGTATTTCGGTAAAATAGTTTTCAGAAAAATATTTTCAATAACAAGTCTAAGGGTCCAGTTATAATTTTCAACATTATTAGGCATGATTGCAGCATATTCCATATCATGTCATATCTAGAATGAGATGAAGTAGAACATAAAAACTATAATACATATCTATATATATCAGTTATATGATAGAGAAATTATCAGCCAGACTAATGCTTAGCAAATACAGTCAGAACATATACAATCATAAATATAAGTACGTATAGAATACCATATGTATGACAAAATAAGCCATGACAAAACAATAAATAAGAAACAAAATAAGTATGAATCAGAACACACACAACAAGATAAGAGAGAAGTAAATCATGATTGATAAGCAGAGAATAACAAAAACTAACTACATGATATATGTCATAAGCAGAAACTTGAGAAAAATCAATTAAGATCTTCAGAGAACTTAAGAGTACTTTAGATCTCAGAAATCATATAAGAAAACATAATAATGAATATTAGAAAGGAAACTTAGTAGGTCAAGTTACACCACTCAAATTTCTTTTCATACTGGGTTGTTTACGTATACTCATATACGTATTTATGACATAATATGAGACAACGTTCGAACAGTAAGTCAAGCTAGATAAGAATATGCGATAAGATCATAAATAAATTAAGTTGTGTATATCAAATGAATAGTCATACTAGCTTTATGTAGGACCTGCTGCCACGAGTACCCCTGCTGCTGAATACTGAGAGGCCTTTTTATTAATAATCTGAAAACTCGGGTACCCGCGACGGGAATCCTACGAAAATAAAACAAAACTGATCTTCTTGAAATCTGCTATACATTCAGAATTACACATGCAGAAGCTGAAATACATACATCAACTGTAAAATATACATATCTGTTCTGTACAATGGGCCCATTGGCCCTTTTTATACATACATATACTATTTCTGTACATTCGGATACAAACATATGTATAATATAACCACACAGGTCCAAAACTGATATACATACAACTGAGGTCGCGGTGTAGGCCCTCTCCTGTCAGCCTCGATCCAACCGCTCTTTGGAACCAGTACGAACACCTAAAAAAGATGGAAGAAGAAAGGGGATGAGTGATAAAGATCACTCAGTAAGCGCTTCTTACTTCCCTCAAAACCCAAGTAAGCACAAGCAATCACAAATATTCAAACATACCTGGGCCTCAGCCCTAATCATACATCTATACACTTGCTGGAATCTGGAACAGTTATCTGAATCTCATTCTCATTATATACTGATATCATTATTATTTGTGTCATGATGTATATGTCATGCCATGCTACTGAAAAATCTCATGGATGCATGCATCTGAATGCCTCTATCTGAATGTACCTGAAGGTACCTGCTGTGCTGATCAGACTGGTAGACATAGGGATTCGACATCCTGGCCATGTGGGCTGAACAGTCTAGCTACTGGCTAAAAAGTTGAATCTGAATACTACTGTCTGATCTGACTGGTGTCAGATGGTAAAATCTGAATGCTATTGAATATTCTGACTGGTGTCAGAAACTGAATCTGAAATACTACTGAGCGTCCTGACTGGTGTCAGAAGGCTGAATCCCACAGATACCCCCTCGTGTTCCACCTAATGCTCTCACCCGTACATCGGGCTCTGAATACTGAATACTACTGGATTCAAATCTCTTGATCATTTCTGAAGCTACATGTCATGCCATGATATGCATATGCAGCTTTAATTTCTGAATTCATGCTTCTCTGATGCTTATCTGAAGCAATTATATCTTTAATCTGAATGCACATGCTTTATTTCTCATTTTTAATTCTTTTTCTGAAAATCTACAAGTGCACGGGCGTGCAAGGAAAGTGCACGGGCGTGAGCCTGGACGCACGGGGTCGTGCACCGGTCGTGCGCCTGACCGTGCAAGCTACTGGAATTTTTTGGAAAACATTCACTGAAAACGCATGCACGGGCGTGCGTATGCGGACACACGGGCGTGCATGGGCATTCTCTGGTCGTGGATACAGCGTACACACGGGCATGCATCTGAAAAAACGAAGACTCACAGTCGTGCCATGCGAGCGCACGGCCGTGCGTCTTGTTCTTCAACAATAGCACCGTCGAAAACTTGCATTAAACTCATACCAAATCACATTCAAACTTAAAATCACTTCATATATGCATTCCCAGCACTTCATATAACACAATTCAAGCATCAAATCTTACATGCAACAATCATCATGCATTTCACCATGAAAGCATTAGCTTTCTCTCACTAAAACATAATCCATCAACATGCAAGGATCAAAGATGGCCAAAATCAACATTTCACACATCAACCATCATCATATAACATATATAGCATTCATCCAAGCATCACAACTCATCAAACATGCTGGGAAATTACGAGAAGAAGTGAAAGAACACTTACCTCGCGCCATGCTTCTGAAAACTATTTTCCGGACTAATCTCTATGCTCTCTCACCGGATTGGGAGCTGCTTGCTGCTGGTTCTCCTCTCTAAGGACAGGAGGAATTGAAATGGAAGAGAGAATTTTGGCTGAAATGAAATGGGTGAGAAAAGAAATGACAATTCTCTCGGCTCTTACTTATATACTAGGCCACGCACGGTCGTGTATCAAGGGTGCACGGGCGTGCACAAGGGAAAATGGACTTAATCTATTTTCCGCTCACTCGCCTGATCGAATCATTCCGAAAGGATTCCTATGAAAGCCACACGACTCTGAAAACTTACTAACTCACCCCTGAACTTATCTAGACTCCCAATCTCTTTCTGAATTCGATTTCTAACCCAAAAACTCTTCCCCTAAGGACTTTCTAACCTGGGATGTTACACTATAGACACCGTAGAGTCTATTAAGCTAGTAACCAAATAGGTAGTAATGAAATAGAAATAGAATAAGGAAATATTAAAGATAAGATAAGCAACGTACAAGTTAAGCTAAGAGAAATAATAAAAAAAGAGAGATTAGCCAATAAACATGAGAAGAAAGAAAACAACGAATAAGATAAGAAAGGAACTTAAGTAATGAGTTTAGTAATAAGTTAAGTTATAGGAGAAGAAGCTATTAGGCCATTAGAGAACTTAGTTAAGTTCATCAGCTTAGTAACTAACTAGTGATATATTAGTTTAGAGCATATTCGAGGGTAGAGGTAAGAGATGCTTAGTGAGTAATTTGTCATTTATCCCCTATAGTTTCTTTTTCTTGTAGGTCGAATTGGGGAGTTAAGCTTGGAGCACGAGATGACTGGAGAGTGGAATACATTTCGAGCAAGTTTTCATCCGATATTTTCAATTATACATATGTATGTATATATATGTTCAGTTTTCAACAGGTAGCATATTGGCTCGCATACTTATATTACCTATGCATACAAGATGTACAATATTATCTATGTTTCAATTACTAATTATAAATAGTAATAAAATATGAGTTTTATTTAGGATATTGTACAGTGCATTTTCTTTAGTATACCATCACATTATACTTCGACACAACGTATGTTTTCAGTAAAGCAGTGGTGTAGGGATTCTTGTTAGTTGTGACTGATAATGGTTTTTAAACAGTAAAAAAATAAAATGATATAATATTGTTTTTAGATAATAAGTAATTATAGCAGTACAATGACATCTAGCAGGGCTCCTACATGGCCCAAGCCTTGGGCCCATATTTTTATGATGTTTACACAACATAATCTATGACATGATACATCGCACCAATTTTATTTTAGTTTTATATGATCCATTGTCAATGTTATTCTCCTATGTAAGTTCTTCTCTATCTCTAACATTTCTTCTTATTAGTAGATGTTTTTGTTATTAAGTATGCAATTATGCCTTACGACATATGTTGGTTGTCTTTGAAGGATTACCATTCTAAAAAACAAGGTATTCAACTTCAAGTCAAAATTGAGCAAGAAAAATTTAATATTAAAATGTTAAGGTTTTCAAAGGAAAAGTGTTGTAATTGATGAGTCTAATCATGCTATAGATATTTTGAAGATGTTTGAATTTAAGAAGATAAGAGTGTGAGAGAAAGGTGAATAGCAATTGACGTTTCTTTTGAACGGGAGTTTTCAGTGATCTGAAAAAAAAAAGTATAAGTAATTACATAAAAGTTAAAATTTTCATTTTAATTAATAAAAAACATTTTTCTCTTTTCACTTACTTTTTTTATAAAATTTAATAGACTTCTTTATTAGAATTGATGGATGAGTGACAAAATAAACTTCTCAAACTTAAAAAAATAAGAAATTTTCGTTTCATTGAAGTTTGAATGGAAAATGGTCATTTGACCCAATTGTTAAACCTAAAAAAAATTAATTTTTGGCCAAACAAATGTCAAGCTTCAAACATGTTTGAACAAAAAAAATTATCATTTATATTATCAAACTTAGGTTTGAATAGAAATTGTTCAAGTCAAAGACCTCAATAGAAGCCAAAAAGTTTAATGTTCGTTATTTTATATTAATAATTTATTTATATAATGCTTATTAATTTGTTTCACGTTTGAAGTGAAATAATTTTGAAATACATTTAAATATTACATTCATACGTGTAATCAAATCTTAAATTTTAATTTTTAAAGTTAAACTTTATATAACACACACACACACATATATATATATATAGATAAAATCTTTTATAATACAAAATTCAATTATTTACACATCAATTTCATGTTTAAAACTATATTTTTTTCATTTTACTCAAGGAAGATTAGATATGAAATATTATGATTATTTTTTATTTAATAAAATATTTTTATAAGTTTTTAAAATCATATAAATATTTTTATAGTTTTACAAAGTTATATAAATAAACTTAAAACATGTTTGAAATCCGATTTAATTTAATCAATTAGGTTCAATTAAAATTCTAAGACTCAAATGGGTAGATTCAAAACTCAAAACCTTTTTTTTCGATCCCAAATTTAAACAGACGATATCAAATTCAACAGACCAGCCACGGAATCTGGAGATTTGCTCCACGTGAAGCTCTATCAATAATTCACCTTCTGCAGTCATGGATGACTCTATAATTCACCAGCTGCAGTCATGGATGACTCTACGTAGGCTCTTATTGCATACGTATCATACTGACCTCACCAGGCTGATGGCTGCATGGGTCGCTTTTCGGAAGTATTATATATTGACCACAAATATTGGTTGAACATTGGGTCCCTGTGCTTTCCGTGGTTTCTCACTGGACTCTTCTCTCACTTCCTGTGTCTCTCTGTGTTTTTCGTTTTGGTTGTTGTGTTGTGATGTTGCAGTCATACGAGGCCCAGAGCCATCTCCACCATTGGCAGAAAAGCTTTTGTCTTTATGGATTGAGTTTTGCGTCTTTTCAAAGGCCAAAGCGACTTCTTTCCCTCCCCCCCCCCCAAGGTTTCACTCAAACACAATTAACGTCCTTTAACTTTTAAAACCCTAAATACCCACCTTTTGATATTTTTCATCTAAGTTTTTTGACACTTTTTATAAAATTATTAAAATACTCTTATTAAATAATAAAAATTTACAATAAAATTATTAAATAATATTTAAATATCAATATACTAAATTTTTTTAAAATATTTAAAAAATATTATAAATTTTCAAAAAAAAATTAAAATATTTAAATTTATCACTAATTAAACTAGGTGGTGAAAAACGGTCATCTATTTCCAAGGTTAATGGGTGGAAGTGATCAGATATAACCACTTTTGTTACCAATCATAGTTAAAAACGATCAATAGGACTAATACCAACCACTTTTGACTGTTTCCCATAGCTTTCATTAGAGAAGATGGCTAATTAGAGTGGCCAAATCTGACTATCCTTAAAATCAGATAATTATTTTTTTACTATTTGATTTCATTATCGGTGGTCATTATTGTCAGTATCGACAATGGTGGGTATTTTTAATATTTTTTAGTATTTTAATATTTAAATAATATTTTATAAAATTTATTTTATAATTTTGTATCAATAAAATAGCTATCAAAATTTAATTGTTGACTGTTAAATTTAATTTTTAATTTTAGTCACAGGATTAATATTTCTGTTAAAAAATTAAGGGCAGAGGAAAGTATTTGAATAAAACGTTGGGCGGGGATATGTGCTTTGGCCTCTTTTTTATCTTTTTTATGAGTAAGTAGGGCCTAAATTTTCAGGCCTAAAGTCGACCACGTGAAAGACTAAAGCCAATCATTTATTTTACAACAGTGACCATGGTAAGAATTTTAGTTATGAGTCCATGTAAAAATTTATATGAAAAATAAATTTATATTAATTTTAAAAAATAAGAAAATAAAATAAAATAATATTTATAAATAAATAATAATATTAAAAATTTAATAAATTATCACAAATATATTATAATAATTATATTTTATTTTTTAAAATTATTACATAATAATTTTATCATTAATACTTGTGTATCTCTTTCTCTATATATATATCTCGATATAAGTTATTAAATAATAATTTAATAATTTATTTATCGTAGAAAAATTTGTTATTATTATTATTATTATAATAATTAATAAAATCAATGATAATTTGACTAGCGCAAATATCAAAAGAAAGACTATATTTTCTTGTTTTTTCAGTAAGACTTCCAACAAAAAAAAAAAAGTCAATTTTTGCCATTAAAAAAGCTTATTTTGTTTTCTTTTATTACTAAAATTGATTTTTTTTTTTTTATAGAGATATGAGAGTGTGATTTAGGTTTTTACAAAAACAATGTTAAAATTAAAGGTTATTTCGTAAAAAAAAATTAAAAATTAATTTTTAAAAATTGAAAAATTAATAAAAAATTTAAAGGGTCTTCACATGTTCAAAAATTTTAAAAAGAAATAAAAAATAAAATTTCAGGGGGATCATATGTAAGGCTATCATAGTTTCACCCTCCTTGATAACCCCTTTTCCTCGCCACAGCCATGGAACTACCTTTCCATACACACCCACCCCAGTGATAATAATGATGTGCGAATTATAATAATAATAATAGTGATATTATTAATGGTAATTAGGGTTAGATTCAAATCGAATATATTTAGATTTGTTTTTGAGTTCGGTTCAAATAAACTCAAAACGAACCGAACAAATCCGAATACGAACACGAACTCGAACTATAATTTTAAAATTCAACAAATACGAATCTGAATATGAACTATGCTAACCGAATACGAATACCAATCCGAACTTAAAATAAAAAATTTTTAATTATATTTTATTAATTATTTGTATTAATTATAATTTTTAATAAATATAAAAACGAATTATACGAATCGAATACGAATACGAACGAAATACGAATTTTGTTATACGAACCGAATATGAATATAAATTTTGTTATAAAATATTCGATAAATACGAATACAAATCTGAATCCAAATAATACAAAATGAACTCAAATACGAATATGTACCGGTTTGTATTTGGTTCGATTTAAATCTAACCCTAATGGTAATGTTTGAATCATGACAACAATAATAAAAGCTATACTAATAATGATTGTGGTAAAAATAATGAATCATAATAGTGATGATATTGGTGATGGATGATGATGATAATGAGAGGATGGCGTTGGGGACATTGCTTGTTTTTATCTTCATATCAAATGAAAAATGAGATAGTGAAAAAACAACAACCATGTTATACATAGACTTGGGGCCAAAAGAAACATGGTGGAGATGACAAAGACATTGTATGGTTGTTGATCATAAGGTCACAATCCCAAGATATTTTAAGGTAAAAAAGTAGCATAACAACACTTTTAACAACCAAAGTCATATATTATATTTTTTTTAATTGACTAATTTTTTTTTTTCTGATAGATTATTTTATTGAAATAATTTTTTTTTTTTTTTCATAAAAGGCCTAAATTTTATGTATTTTTTGTTAAAGATATGGGATTGTGCTAACATTTTGGTTTGAAAAATTTTATTTCTGATAAAACAATGAAACGTGAAGCACGTAGGGGGGTGTTGCTGTTTCATTGGATGCAACTGGTGAATGCAGTGCAGCATCTGGCTATAAATACGGTAGCTAGTATTGAATTTAAACAAGCAAAAGAAGAAGAAATAAGAGGGAAAGAGTGAAAGCAGAAGAGATACAGAAACTATGGAAGTGGTTCAAGTTCTTCACATGAATGGAGGAGTTGGAGAATCAAGCTACGCCAACAATTCTTTAGTTCAGGTATATTAATATTAATGCATAGTAGATTTTATTATTTGATCAAAGAATAATACGTTGATCTTCTCCTTGGAACAGAAAAAAGTAATAACCATGACGAAACCCATCAGGGAGGAGGCCATAACCAAACTCTACTCCACAAGTTTCCCAACCAAACTGGCAATTGCAGACCTCGGTTGTTCTTCAGGACCAAACACTTTGTTCGTGGTATCTGAATTTATCAGAATAGTGAGCAATATCTGCAAAAAGCTGGGCAATCAATTACCGGAATTTCAAGTGTTCTTGAATGACCTTCCAGGGAATGATTTTAATACCATATTCAGGTCATTGCCAAAAGTTCAAGAAAAACTCAGAAAACAGATGGGGTGTAGTAATGGTCACTGTTTCTTCAGTGGGGTTCCTGGCTCTTTCTATGGCAGGCTTTTCCCCAGCAACAGTGTCAATATTTTCCACTCTTCATATAGTCTCCAATGGCTATCTCAGGTGACATCTTGGTTTTCAATTAATCACATCATGATCATAATTTAAATTACTTAAGAGTGATGAGTTTATTGATGATTTTCTGTTAACAGGTCCCTGAAGGGCTAGAGAGTAACAAAGGAAACATTTACATGGCAAGTACTAGTCCGCCATGTGTGCTTAAAGCTTATTATCAGCAATTCCAATCAGATTTTTCATTGTTTTTAAAGTGTCGTTCAGAAGAATTGGTAACAGGAGGGCGTATGGTTTTAACATTCCTGGGAAGAAGGAGCGACGATCCTGCAAGCAAAGAATGTTGTTACATTTGGGAACTTTTGGCAATGGCTCTCAATGAAATGGCATCAGAGGTAAGTATAGAAAGAAGTACCCTTCTTCAAAGTCACAAGCTTTTCAAGCAATAATATAGGACATTGAACTATATATGCAGGGAACTATACAAGAAGAGAAAGTGGATTCTTTCAACATTCCACAATATACACCATCACCAAATGAAATAAGATGTGAAGTTACGAAAGAAGGATCATTTGGGGTTGATCGGATTGAGGTTACGGAAATAAATTGGAACGCATATGGCAACGAATTCAACAGAGACAATGTGTCTCAACTACAATTACAAGATGGAGGATACAATGTGGCACAGTGTATGAGAGCTGTGGCCGAGCCTTTGCTTGTTAGTCACTTTGGTGAAACAATAATTGATGAAGTTTTTAACAAGTACAGAAAAATAGTTACCGATCGTATGACCAAAGAGAAGACTGAATTTGTGAACGTCACAATTTCCCTTGTGAAAAGTGGATGATAAATGTCCAACTCTTCTCTCTATTTTCATGAAATAAAAGTTAGCAACATGAATAATGCAATGCAATGTAATGCTATAATAATTGAAATACGCCTGGTCCCATGCATGTGTTTGAGCGTGTTTCTGTATTTTTCTCAAGGTCCTTAATTAATTATCTTCCATCTTAATTGAGACAATTTAATTGATGAAAATTGTCTTCTTCAAAGTCAGAAGCTCAAAGCTCAAGCTCAGCAGTCAGCCACAAGTTTTGTGGACGTAGTGAACAAAGGGTCCATCCACCCTTTGCGTTATGACTAGCAAGGACTGGTTCAGTAATACGTCTTATCCAATGTGTTATGAGTTGTCCTTATCGAAACGAATTTTTTGTTGCTTACATAGTCATTGGGATCCCAATTCGACTCAAAAACTTCGGTGCGATCCTTGTTTTTGAATAAAAATCTCTTTTTACGAGATAGCGAAGCAATTTGGCCAGATGGCAAGATACGGAAAATGAACCACAACAGGATTATGGTCCTGCAAAAGTTTAACTAGTCTACTAACAGTGGCACCAGCAACCGTGGTCACAGAGGTGCCTTCAACAGTGGTTCGTGGTCGTGCTGTTCCTCAAAATCATCATCACCTTCATCTAGAATATCTTCTTCACTCTCACTATCCTGAAACGTCAGACAGTAAAAATTCAAGTGATTGAAATAACTCGTGTGTCAAAAAGCATCACTGAATTATTTCTCTGAACTGTTGTAGCACGCAATCACATTTAAATCTTTTAAAAACTTGAAGGAATATGACCTCAGAGACACATTCTCTAGGCTCATCTCCCACCCCGTCCCACCCCAGTAGCCTGGAAATCGTAATAATAGCAAGGGCACTAAATCGACGCGCACAAATATGTTTAGAATTAACCAAAAAATCTGACACTGCAAGTTCAGAAAATTTGATACTACAAGTTCCACTACAAGGAAAAATGAATGACACTACAAATATTGATAAATAATTCAGAATCTACCAAACTGATATAAAAAGCCCACTTCATGTGACTTTTGAGTATCAAATTGGAGTTTTTTAATTATTCAACACACACACAACGAATTGGAGTTTTTTTTATCAGATTGGAGTTTGTTATTGCTTCATAATAAGAATAGATTTTACTTAAAAGATACACTGAACTAGAATGATAATAAGAAACTATTATAAAAATACTATGTGAGTGTTTAGTGTAAGTGATGTTTGAAGAAGTTGTAATGACAAAGAGAGCTGACATTTAGGTAGGGTCGGATTCAAATTGAATCAGTTTGGAATTGAACTCAAGCTCGACTCATGCAAATTGGTTTTTTTGTAAGCTTGAGTTGATCTTGAGCTTGAAAATCAAACTCAAGCTCATAAGGAGCTCGAGTTTTGATATAAAGAATTACATCTTTAACTTAGTTTTACATAGAAATTATGTCTCACACTAGTTTTATAGGATTGTGCCCAAGGGTTTCTGGAAAACAGAAAATGAAATTGCCTCACAAGGCTAATGCAACAATAAGCCCTCAAAGGTTTCTCTCTAAGTGTATGCAATATTAGTTTAGTGAGAGATTTTTGGAGAAGGGATTTAGAGAATGAAATATGGCTTTATTACTTGATTTCTCTCTCTCTCCCAAACTCAATTCAATTTCCAATTTATAAGTGTTAAGTAGTCATTGAAAGCTGAGCAGATAATCGTTGGAGTTTACACAGTCGTGTTCTTCACTTACATGGTCGTGTGCTCTTGATACATGTAGTCCAACAGTCACATTTTCCTATCGCACGATCGTGTGTTTTATATGCACACGGTCATGTGTCTTTTTGTTTTCAATACTTCAAGATTCCAGAAGATCATAAGACTTTACACATGATCTTTACACGATTAGCATTTTTCAAGTGACTCGGGTTTGTGTTGTAATTGCACGAGCGTGTGTTGTAATGACCCAAGGAGTGTAATTGCCATTTTAGTGAGTTTCAGGGGGTAGAAGAGTCATTTTAGAAGTCCTTTGGGGCTTAGTTTTAGTTTCTGCGCAAGGGTGGGTGGAAATGGTTATTTTCCACCGCACACACAACCGTGTGCCTAGGACACACGACCGTGTGTCTGCCCTTTTAGCCGAGTATATGTTTTATTTTTCTTCAGTTGCGCGCAGTCGGCTTTCCAGCTTATTTCCCTTATTTCTTCTTCTTCCTCCTCAGCTCCAGTGAACCCTAGAGTTCCAGAGAAACATCCCCCAGCAGTCCAGCTTCAGATTAGAGATCCAGAGGCTTCCAGAGATAGAGATTAAGCTTCCATGGCGCGAGGTAAGTGTTTTCCTTACCTCTCTCGCTGTTTTCAGAGCCTGTTTGGCTGTTTCCAGTTATGAGAAATATTTGTGTGCTTATTTGAGATATTTCCAGCATGTTTGAGTTTGATTTGATGCATGATTGGATGATTGAATGACCTTTTCCATGTTTATATGTGTATAAATGTATATACATGAGATATATGCTTTATGTATGATATGTGGCATGTTTGAGATGATGAAATGATGATTATTTGCATGCTAGCAGCAGTAGAAAGTGTTTATGTTTGATGATTTGAAGTGTGGAAGTGTTGGTGTGGGAATTTCTGGATTTTCAAACGCTATCTGCAGAAATTGGGTCGAGCATACGACCGTGCGTCCTTGATGCACGCCCGTGTGGCTTCATTTCTACATGGGACACAGTCGTGCATGTTGGCCGTGTGCGTGTAGAAACTCAAACACACGCCCGTATGCCCGAGTACACACGCCCGTGTGCCCGAGTACACACGCCCGTGTGCTTTCCCCAATTTCACACGCCCGTGTTTGCTGAGACACGGGAAGAAGAAGAGGAAGGCAGCCACACGCCTGTGCAGTGTGATACACGCCCGTGTGCCCCTTGATGCACGCTCGTGTGTTGCACCACACGCCCGTGTGCCTTGCCAAATTTGCATGAAAACATTCCAGAATCATGCACGCTTAGGGACACGGCCAGCACACGGTCCCGTGTGCTTTGCCGCACGCTCGTGCACACCAGAACACACGCCTGTGCACCTTCAGAAAATCAGAGAAAGATATTAAAAGAGTAATTAAGCCACTCTAAGCTAATTTGACGCATACAGAACTCAGAATTAATATCAGAAATCAGCATTTAGCATGACATGCCATATCAGATGTTTTCAGACTGGATCCAAGGATCCAACAGCATGATTTTTTCAGATATACATATATGATTTTTCATATATCAGATAGGGGTGGATACGAGGGGGCACCTGTGAGTTCGCACACCCGCTAGAGAGGGAAACCAACGTCCGCTAGAGAGGACGTGGTCATTGACCAAGCTCGATAGAGAGTGCTGGTTGTGCATTAGTAGATTTAGTAGGACTTTGAACTCACACGGCCAGGGTGTCGAATCCCTGTATTCATCAGTCTGGCCAGTATAATAGATTTTCAGATACAGTATTTTTTGATACAGATTTCGGTATATACTATACGTATATATTCAGGATCTTCGGATCACAGTTTTATTATCAGAAAGAGTTTTCAGAAAAGATAGTTTTTCAGAAAAACAAGCCTAAGGGCAAGTTTTTACAGTTTTCAGCATACATGATATCAGCATATACATTTCATGTCATGTACAATATCAGAACAGTAACATAACAGAAATATAACAGAACTCAGTAAGAAATAATTTAGAAAATGGATATACTTCGATATATCAAGAGAATACGAATCATTTAGCAGTATAGTAGAATCTCCTACGTGACGAGTCACGTAGTCAGTTGTTTGACCTGCGAGTGTTTGAGTTTGGAAACGCTTGTTGAGTGACTTTGTCACTCACTCCCTTCCCTGTCTCCTTTTGCAGGTCAGTGATTCGTGGCTGAGCTGGAGCAAGCCCGCTGCGAGATTTTGGGGATATGGCTCGGCAGTAGCAGATAGCATGTTGGCTCGCATACTTTTATTTTCTCATGTATATATATGTGTGTATTATACTCTAGTGCACTGTATGACTATTATATGTTTATACATGAGCAGCCTGGGTTTTCACGCTTACATTTCAGTATATTTGAATACTGAATTATATTTATAGTTTCTTTTTATTAAGAAATTTTCAGACAGCAATTCTTCTTACTGTAGAGGTCCCCATTCCAGGTATATTTTCATTATATACAGTATATTTCCGCAGCGCACAGTAACCTGGGGCGGGGGTCGCTACATGTGTCCAATAAAATTATTCCTGCATGAGCATGGTTGGACAAAAACGAGAGTGGTGTCCTTATAACTTGACACATGATCATGCTTGAAAAACATAGTTATGCGCCTTTGTTTTCTTGCATATGGACGCTTTGCATAATTCAACCAAATCATGTGTTCTGATCACACACGGTCATGTGTCTAACTTTTCTTACAAAATTAAGCTCTTTTGTCATATTTTTGTCATGATCAATTCATGCAATAACCTGTTACATAATTTAATAATTGTTTTGTATCAATTTGAAACCTACAAAGGTTTAATAATATATATAAATAATATATAATATTAAATATGTACAAAATATAAAATGATATACACAATATAAATATAATATACAGAATACATATATAGAATACATACATTTTACATAATATACATATAATATACAAAATATATATTATATAGTGTACAGAAAAAAAACATTTATAATAATTAATATATACAGTATACATTTTTTTTTAGTCACATATACAACAAAGTTAAATAATTAATATGAACGAACAACTCAAATGAGTATATCAAAATCATCTTAAAATTATTTAAATAGATGGTCAAACAAGTTTCATGACATATTATTTCCACAATAATTAATACAAATATATATATATATATATATATATATATATATATATATATATATATTGACGTAAAAATATTAATTATATAGGAGACTTGACCATAATAACCTATGCTTATTATGATAGATTTTTAATAAAACCAAAGTGGCAGGTAATCCACAGAAGAACCACATGCATTTTATTTGATTTAATAAATGAATTGAAGTCCTCAGACACTAACTTGATGCAGTAAATTTCTTCGGAACTTCATTAGTGCCGATGATGAGGACGATTGAGTGATTAGAGGATCAAGCTAGGCGTGGTTCTTCGGGATTATGCAAAATTCACCAGTGTTGGTTTCTGAGAGAGGATACTGGAGTCTGTGCCAGGTGTAGATGCCTTTGTTTTTTTTTTTTTTTTTTTCAAAAGGCCCCTTCTAATTGTCCTGCCTGCAGGATAGACTGTTGGTAACTGCACGCCTGCTTTCTTGTTTCTTTCTTGAGCCTGGCACACATGAGCTGCAGGCACCTCTCGGGCTTCTTTTCTTCTTTCTGGGCTTTTTGGGCTGCTACTTACTTTTTTTGGGTGGGCTTTTGGTTTATATTTGTTTTTTATTATTTTGCTTTGAATTCAAGGTCTTGGGATTTGAACTTTTCGGGTTTTGGAATTTTGGGTTTGGGCTTAAAACTTTAACTGATGGGCTTGGGTTTTATTTGGCTACAGTTTTAGGTTTAGATGAATTTATTTTTTTCAATTTATAGATTTTACTCGTTTCTCTTTTAACTCAACACCTTAAAATCTATGAACCAACCTTTAAGTTTTTTTTCATTATTAAAGATAATTTTGTTAAATCTAAAATAGGGTATGATAATTCTATGTTTTTGTCTTTCACATAGAATGGAAAATGAGACAGTGAACAAACAAAAGTCACGTTTTCCAGTGCAAAAATGAGGAGGAAAGTCAGGGTTGTTTTGTCGCCGCGACCATGTCCAAAATACGGATCTGGCAATACAGAGGAGTATATCATTTTCAAAGTTGGATAATGAAAAATACATGAAGGTTACAAACTTGGATACGAAACTCTTAATCCCCCATCCCTGTATTATTACAAATCACAGTGGGGCATACAGAATCCTAGCGGAGGTGACACAGAGATTGTGTGGTTGTTGCTAATAAGGTCATAGTTTTAAGAAAAAAAAAGTAGCATAATAACACATGTAACCACCAAAATCTTATATATTTTATTTTTTAATTGACTAAAATTTTTTTCTGATAAATTATTTTATTGAAATAATTTTTTTATTTTTTTCATAAAAGACCCAAAATTTAAGTATTTTTTATTAAAGATATGGAATATATATAATTAGGATGAAAAGGTAAAATAATTATGGGACTATGCTCACATTTTAATATGAAAAATGTTATTTCTTATAAAACAATGAAACGTGAAGCACGTAGGGGGGTATTGCTGTTTAATTGGATGCAATTGGTGAATGCAGTGCAGCATCTGTCTATAAATACGGTAGCTAGTATTGAATTTAAACAAGCAAAAGAAGAAGAAGAAACTACAGGGAAGTGTGAAGCAGAAATCATGGAAGTGGTTCAAGTGCTTCACATGAATGGAGGAGTTGGAGAAACCAGCTACGCCAACAATTCTTTAGTTCAGGTATATTAATATTAATGCATAGTAGATTTTATTATTTGATCAAAGAATAATACGTTGATCTTCTTCTTCGAGCAGAAAAAAGTAATAACTATGACAAAGCCCATCAGAGAGGAAGCCATAACCAAACTCTACTCCACAAGTTTCCCAACCAAACTAGCTCTTGCAGACTTGGGTTGTTCTTCAGGACCAAACGCTTTGCTCGTGGTATCTGAATTTATCGAAATAGTGAGCAATATCTGCAAAAAGCTTGGAAATCAACCACCAGAATTTTCAAGTGTTCTTGAATGACCTTCCAGGGAACGATTTTAATACCATATTCAGGTCTTTGCCAAGTGTTCAAGAAAAACTCAGAAAACACATGGGGTGTGGTGGTGGTGGTCACTGTTTCTTCACAGGGGCTCCTGGCTCTTTCTATGGCAGGCTTTTCCCCAGTAAGAGTGTCAATTTTTTCCACTCTTCATATAGTCTTCACTGGCTATCTCAGGTGACATCGTTGTTTTCAAATAATCACATCATGTTCATAATTGCATATTAATTAAGAGTGATGAGTGTACTGATGATTTTCTGTTAACAGGTCCCTGAAGGGCTAGAGAGTAATAAAGGAAACATTTACATGGCAAGTACAAGTCCACCATGTGTGCTTAAAGCTTATTATCAACAATTCCAAACAGATTTCTCATTGTTTTTAAAGTGTCGCTCAGAAGAATTGGTAGCGGGAGGGCGTATGGTTTTAACATTTAAGGGAAGAAGGAGCGACGATCCCTCAAGCAAAGAAAGTTGTTACATTTATGAACTTTTGGCAATGGCTCTCAATGAAATGGCTTCAGAGGTAAGTATAGAAACAAGTTCCCTTCCTCAAATTCACAAGCTTTTCGAGCAATAATATAGGACGTTGAACTATATGTGCAGGGAATTATAAAAGAAGAGGAGGTGGATTCTTTCAACATTCCAGACTATTCACCATCACCAAGTGAAATAAAATTTGAAGTCAAGAAAGAACGATCATTTGGGATTGACCGGATTGAGATGACGGAAGTAAAATGGAATGCATGTAGCAACGAATTTAGTGGAGGTAGTGTATCACAGTTACTGTCGCAAGATAGAGGATACAATATGGCACAGTGTATCAGAGCTGTAACTGAACCTTTACTTGTTAACCATTTCGGTGAAACAATAATTGATGAAGTTTTCAATAGGTATCAGAAAATAGTTACCGATCGCATGGCCAAAGAGAAGACTGAATTTGTCAATGTCACAATTTCCCTCGTGAAAAGTGGATGATAAATGACCAACTCCTTCGCTCTATTTTTATGAAATAAAAGTTAGCATGCATCATGAATAATGCAATACCATGTACTGCTTATAATTGTCGAACGTCTGGTCCAATGTGATTGATTGTGTTTCTGTCTTGTGTTTAAGTTTCGTAATTAATAATATTCAGTTTATCTTGCATCTTAATTTTTCTCCCAACATAATATATACTTTCAGGTTCGTGGTTATGCTCTTTCGCAGAATCATCTTCACCGTCATCAACAATATCTTTCTCGTTCTCACTATCTTACAGCCTCGAAAGATAGTAAATTTTCAAGTGATTGAAATAACTTGCATGTCAAAAAGTATCATTAAATAATTTTTAAGTCAATTAGAGCTGTTGTAACACGTTATCTCGTTAAAACTAATATACGAAGATAATTGTATTTTAGGACTTAATATGGACGTACGTAACACAGTCTGATGATGGCATGCTCATCAGTTACCCTTTATTGACCAAAATTAATATATTATCATATTGGGACCCTAACCTTTCCCTGATTTCTCACACGACTCATCTCTCACTTTCTTCGTTTTGGCGGTTGTGAGTTTTATAATCTCTGTTGCAAGCCATTGAGTGCCATGATATGCAACATATCAGCTTTGGCTTCTAGCCAAGGCATGCAGCCTGACCATGACCAAGCTAAGTCATATTGAGTTATGTTGTAGCCATATAATAACCACTAGAGCTATTTCCACCTATTCGGTTTGATTCATCTATGACAGATCGAATCGATCCATATTATAAATTAAACTGCCTCAATCAGTTGCAGGCAGTTAGAACATATATTACATTTCAAAGTTGTCACAAGAAATGTGCTTATTTTCCAAAATACGCAAAGGTTCTCACTGCTTCCCCATGACCTACACAAATATACAGTACTGACAAAAGGCAGTAAGAGGCAAAGTGTGTTCTGACAATTCCTTTCCACAATTCTAATGCTTCCAATCAAACTCAGACAGATTCAACATCACTCTAAGTATGCGATTCATTACTATTTTTAATTTACAGTCAGATTTTACATTTTCAAACATTGGTATTTGACTTAGGTTGGATTGTGCTACACTGTAAATTATTGTTCTTGGGTAATTTCTTTAAGTTTAGAATTCTAGATTCAAATAAATTAGAGGAAATTTTGTAAAAATTCAAATTGCTGTACATGAACCAATTCGTGCAAATTTCCAGCCTAAAAAGTGTTAGGATGTTGAATAATAAATGACCAATATACCCTCTATAAAAATTAAATAATATTAATATTAAAATAAAATTTAATATAAAATAAAATAAAATTCTAAAATTTTTTATGATAATTTTAATGTTATTTTATATTTTATATATTTTTATAAATTTAATTTTTTTTATTTATTATATTTAAAATTTTTTTATTTAAAAAGATAAAAATATTTTTTTGACTAGTTAAATTTAATGATTGATCATTAAATTTAACCGTTAATTTTAGTCAATAAATAGATATTTGGTTTTTTAAAACTTTTTAAGTCACATTTTATCAGTTAAAAAAACCTTGGGTGGGAATTAGTCATTTGGCTATTTTCTAACTTGTGTAAACATAATGATATTTTCAGGCACATATTTTAAATCAAGTCATGCTATAACATGTTAATTTGTTTCGTTTGTATTATTATGCATGAAAAAAATATTTTAATCTATTTTCATGTGTAGGATAAACATGTTGAATAAAGATATGTAATATATTCTTAACTAAAAAAGACATGATAGTTGGTCTTCTTGAGTTTATGTCTATCCATTAGACTCTTGTAATAAACAATCTTATCCGAGAAAAAATTGTAAAATCTTTTTGAAATTATGTGGATGGATTACGGTTTGTTGAAGAGCGACATATTGTAATGAATATAAGAAAATTTACTGTTTTGTCTATATTCTCAAATTAACGAAGTACAAGGCATGTAGGCGATTATAATGATTATAGAAATAATATCATGGATAAAATGACTCAAAGAATTATAGATGATGAAATGATCTTTCTTAATATTGAGTGAAAAATTGACAATAGATATAAAGAACCGTGGACAAATAAATTGTTCTATTTTAATGACTACGAGCTTCAAAATGGTCCTAGTCATGATAAAAATAATTAGATTTCCTGTGTATATGGTTTTACGTATCAATTATGTTATCTTTTGTGAATATTATTGGATGGTATATATATATATATATAATTTAGGAAATATTGTAAATACAGTTGTATGCTTCTGCCTATAAGTAGGCTTTGCACTTATCTTCACATATCATTGAGAAATATTCATTCCAAAATTCTATAATTATCAGCAATTCCAAACAGATTTTTCGTTGTTTTAAAGTGTCATTGAGAAGAATTGGTAGCAGGAGGGCATATCACAGATTTTTCATCGTATGGTTGTCGGTCATAGGGTCATAGTTTAAGATAAAAAAGTAGCAAAATAACACTTGTAACCACGAAAATCTTATATATTTTATTTTTTCAATTGACTAATAGATTATTTTATTGAAATAATTATTTTTTTTCTCATAAAACGACCCAAATTTTAAGTATTTTTTATTAAAGATATGGAATATATATAATTAGGATGAAAAGGTGAAATAATTATGGGCCTATGTAACATTTTAATTTGAAAAATTTTATTTCTGATAAAACAATGAAACGTGAAGCACGTTGGGGGGCATTGCTGTTTCATTGGATGCAATTGGTGAATGCAGTGCAGCATCCGGCTATACATACAGGGGCTAGTATTGAATCTGAACAAGCAAAAGAAGAAGAAACAAGAGGGAAAGAGTGAAAGCAGAAGAGATACAGAAATCATGGAAGTGGTTCAAGTTCTTCACATGAATTGAGGATTTGGAGAAACAAGCTACGCCAACAATTCTTTGGTTCAGGTATATTTATATTAATGCATAGTAGATTTTATTATTTGATCAAAGAATAATACGTTGATCTTCTTCTTGGAACAGAAAAAAATAATGACCACGACGAAACCCATCAGGGAGGAGGCCATAACCAAACACTACTCCACAAGTTTCCCAACCAAACTGGCTATTGCAGACCTGGGTTGTTCTTCAGGACCAAACACTTTGCTCGTGGTATCTGAATTTATTGATGTATTGAGCAATATCTACAAAAAGCTGGGAAATCAACCACCGGAATTTCAAGTGTTCTTCAATCACCTTCCAGGGAATGATTTCAATACTATATTCAGGTCCTTGCCAAGAGTTCAGGAAAAACTCAGAAAACAGATGGGCTGTGGTGGTGGTGGTCACTGTTTCTTCACAGGAGCTCCTGGCTCTTTCTATGGCAGGCTTTTCCCCAGTAAGAGTGTCAATTTTTTCCACTCTCCATATAGACTCCACTGGCTATCTCATGTGACATCGTTGTTTTCAGATAATCGCATCATGTTCATAATTGTATATTAATTAAGAGTGATGAGTTTACTGATGATATTCTGTTAACAGGTCCCTGAAGGGCTAGAGAGTAACAAAGGAAACATTTACATGGCAAGTACAAGTCCACCATGTGTGCTTAAAGCTTATTATCAGCAATTACAAACAGATCTTTCATTTTATTTGAAGTGTCGTTCAGAAGAATTGGTAGCTGGAGCGCGTATGGTTTTAGCATTTCGAGGAAGAAGGAGCGACGATCCCTCAAGCAAAGAAAGTTGTTACACTTATGAACTTTTGGCAATGGCTCTCAATGAAATGGCTTCAGAGGTAAGTATAGGAACAAGTTCCCTTCTTCAAACTCACAAGCTTTTCAAGCAATAATATAGGACGTTGAACTATATGTGCAGGGAATTATACAAGAAGAGGAAGTGGATTCTTTCAACATTCCAGTCTATTCACCATCACACAGCGAGATAAAACTTGAAGTCATGAAAGAAGGATCATTTGGGATTGATCGGATTGAGGTTACGGAAGTAAACTGGAACGCATGTAGCAACGAATTTAGCAAAGATAGTGTGTCACAGTTACTGTTGCAAGATAGAGGATACAATGTGGCAGAGTGTGTTAGAGTTGTGACTGAACCTTTGCTTATTGTTCACTTCGGTGAAGCAATAATTGATGAACTTTTCAACAAGTACCGGAAAATAGTTGCCGATCGCATGGCCAAAGAGAAGATCGAATTTGTCAATGTCACAATTTCCCTCGTGAAAGGTGGCTGATAAATGACCAACTCCTTCACTCTCTTCTTATGAAATAAAAGTTAGCATGCATCAGGAATAATGCAATGGAATGAACTGCTTTAATAATTGTCGAACGTCTGATCCAATGCGGTTGATTGTGTTTCTGTCTTGTGTTTAAGTTTCATAATTAATAATATTCAGATTATCTTGCATCTTAATTTTTCTCCCACCATAATATATAGTTTCAAGTTCGTGGTCATGCTTTTCGTCAGAATCATCATCCTCTTTGTCAACATTATCTTTTTCATTCTCACTATCTTGAAATCTCGATAGATAGTAAATTTTCAATTGATTGAAATATTTTACGTGTCAAAAAGCATCACTAAATAATTTTTTAGCTAATTAGAGTTGTTGTTAATAGAATTTTAATTTCTATAATATTTATATTAAAAAAACGGAAATACCTTTGTTGATCATAAATAAAATGACTGTAACTACTCTAAATTAAATTAAACTAATCTGTTTTAGGAGTTGTCTATAAAGTGAGAATGGAAATAAGTTTGTAAAAGTCAATAAGAGAAATAGTAGTCATTGTTCTAGTTCTTGAAAATGAGATGGCTTTTAAAACGTTGAGCTTATACACTCTTTGAAAATGAGTGATTATTTTTAGTTTGAACATGAGAGACTAAAAGAAATGTTCGATGAGAGTATGAGAGAAAGTGAAAGGGAAATAAAAAAATAAACTGTGTCAGGTCTTACTGAAACATATCCAATGAAAAATAAAAAATAATTAAAATTTTATAAAAGTTATATTTTTAATAGACTAATCCATCAAAAAGTTTATAGATATACAATCCATAATGTTTTGGCTGATGCCTGGAGCCTTGAAAATTCATAGATTAATACATTGTATTTTTACGATATTGACACAATATGATCTATGACATTATAGACCGCACCAATTTTATTTTGGTTTTATATGATTTATTACTAATGATATGCTGTCATATATGTTTTTCTTTTTTTCTAACATATTTTCTTCTTAGTAGATGTTTTTGTTGTTATGCATGTAATTATACTTTACAAAATATGTTGGTTGTCTTTGAAGGATTACCATTCTAAAAAACAAGGTATTTAACTCCGAAGTTAAAATTGATCAAGAAAAATTGATTACTATAATGTTAAGGTTTTTGAAGAAGGAATGTCTCAATTGATGAGTCCAATAATACAATAGATTTTTTGAAGATGTTGAGCTTGAAAAAATGAGAGTGTAAGAGAAAGGTGAGTAGCAATTGAGGTTTCTTATAAAAGATAGTTTTTAGTGATTTAAAAAAAAAAGGAGAAATTAAATAAAAGTTAAAATTTTTATTTTAATTAATAAAAAAACATTCTTCTCTTTTCACTTACTCTTTCATAAAATTTAAAAGGCTTTTTCAACAAAATTGATGGACAAGTGAAAAAATAAATTTCTCAAACTTAAAATATGAGAAACTATCATTTTATTGAAGTTCAATTGGGAAATGATGATTTGACTTGATTGTTAAGCCTAAAAAACAATCAATTTTTGGCTAAACAAATGTCGAGGTTGAGATGTGTTTGAATAAAAAAATTTACTGATCATATTATAAGATTTAGGTTTGAGTAGATATTATTCAAGCTTGAGACTTTAATAAGACCTAAAAAGTTTAGTGTTAGTTTTTTATTTTATATTAATATTTAATTTATGTAATGTTTATTAATTTGTTTTGCATTTAAAATGAAATAATTTTGAAATATATTTAAATATTAAATACATACGTGTAACTAAATCTAAATTTTTTAAGTTGAACATATATATATATATATATATATATATATATATATATATATATATATATTTAATAGTTTATATTACAAAATTTAATTATTTTATACATTAATTTGATGTTCGAAACTAATTTTTTTATTTTTGTTTTTTAACCTTAAAGAAGATTAGATATAAATAATAATAATAATAGTTTATGATATTTTTAATTTAAGAGTTATTTTTATAGTCTTCTAAAATTGTATAAATATTTTTATAATTTTATAAAGTCATATAAATAAACTTGAAATATGTCTGAAATCCAATTCGGTTTAGTAAGTTGGGTTTAATTCAAAGCAAGCTCGAAGTCTGGTTAGAAGAAGCTCTCATTATTTGGGGATTTCATAGCTTTAAAAATGATAATCTCTCTTTTGTCTGCATAATCATCACAGAAAGCTTTGGTTCTCTTATCAATCAAACAGTGATTAGCCTCAAACACAAATTTTCACTAAAAAACCTAGGACAGTTGTCTTACTTCCTAAGCATCAAAGTGACCAAACAAGGGACCTCACTCCATCTATCATAAAGAAAATATATCTAAGAAACCTTGGCAAGGTCTCAAATGCACCAAAGTAAAACTTGTTCCACTCTTATAGTCACGAGATACAATATTACCAAAAAGGTAGAAAGTTTGCTCTCAAATCACTTATGTCATTACTAGAACTAACATAGCCTACTCAGTAAACAAACTATGCCATTCACTTAGCAACCTATTAGGAATCACGGATAAGGCGTCAAAAGCATCTTAAAGGACTTAAGCATGACACTTAAACTTGGTTTGTTGTACACAATAAAGGGTAAAATTGATATGAATCCATCAAATTGTCTAAAATTGCATTCAAAGTTGAAATTGGTCTCTAATCACTTTTAGTATTTAATACAATACTTTCAACCATTATCAAATTCAAACTACTCATTTTTATTATCAAATCATTCAATAAAGTAACATTACACCAAAATTAAACAAACGAGAGTATGCATTATGAGTTCTATAAGTTCAGTTAAGATATTTTAACATGTAATATATACAATATTTACTAGATTAATCAAATGATACTCTAAGCATAAAAGCAAAGCCACCAATTTGGAAATCCATTACCAAACTTTTGGCTAAAACTTGGATAAAAGAAAAACAATTCAATTCAATAGACAAAACTCAAGTACAAAAAAAAGAGACATTTTTTTTTCATATTCCTCAAAACAAATTTTTACAACATTTTCATGTCTTTTTTTATAGTCTTTCTCAAGGTATGACCAAACTTCTACATATCAAATACAAGTACATGTATTAATATTACAAAATAACACAAAATTTTTAAGCCATTAAAATTAAAAATTAGCCCATATTTCAATAATTATAAATCATATTACTTTTCTTTAAATTAAGAAATCATGTTCTCTTGATTTTACAATTGTATATCCTCTATTTTTTGAATCAAATTGAAACCAAATTTGGTAAGTAGGTCTAATTATCCTTGATAAATATAAGTTGGGCTTAAATAGCCTAATGTGAGCTCTTCTTAGACCAATTTGTTGACTTAGATTATTTGCTTACATATTTATTTTATTTGGATCATGGACTTCATGTCTTGGACTCTTTTGACTTTTAATTTTATTTAATGAATATGAAGAAGTGTAAGGCCGTTGGAATGGGTTGGATTCACGTCAATTAAGGCTTTAATTTTTTTAAAATGAAGGTAAAGATTTAAGTGATGAACTATTAAGTTGGTTATCGAATTTTATTTTGTTTATATTTTTTAGGAGTAAGTAATTTAATCTTATAATATACATTTTGTAAAGCGACCAAAATATTTTCTAATCATCAAAATTAAAGTTGGACTTTTAGAAAAAGCAGAAAAATTGGCTTTTCAATTCGATAAGATAATTTTTTTTTATTAACATAGTCAGATAAATTGATATATTTAATGTTATTGCATGTCTATTCATCTGAAAAAGAGATCACTAAGCCCTTTCTTCACCTTGATTCTTCTCCTCCCTCATAACTAGTCTACATCTTGTATCATGGGGACTTTGAATAACATCTATCCACAGAGCTAACCAAGAAATAAATAATCACTTTCTACCCTCCAAAAGTTCGGTTCTTCTGATACATAATAATTCGCAGCCAGGTAAGTGCAACATCTTAATGCGTGTTTGACAAGAAGTTACGCATGCACTACCACCTCAGTGCCCAAATTAATTAACTATTTTATTGAGATCCAACCAATTGTGCGCATGCTTATGGATTGACGAAGTGGACTCTTGTTAGTGTAGTATAAAAAGGAAAAAACTATATATTAATAATAAGAAGAAAAAGAAGAAGAAGAGAAGAAACAACACTGAATCAAAAGTAAAAATGGAGAAGATTTTGATATGCATGTCAAAAAATTATAAGGAAGAAAGAGAGCATGGATGGAGCCCCGGAAGCAGTCACGTTATGTTCACCTTTTGAAAAAATGAAGAAGAAGAATAACTTTAATTCTCAATGGAGGATTTCAATACTATATTCAGGTCTTTGCCAAGAGTTCAGGAAAAACTCAGAAAACAGATGGGCTGTGGTGGTGGTGGTCACTGTTTCCTCACAGGAGCTCCTGGCTCTTTCTATGGCAGGCTTTTCCCCAGTAAGAGTGTCAATTTTTTCCACTCTCCATATAGACTCCACTGGCTATCTCATGTGACATCGTAGTTTTCAGATAATCGCATCATGTTCATAATTGTATATTAATTAAGAGTGATGAGTTTACTGATGATATTCTGTTAACAGGTCCCTGAAGGGCTAGAGAGTAACAAAGGAAACATTTACATAGCAAGTAAAAGTCCACCATGTGTGCTTAAAGCTTATTATCAGCAATTCCAAACAGATCTTTCATTTTATTTAAAGTGTCGTTCAGAAGAATTGGTAGCTGGAGCGCGTATGGTTTTAGCATTTCGAGGAAGAAGGAGCGACGATCCCTCAAGCAAAGAAAGTTGTTACACATATGAACTTTTGGCAATGGCTCTCAATGAAATGGCTCCAGAGGTAAGTATAGGAACAAGTTCCCTTCTTCAAACTCACAAGCTTTTCAAGCAATAATATAGGACGCTGAACTATATGTGCAGGGAATTATACAAGAAGAGGAAGTGGATTCTTTCAACATTCCAGTCTATTCACCATCACACAGCGAGATAAAACTTGAAGTCATGAAAGAAGGATCATTTGGGATTGATCGGATTGAGGTTACGGAAGTAAACTGGAACGCATGTAGCAACGAATTTAGCAAAGATAGTGTGTCACAGTTACTGTTGCAAGATAGAGGATACAATGTGGCACAGTGTGTTAGAGTTGTGACTGAACCTTTGCTTATTGTTCACTTCGGTGAAGCAATAATTGATGAACTTTTCAACAAGTACCGGAAAATAGTTGCCGATCGCATGGCCAAAGAGAAGATCGAATTTGTCAATGTCACAATTTCCCTCATGAAAGGTGGTTGATAAATGACCAACTCCTTCACTCTCTTCTTATGAAATAAAAGTTAGCATGCATCATGAATAATGCAATGGAATGTACTGCTTTAATAATTGTAGGATGTCTGGTACAATGTGCTTGATTGTGCTTCTGTCATGTGTTTAAGTTTCGTAATGAATTATATTCAATTTATCTTTCATCTTAATTTTTCTCCCACCATAGTATATAGTTTCAAGTTCGTGGGCATGTTTTTCGTCAGAATTATCATCCCCTTCATCAACATTATCTTCTTCATTCTCCCTATCTTGAAACCTCGACAGATAGTAAATTTTCAATTGATTGAAATATCTTACATGTCAAAATGCATCATTAAATAATTTTTTAGCTAATTAGAGTTGTTGTTAATATAATTTTAACTTCTATAAATAATTTTTTAGCCAATTAGTATGATCCAAGATGGCAAAAGTATTGCCAATAATGAAAAGAGAAAAAGAAAAAGAAATAAGAAAGAGTGGAGGTTACACTTGAAAGAAATAAAAGAAGAGAAAAGTAAGAAGAAAAATATAATTTGAATTTTTTTTTCATTTTTGTTTTGTCAAGATTAGAATCAATATTTAAAATTTAAAAAAAAAAATTACTTATATGCACTTTGCAGTTAAAATCAATTAAAAAACAGAAAAAGGTGGATGAAAGGAGGGAAAGTATCAGTTTTAAAGTTTGAAGGTGGAACATGTCATTATGGTAAAGTATGTTGGAAACAACCTCCATCGTTTATTAGATTTTCGGTTTGGGGTTTCTGCTAGGCCAAAGCACTATTTCCCACCCATAGTTTGAGGTGGTAGAAGTCCCACCCTCCAAGTTTCAAAAGTCTATCTCCCACCACTAGAAATATTTTTTATAATTTTTATACTCAAATTACTAAAATACCCTTTTAAAAAATAAATATTTATAATAAAATTATAAAATAATTTTTAAATATAAATAATTTTTAAAATATTTACAATTTTTAAAAAAATTAAAAAATATATTAAAAAATTATGAAAAATTTTAAAAAATTTAAAAAATTTGAAGCAGCCACCGCCGTCGGTGCCGCGACGGTGGCCGCAGCTGAAGGGGCCAGGTGGCCTTTTCCGGCCACCTAGCTTCAGGGGAGGCCAGGCTTCCCCGTTCGGTGGAGGTGGTCAGATCTGGTCGCCTCAGTTTTGGAGGAGGCAGACAGATCTGGTGGTCTTCGCCAAAAATAAAGGCCAAAAATGGCTGCTGGGATCAAGGCCGGCCATTTTCGACCATTTTCGACAGCTTCTTCTGACAGAAGTGGCCAGATCTGGCCGCCTCCACCAAAACTGAGAACCGAGAGGTCAGATATGGCCTCCCCTAAAATCAAGTGATCGAAAACGGCCATCGCCGAGGCGTTGGTGAAGGTGACTGCTGTAAATTTTTAAAAATTTTTTAATATATATTTTAATTTTTTTAAAATTTTAAATTTTTTATAAAATTTATTTTATTTTTTATAAAATTTTAATCTTAAAATAACAATATTATCCCTAAGCATTACTGTTTTCTATTTTATTTAATATTAAATTATTTTCATAGTTGGAAGACTGAGCTTTTAAAATTTGAAACATGGGACTTTATCCCGACCTCAAACTATAAGTGGGAAATAGTCCTTTGGCCTTTCTGCTATAATCATTAATGGGACGATTTTTTTTTAGCCAAGTCTACAGCAATTGCTATGTGCTGTGAATGCGGAGAACAAATGCAGGCCTAGGGTCGCGGGCCTTGTGGCCATGTCGCAAATATAGAGGGGGAAGTAGGAATAGCCCACAAATTTTGGGCTACAAAGAAGTAGACTGTGTGAGGTCTCACCGGAACATATCCTATGAAAAAAACAAAATTAATTAAAATTTTATAAAAATTATATATTTGATAGACTAATCCATCAAAAAGTTTATAGATACACGATTCATAATATTTTGGCTCTGCCTTAAGCCTTGAAAATTCATAGATTAAATACACACAATATAATATGTGACATCATAGCCCACACTAATTTTATTTTAGTTTAATATGATTCATTACTAATAATATGTTGTCGTATACGTTTTTCTTTTTTTCCAACATTTTTTCTTCTCAATAGATGTTTTTGCTGTTATGCATGCAATTATACGTTACGAAATATGTTGGTTGTCTTTGAATGACTACCATTCTAAAAATCAAGGTATTTATCTCCAATGTTAAAATTGATCAAGAAAAATTGATTATTAAAATGTTAAGGTTTTCGAAGAAAAAATGTCTCAATTGATAAGTTCAATAATACTATAGATTTTTTGAAGATGTTGAGCTTGAGAAGATGGGAATGTGAGAGAAAGGTGAATGACAATTGAGGTTTTTTTTGAAAGACAGTTTTTAGTGATTTAAAAAAAAAAGTACGAGTAATTAAATAAAAGTTAAAAATTTTATTTTAATTAAAAAAAAACATTGTAAAATTTTCACTTACTCTTTTATAAAATTTAATAGGCTTTTTTTAACAAAATTGACGGATGAATAAAAAAATAAATTTCTCAAACTTAAAAGACGAGAAATTTCATTTTATTAAAGATCAAATGGGAAATGATGATTTGACTTGATTGTTAAGCCTAAAAAACAATCAATTTTCGGTATAACAATTGTCGAGGTTCAAGTGTGTTTGAAAAAAAAAATTTAGCGACCATATTATCAGATTTAGGTTTGAATAGATATTATTCAAGCCCGAGACTTCAATAAAACCTAAAAAGTTTAGTGTTGGTTTTTTATTTTATATTAATATTTAATTTATGTAATGTTTGTTAATTTGTTTTACATTCGAAATTCAATAATTTTGAAATATATTTAAATATTAAATACATACGTGTAACTAAATCTAAATTTTTAATATATATATATATATATATATATATTTAAAATCGCTTTATATTACAAAATTTAATTAGTTTATACTTTAATTTGATGTTCGAAACTAATTTTTTTTTTTTTTATTTGTTTAACCTTAAAGGAGATTAGATATAAATCATAATACTAGTTTATGATTATTTTTTATTTAGGAAGTTATTTTTATAGTCTTTTAAAATTGTATAAATATTTTTATAATTTTATAAAATTATATAATTGAACTTGAAACACGTCTGAATTCCAACTCGGTTTAATAAATTAAGTTTAATTAAATTTCTAAAACCTAAATGGATTGATTCAAAACTCAAAGCCTATTTTTTTGACCCCAAATTTAAACAGATAATATCAAATTCAATAAACTAGTTATTGAATCTAGAACTTACTACATATTCGTTAATAAATAAGTATTTAAATTTTAAAAAATTAGAACGTAATATTTCACTTTTTCAACAAATTTTAGGTGAGAATATGTCCTTTAGCCCTCTAGGTGAGCTCTTTTCGTATACGTAACACACTGACCTCGTTGTCACTTTGGTTTTCGAAAATACTATATATTGAACACAAATATGGGATGATATGGGATGAATATTTGGTCCCTATCCTTCTCACCCGACTCTTGTCTCACATGCTGTGTCTGTGTGTGTGTGTTTCGTATTGGTTATTGTGATGTGATGCTGCAGTCATACGAGTCCCAGAGCTACCTCCACCATTGACAGAAAAACTTCTTCTTTAGGGATTGAGTTTGGCGTTTTTTCAAAATAGGGTCAAAATTTCTGGCCTAAAATCCACCAAGTGGGAAGACTGAAACCAAACATTGTTTTTTTTATAACAGTGACGATGGGAAGAATTTCAGTTATGGATCTGATTAGAAATTTATATATAAAAAAAAAAAAAAAAACTTGTATTAATTTTAAAAAAATAAATAAATATAATATATCAATATTTATAAATAAGTAATGATATTGAAAAATTTAATAAATTATCACAAATATATTAAAATAATTATCTTTTACTCTACGTATTTTGAAATTGTTGTATGATAGTTTCATCATTAATATTTATAAATATATATCTTTTAATATAAGTTTAAATAATTATTTAATAATTTATTCTTCATTCAAATACATAATAAACTTTTGATAATATACATCGCAGAGAAATCTTTTTTCATTATCAGTACAATAACTGATAAGATCAATGATAATTTAACTAACAAATATACTAAGAGAAAGATAATATGTTTCTCTTAACAATCAAATTTTTAGCAAAACCTTCAACTTCTATTATAACGAAAATTAATGTTTTGTTATTAAAAAAAGTTTTTTTTATCTTCTTTTATTATAAAAATTGGTTTTTTTTATTTTTTATAAAGACATGAAATTGTAATTTAGACTTAAATTTTAAAAAAATAATATTAAACTCAAAGGTGTTTTTAAAAATTTTTACAGGTTCAAGAATTAAAAAAAAAAATTGAGAAAAATTAATTATAAAATTTAAGTGGTCTTCACATGTCCAAAAATTAAAAGAATTTAAAAAAAAATAAAAAAGCTTAATAAAAAATAAAATTTTAGAGGGGTCATATGTAGGCCGTCAGTGCTTCACACCACTCCTTGTTAACCTCTTTCTTTCACCACAACTATGACATTACCTCTTTATAGACACACACACACACACACATCCCCTCTCCCTTTTTTTTTTGGTCATATTTCAAAAATTGGCAAGGGTGGTGGTCCTTGTTAGTTGTGGGAATAGTGATAATAATGGTGTATGGATCATAATAATAATGGTGATGTAAGAGTGATATTAATAATGTTAGAGTTTGAATTATGAAAATAGTGAGAAAAGTTATACTGATGACGATTATGACAAAGATAATGAATCATGAGAGCGATAATATTAGTAGCGTATGATCATGGTAGTGATAGGATGGTGTTAGTGGTAGTGATTGTCACAGGGTGGTGTTGAAACTACCGTAATTCTTTTCATTCATCGTTCATTTCAAATGAAAAATAAGATAGTAAAAAAGCAAAAGCCATGTTTTACCATACAAAAGTGAAGAGGAAAGTCGGCATTGTTGCCGCTGCCGTGTTCAAATTACATATCTAAGCAATAAAGAGGAGTATATCATTTTTAAAGTCAGAGAATGAAAAAGGCATCAAAATTACAAACTTGGATACGAAACTCTTAATCCTCCATCCGTAATACTCACATGGACTTGTGGTTTAACAACACTTGTAACCACCAAGATCTTATATATTATATTTTTTTAATTGACTAAAATTGTTTTCTGATAGATTATTTTATTGAAATAATTTTTTTAATTTTTTTTTCATAAAAAGACCCAAACTTTAAGTATTTTTTTTATTAAAGATATGGAATATATATAATTAGGATGAAAAGGTAAAATAATTATGGGACTATGCTAACGTTTTAATTTGAAATATTTTATTTCTGATAAAACAATGAAACGTGAAGCACGTAGGGGGGCATTGCTGTTTAATTGGATGCAATTGGTGAATGCAGTGCAGCATCTGGCTATAAATATGGTAGCTAGTATTGAATTTAAACAAGAAAAAGAAGAATAAACGAGAGGGAAAGAGTGAAAGCAGAAGAGATACAGAAATCATGGAAGTGGTTCAAGTTCTTCAAATGAATGGAGGAGTTGGAGAAACAAGCTACGCCAACAATTCCTTAGTTCAGGTATATTAATATTAATGCATAGTAGATTTTATTATTTGATCAAAGAATAAAACGTCGATCTTCTTCTTGGAACAGAAAAAAGTAATAACCATGACGAAACCCATCAGGGAGGAGGCCATAACCAAACACTACTCAACAAGTTTCCCAACCAAACTGGCTATTGCAGACCTGGGTTGTTCTTCAGGACCAAACACTTTGCTCGTGGTATCTGAATTTATCGATATAGTGAGCAATATCTAAAAAAAGCAGGGAAATCAACCACCAGAATTTCAAGTGTTCTTGAATGACCTTCCAGGGAATGATTTCAATACCATATTCAGGTCTTTGCCAAGAGTTTAAGAAAAACTCAGAAAACAGATGGGCTGTGGTGGTGGTGGTGGTCACTGTTTCTTCACAGGAGTTCCTGGCTCTTTCTATGGCAGGCTTTTCCCCAGTAAGAGTGTCAATTTTTCCACTCTTCAAATAGTCTCCAATGGCTATCTCAGGTGACATCTTGGTTTTCAATTAATCACATCATGATCATAATTTAAATTAGTTAAAAGTGATGAGTTTATTGATGATTTTCTGTTAACAGGTCCCTGAAGGGCTAGAGAGTAACAAAGGAAACATTTACATGGCAAGTACAAGTCCACCATGTGTGCTTAAAGCTTATTATCAACAATTCCAATCAGATTTTTCATTGTTTTTAAAGTGTCGTTCAGAAGAATTGGTAACAGGAGGGCGTATGGTTTTAACATTCCTGGGAAGAAGGAGCGACGATCCTGCAAGCAAAGAATGTTGTTACATTTGGGAACTTTTGGCAATGGCTCTCAATGAAATGGCATCAGAGGTAAGTATAGAAAGAAGTACCCTTCTTCAAAGTCACAAGCTTTTCAAGCAATAATATAGGACATTGAACTATACATGCAGGGAACTATACAAGAAGAGAAAGTGGATTCTTTCAACATTCCACATTATACACCATCACCAAATGAAATAAGATGTGAAGTTACGAAAGAAGGATCATTTGGAGTTGATCGGATTGAGGTTACGGAAGTAAATTGGAACGCATATGACAACGAATTCAACAGAGACAATGTGTCTCAACTACAGTTACAAGATGGAGGATACAATGTGGCACAGTGTATAAGAGCTGCGGCCGAGCCTTTGCTTGTTAGTCACTTCGGTGAAACAATAATTGATGAAGTTTTTAACAAGTACAGAAAAATAGTTACCGATCGTATGGCCAAAGAGAAGACTGAATTTGTCAACGTCACAATTTCCCTCGTGAAAAGTGGGTGATAAATGACCAACTCCTTCACTCTCTTTCTTGTGACATAAAAGTTAACATGCATCATTAATAATGCAATGGAATGTATAGCTTTAATAATTGTAGGACGTCTGGTCCAATGTGCTTGATTGTGCTTCTATCTTGTGTTTAAGTTTCTTAATGAATTATATTCAATTTATCTTCCATCTTAATTTTTCTCCCACCATAATATATAGTTTCAAGTTCATGGTCATGCTCTTCGTCAGAATCATCATCCCCTTTATCAACATTATCTTCTTCATTCTCACTATCTTGAAACCTCGATAAATAGTAAGTTTTTAATTGATTGAAATATCTTACGTATCAAAAAACATCATTAAATAAATTTTTAGTCAATTAGAGTTGTTATTAAGAGAATTTTAACTTCTATAATATTTACATTAAAAAAACGGAAATACGCATGTTGATCATAAATAAAATGACTGTTGTTACGAAATAAGTGACCGAATAGAGCAGGATTGCGACTAATAAATTTGAGAATAAATGACACACGAATTTTACGTGGAAAACCCCTTTATGAATTAGGGTAAAAACCACGGACAAAATAGAAGAATATTACTATAAAGAAAAATCAAGAATTACAACCTCTCTATTTTACAAGGAGAATACAAAATATCTCTCTCTTGTTATAATAGGAAGAACCACTCTAATATTTTTCTCTCAAATTTGGGAAGGAGAAGAAGATTTGGGATGAAAGGAAATGAAGCAAAGAAGGCCTATTTATAGGAAAATTTTTGCTGCCCAACCACCCTCCATTTAATGCATGGTGGGTGCCTAATTTTCTTTGTCAAAATTTGTGGCTGCATTTGTCAAATTTTCCAGGCTGCTTCTTTAATTTTCCAGGCTACTTCTTCAATTTTCCAGGCTACTTCTTCCAGCTACTTCTAACAATCTCCTACTTGAAGATTGATTGATATTCAATCAGATCTTCACACCATTCTTTCTATCTTGTCATTACCAGGTTGCTTATGTTTCCATTATGCCACAAAAGGATCGACACCAAACAAACTTGTCAATGTTGACCGCTTTTGTCATAAAATCTGCCAGGTTATCTTCTGTGTGAATTTTTCGCAAATCCATAGTTCCTTCTTCCACTTTCTCAAGAACGAAGTGATACTGAACTCGTATGTGCTTTGTCTTAGGATGAAATGCTGGATTCTTTGCAAGATGTAAGGCACTTTGACTGTCACAGTATAAGGGAATCTTTTCTTGCTTGTGCCCGAGTTCCTCTAATAGCATTTTCAACCATATTGCTTCTTTGCTGGCTTATGTAGCTGCTACATATTCTGCTTCTGTTGTTGATGTAGCCACAACCGATTGTAGTTTTGATACCCAACTTACAGTTCCACCAACAAGAGTAAACACATAACCAGTGGTGGATTTGCTTTTATCAAGATCTCCTGCATAATCAGAATCAACATATCCACTGACAATAAACTCTGATCCTTTGTAACATAATACAACATCTGAGGTCCCTTTGATGTATCTTAGGATCCTCTTTACAACATTCCAATGCTCTTTGCCAAGATTCGCCATGTATCGACTAACCACTCCCACTGCATGTGCAATGTCTGGTCTTGTACAGACCATAGCGAACATTAAGCTTCCCACTGCTGATACATACGGTACTCGTGACATTTCTATCGTCTCTTCTTCACTGCTAGGATTCATATTGGAAGATAACTTGAAATTAATAGGAAGTGGGGTAGAGATTGGCTTACAATCTTACATGTTGAAATGTCGCAAGATTTTCTTCAAATAATTTTTTTGAGAAAACATAATCTTCCTATTAATTCTGTCTCGGTAAATTTGCATCCCTAGAATCTTGTTTGCTGGTCCCAAGTCCTTCATTTCAAATTCCCTAGCCAACTGTGTCTTTAATTCTTTAATACGATCTTTGCTGGAACCTGCTACCAACATATCATCTACATACAACAGTAAAATGATATAATCATTTTCACAAAACCTCTTGAAGTATGCACAAGGGTCTAAATTAAGTCTGTTGTATCCAAGGCTTATGATGAAGGAATCAAATCTCTTGTATCAACACCTCGGCGCCTGCTTTAGACCATATAGAGATTTGTTCAACCTGCAAACCAAGTTCTCTTTGCCTTTTTCTTCAAAACCTTCTAGTTGGAGCATATAAATTTCTTCTTTAAGATCACCATGAAGAAAAGTTGTTTTCACATCTAGCTGCTCTAGATGTAAGTCAAACATAGCACATATTGCTAGGACTACTCTGACGGTAGTGAGTCGAACGACAGGAGAGAATATTTCATTAAAGTCAATACTTTCTTTCTAAGCATATCCTTTTACCACCAGTCTTGCACGATATCGCTCCACTTGATCTTCGTTATTCCGCTTGATTTTGTAAATCCATTTATTACCAATAGGTTTTCTTCCTTAAGGTAGAGACACAAGTTCCCAAGTTTTGTTCTTATGAAGAGCTTCAATTTCTTCTTGCATTGCTGCTATCCATTGAGGTGCATCTGAGTTACTTGTTGCTTCTTGAAGAGTTGATGGCTCTCCTTCCTCTATTAGAAGACAGTATGCAACATTACTCTCTATAATACAATCTGAGTGCCAGCCTGGTGTTTTTCTTGCACGATCTGATCGTCGATTTTCTAGAACTTCAGACCCAACTTGTTCTTGTTCTTTGTGCTCTGGTGTGACTTCAGAAGAATTCTTTCGTTCAGACTCTTTCATTTGTATAACTGTAGTCTCTGAATTTACTATAGTATGACCCTCTTCCATTTGTGGCTTTTCTTCTGTGAATATAACATTTCTACTGACTACAACCTTGTGGGCAGTGGGATCCCACAGACGATACCCCTTTATTCCATCAGCATACCCCAAGAATAAGCATTTTCTGGACTTTGGATCCAATTTTGTAGTTTCTTGGGTATTATACATCACGTACACTAGACTTCCAAATATATGGAGGTTTGAATAATCAACTGGCTTACCAGTCTACATCTCTATTGGTGTCTTCAACCCAATTGCTATTGATGGGGCTCGATTTACCACATAACAGGTGGTGTTGACTGCTTCTGCCCAAAATGACTTGTCTAAACCGGCTGTTCCTAACATTGCTCTTGTTCTCTCCAATAAGGTTCTATTCATCCACTCTGCCACTCCATTTTGTTGAGGAGTGTATGTTGTCGTGAACTGCCTTTTGATGCCTTCTTGCTTGCAGAACATATTAAATTCATCACCAGTGTATTCTCCTCCGTTATCTGTCCTCAAACACTTAATCTTCTTTTCGGAATCAAACTCAACACGTGCTTTGAAAATTTTGAAGATTGAAAATACATATGCCTTCCTCTTGATAGGATACACCCAACATCTCCTAGAGTAGTCATCAATAAAAGACACGAAGTACTTTGCTCCTCCTAGGGATGGAACCGGTGCTTGCCATACATCAGAGTGAACGAGTTCTAGAATAGCCTTGCTTCTAGACTTTGATGTATTGAACTTCAGACGGTGTTGCTTACTTATAACACAATGCTCACAAAAAAGTAGGGATACCTTTGTAAGCCTTGGAAGTAGTTTTTGATCTACAAGAATTTTCATTCCTTGCTCAGACATGTGTCCAAGCTTCTGGTGCCACATCCTTGTAGATTCTTCACTGCTTGAGGCAACCGATGCTTCTGCTTCGAGCAGAGTTTCTCCCTTTAACACGTGCATGTTTGAACCTGTCTTTTCTCCCTTCATTATTACAAGCACGCCTTTGATTATTTTCATAATCTTGTCATTGATTATGACCTTACACCCAAGATCATCCAATTGCCCTAAAGATAATAAATTCTTCTTTAGGCCCTCCACATGTCGAACCTCCTGAATAGTACAAATTGTACCGTCATACATCTTTAGTTTAATGGTTCCAACACCGATAATCTTTAAAGCTTGGTCATTACAGCTGTACACTGATCCTCCCGAGATAGGTTCATAATGATGAAACCATTCTCTTCGAGCAGTCATATGAAATGTAGCTCCTGAGTCAAAGAGCCACACATCAGCAAAATTTTTCCTAGTTTCACTTGTCATCACTGCTTCACAACTCAGAACATGTCCTTCATCTGAGGAGCTTGCAGTATTCCCTTGAGAGCCAGAGTTTCTCAAGTTCCAACAATCCTTCTTCAGGTGACCTCTCTTGCCACAGTTGTAGCATTTAACTTTCTTCTTACTTCTGGATTTTGACCTACCTTGATTGTGACTCCCACTTGGGTCACATTCTGTTGATCTCCCTCTTGTCATTGTCAACGCCTCTGCTTGTTGAGAACTTATTTGTCTATCTTCCTTATTCTTACGACGACTTTTTTCTTCGAGAATAGCAGCTGCGATATCATCAAAAACTAAATAATCCGTGAGGACATTGTTTGTTAAGTTGATGATGAGTTGATCATACGAGTCAGGTAGACTTTGAAGTAGAAGCTCAGCACGTTCATTTGGCTCTATTCTATGACCCAATGATGTGAGTTGAGAGAATAGAGTATTTATAATGTTTATGTGCTCTGTCACCGAGGTAGATTCAGATATTCGAAGCGTATAGAGTTTTCTCTTCAGAAAAATTTTGTTGTGGAGTGATTTCGCTTCGTACAGCTTGGTGAGATGATCCCATATCTCATTTGCTGTCTTTTTCTCCTCTATGCTTGACAATACCTCATCTGCTAATGCCAGATGAAGATTTGCAATAGCATTTCCATCCATCTCGTTCCATCTGTCATCTGTGATACCTTCAGGCCTTTCGTTGATAGCTGACAAGCAGTTATCTTTTCTTAATATTGCCTTTATCTTCAATTTCCACAATGAGAAATTACTCCCGTTGAATCGTTCAATCTCAAATTTTGCCGCCATTGCTTCTATCACACACTTTTACGTGAATAGTAATCTACTTATTTTCTGATGTGGAGGATCCAATTTAATGGCAACCACAGAGCATACGATAAGCAAACATACACATCCAACACAAGGCTCTGATACCATTTGTTACAAAATAAGTGACCGAATAAAGCAGGATTGCGACTAATAAATTTGAGAATAAATGACACACGAATTTTACGTGGAAAACCCCTTTATGAATTAGGGTAAAAACCACGGACAAAATAGAAGAATATTACTATAAAGAAAAATCAAGAATTACAACCTCTCTATTTTACAAGGAGAATACAAAATATCTCTCTCTTGTTATAATAGGAAGAACCACTCTAATATTTTTCTCTCAAATTTGGGAAGGAGAAGAAGATTTGGGATAAAAGGAAATGAAGCAAAGAAGGCCTATTTATAGGAAAATTTTTGCTGCCCAACCACCCTCCATTTAATGCATGGTGGGTGCCTAATTTTCTTTGTCAAAATTTGTGGCTGCATTTGTCAAATTTTTCAGGCTGCTTCTTTAATTTTCCAGGCTACTTCTTCAATTTTCCAGGCTACTTCTTCCAGCTACTTCTAACAACTGTAACTACTCTAAATTAAATTAAACTAATATGTTTCAGGTGTTGTCTATAAGGTGAGAATAAAAATAAGTTCGTAAAAATAAATAAGGAGAACAGTAATCATTGTTCCAGTTCTTAAAAATAAGATGGCTTTTAAAACGTTGAGCTTAAACACTCTTTGAAAATGAGTGATTATTTTTAGTTTGAACATGAGAGACTTAAAAAAATGTTCGATGAAAGTAAAAGAAAAAATGAAAAAGAAATAAAAAAAAAACTGTGTGAGGTCTCATTGGAACATATCCAATGAAAAATAAAAAATAATTAAAATTTTATAAAAATTATATTTTTGATAGACTAATCCATCAAAAAGTTTATAGATATACAATCCATAATGTTTTGGCTAATACCTAGTGCCTTGAAAATTCATAGATTAATACACTGTATTTTTATGATGTTGACATAATATAATCTATAGCATCATAGACCGCAACAATTTTATTTTGGTTTTATATGATTCATTATTAATGATATGCTACCATATATGTTTTTCTTCTTTTCCAACATTTTTTTTTCTCAGTAGATGTTTTTATTGTTATGCATATAATTATACTTTACGAAATATGTTGGTCGTCTTTGAAGGATTACCATTCTAAAAAACAAGGTATTTAACTCCAAAATTAAAATTGATCAAGAAAAATTGATTATTATAATGTTAAGGTTTTTGAAGAAGAAATGTCTCAATTGATGAGTCCGACAATACAATAGATTTTTTGAAGATGTTGAGTTTGAGAAGACGAGAGTGTGAGAGAAAGGTGAATAGCAATTGAAGTTTCTTTTGAAAGACAGTTTTTAGTGATTTAAAAAAAAAAGTAAGAGTAATTAAATAAAAGTTAAAAATTTTATTTTAATTAAAAAAAAAACATTCTTCTCTTTTCACTTATTATTTCATAAAATTTGAAAGGCTTTTTCAACAAAATTGATGGATAAGTGAAAAAATAAATTTCTCAAACTTAAAATACCAGAAACTATCATTTTATTGAAGTTCAAATGGGAAATGATGATTTGACTTGATTGTTAAGCCTAAAAAACAATCAATTTTTGGCTAAACAAATGTCGAGGTTTAGGTGTGTTTGAACAAAAAAATTTACCGATCATATTATCAGATTTAGGTTTGAATAGATATTATTCAAGCCCGAGACTTTAATGAGACCCAAAAAGTTTAGTGTTTGTTTTTTATTTTATATTAATATTTAATTTATGTAATATTTATTAATTTGTTTTGCATTTGAAATGAAATAATTTTGAAACATATTTAAATATTAACTACATACGTGTAACTAAATCTAAATTTTTAAGTTGAACAATATATATATATATATAAATTTTTAAATAGTTTATATTACAAAATTTAATTATTTTATACATTAATTTGATGTTCGAAACTAATTTTTTTATTTTTGTTTTTTAACCTTAAAGAAGATTAGATATAAATAATAATAATAATAGTTTATGATATTTTTTATTTAGGAGTTATTTTTACAGTCTTCTAAAATTGTATAAATATTTTTATAATTTTATAAAGTTATATAAATAAACTTGAAATCTGTCTGAAATCCAATTCTCTTTAGTAAGCTGGGTTTAATTAAATTTCTAAGACCTAAATGGATTGATTCAAAACTCAAAACCTATTTTTTTGACCCCAAATTTAAATAGATGATATCAGATTCAATAGACCAACTATTGAATATAGAGTTTGCTCCATATTTGTTAATAGATTAATGTTTAAGTTTTTAAAAATTAAAATATAATATTTTGTCATTTCAACCAATCTTGGATGAGAATATGTCCCGTGGCCCTCTACGTGAGCTCTTTTTGTATACGTAACATACTGATCTCGTCGTCACTTTGGTTTTCGAAAATACTATACATTGACCACAAATAAGGGATGATATGGGATGATTTCAATACCATATTCAGGTCTTTGCCAAGAGTTCAAGAAAAACTCAGAAAACAGATGGGCTGTGGTGGTGGTGGTGGTCACTGTTTCTTCACAGGAGTTCCTGGCTCTTTCTATGGCAGGCTTTTCCCCAGTAAGAGTGTCAATTTTTTCCACTCTTCATATAGTCTCCACTGGCTATCTCAGGTGACATCGTTTTTTTCAGATAATCGCATCATGTTCATAATAGTATATTAATTAAGAGTGATGAGTTTAGTGATGAAATTCTGTTAACAGGTCCCTGAAGGGCTAGAGAGTAACAAAGGAAACATTTACATCGCAAGTGCAAGTCCACCATGTGTGCTTAAAGCTTATTATCAGCAATTCCAATTTGATTTTTCATTGTTTTTAAAGTGTCGTTCAGAAGAACTGGTAACAGGGGGGCGTATGGTTTTAACATTCCTGGGAAGAAGAAGCGACGATCCCGCAAGCAAAGAATGTTGTTACATTTATGAACTTTTGGCAATGGCTCTCAATGAAATGGCATCAGAGGTAAGTATAGACACGAGGTCCCTTCTTCTAATTCACAAGCTTTTCAAGCAATAATATAGGACGTTGAACTGTATGTGCAGGGAACTATACAAGAAGAGGAAGTGGATTCTTTCAACATTCCACTCTATGCACCATCACCAAGTGAGATAAAATTTGAAGTCATGAAAGAAGGATCATTTGGAATTGATCGGACTGAGGTTACGGAAGTAAACTGGAACGCATGTAGCAACGAATTTAGCGGAGATAGTGTGTCACAGTTACTGTTGCAAGATAAAAGATACAATGTGGCACAATTCATGACAAGAAAAGGAAAAAAGTTTGAGTTTTATAGGTTTCAGACATAACATAACCATGTGCTTCTTGAGCACGATAGTGCGTAGTTATATTTCAAACTCGTGCGGCGAAAACACGAGACTGTGTCCTTACTAGTGCTAGAGACTATAATTTTACTGGAAAAATTTTCAGGTATAAGACAATCGTACTGAAGAATTGCACAACCACGTATATGCGCATCACAGGTCCAAAACGATTAACCTAGTTGAACAACTTTATCGTGCTAAGTCAAAGAGCAAAAGTCAAACACACAACCATATCCAAATATAACACACAATCATGTTAGAGCATTTCTGAAGAGGCATGAGTCCTTTAGTTGTGTATCCGTGTTTTATTAAGTCAAAGATCGAAAGTCAAATGCACATCTATATCCAAATGAAAAACATGATCATGTGACAACACTTCAGAAGAAGCAAAAGTCCTTAAATTATGCAACATCGTCGTGCGAGATAGTCAAAGTGCTTCAATCAATGCATAACCATGCAAGAAAGATGTGCACAACCATGTTATATGAAGAATGAGCACACTACCACCTTAACCGTGCAAAGACGATCATGTAAAGGCATATTAAAAGCAAATCGACAACGCACTACCTTGCAGATTAGGCACACAATTAGGCACAAGCAAAATGACTGTCATGTTTGTCTAGTGGTCATGAGGGCTTTTGGAATTTCAAGAGACATACATGAGAAATGAAGCATGACCGCGCATAGGAAATACAAAATTGTGTATGCTTGACGCGGATTATAAATTCGACTGTTGAAAGTCTGATCGATGCAATAAATGAAGCTAAAATGAGAGTCTGATTAAGGCAAGAAATGATGTTAGCATGACAGTGCACTTAATAAGTATGATCGTGTACCTGAGAAATTTATTGCAACTGCATCTTTTTTCACCTATCCAATGGATACAAATTTATGGAAACAACTTCTTTCCATTTTCTACAAGATTTCTAGTATAAAAGGAGGTCATTCTGAAGTAAGTAAGGTTAGAAAACCAATTGCACATCCAAGATAATATTTGCTCACTCATCTTTCTCTCTCTAAGCTTACACTTATTCTACATTTGAAAGATTTGCTCTTAATCTTGTGTATGAGCCTATTTAGAGGCATTTTTACAATTTATGCTTATTCAAAATCAAAATGTAAAAAAGGCGAAATTCCATTGGTATAAAAAATTATTGTATCTTTGGACATTGAAAGATAATGGAAACTTTAATCGATTTTTGATTGAGAAAGATGATGTATGATGCTTATGTTCAAAGCTCCAAACTTTTATAAATTGGTTGAGCAAACTCCTTTTCTTCTCTCTTTACTTTGTGTTTGTTTGCTCTGTATTTGTTGTATTTTAATTGTTGTGCTTGGTTAGATGCTTTGATTGTTTTATTTCTATATACAAATTGATTTGTGAGTAAAAAAGCGTTTCAAGTTACAAAAGTTTTAAAAATTCTATTCACCCCCATCTAAGATTGTTTTTCTAGCTAAAAGGTTTTTCATCCTTAAACCTTATAAAGTTTTATTCATTCAAGTTTTGATACTAATAATCGCAAGTGTAGGACACCCCAGATGGGTATTACTGTTCACTACTTTATATAATATAATAATAGATAAATAAAGAAAATAAGGTCAATAATACCCAACCGAAATGCCTAAACTGAACGGATATGTCGCAGCGGAAAACCTATGGTGTAACTGTATGTAGCATCCCGAGTTTTTCTAGAAAAGCCCTTAGGGATAGAGTTATGGGGTTAGAAATAATACCAGGAATAGGGTGGGGGTCTTGAAGAGTTCAGGGGTGAGATGGTAGTTTTCCAGAGCTGAGTGGCCTTCGTATGATGCCTTTAGGGAGGTTTTAATCATGCGAAGCGTGGGAAATGGATTTTTATTCATTTTCCCTGGTGCACTCCCGTGCACAGTGCCCTGCACGCCCGTGCAGGTGGGTAGCAGGAGAGAGAGACGGGAGATTTATTAGCTTCTCACCCAGCTTTTCCCATATCTTCAACTCAGCTTCTTTTGTTTCAGCAGCTCCCAGCCCTAGATCAGATTTCCAGCTTCCAGCAGCTCTCAATCCAGTTAGAAAGATCAGAGATTAGCTTGAGAGATAGTTTCCAGCAGCCATGGCGAGAGGTAAGTGTTTCTTACTCTCTCTTTCAGTTTCCCAGCTTGTTTGATGATGATTGGAAACGTGTGTTTCCATTTCCAGCTTGAGATGCTATGTTGCATGTGTATATGATGATGAGATGATGATTATATGTTGATTGAGACGCTTATTTTCCACCCAAAATGCATGCTTGCTCTGCTTGTGTGTGTTAGTGAGAGAAATGGTAGATTTTCATGGTGGATTCAGTAGGAATTGATGGATGATGAAATTGATGCATGCTATGTGTATATTGTAGTGCCATTTATGCATGTTTCCAGTTAATTTCAGTTTGGTTGAGAAATGTGTGTGTTTGGATGGATTTCCAGCTTGGTCCAAGTGGGTGCTCGTGTTACAGAGCCGGACGCACGCCCGTGTACCCGTAGACACACGCCCGTGTGCCCTGGATTCTGTAAGGGCACGCCCGTGTGCACGAGGTGCACACGGCCAGGATTGCAGCTGCACGACCGTGTGTCCTGAGGGACACGGCCGTGTGGTAGCTTTTTCAGTAGAAATATGCAGCGATTCCAGAGGAGAGCACGACCAGACACACGACCGGGGCACCGTCTCGTGTGTCTGGGCACACGCCCGTGTGCTTTGCTTGGCACGGTCGTGTGTCTCTCCTGCACGACCGTGTGCTTAGCCCACACGCCCGTGCGTCCGCCAGATTTTCCAGAAAAGGCAGAATTTGACTTCTAAAGGTTTGGTAATCCATCCAAAGGCTAAATGACATCAGATAACAATGAATCCAGATAAGAAATGCAGCATATGCATAGCATGACACAACATGTAGCCTGAATGAGGATCCAGAGATCCGAATTCAGTAGATTTCAGTAGTCAGAACCCAAGTTATGGGTTTCAGTTTAGGGTGAACTCGAGGGGGCATCTGTGGACCCAGCTTTCTGACACCAGTCAGTCAGCTCAGCAGCAGTATTTCAGTATTCAGTATTCAGCTTTCTAGCCAGTAGCTAGAATGTTCAGCCCACTTGACCAGGATGCCGAATCCCTGTGTTCATCAGCCTGATCAGCACAGCAGGTACCTTCGGGTACAGTTATAGATTCAGATGCATGCATCATCAGTCATTTTCAGTTTCCAGTTCAGCATGTCATTACATATACATATTGGTATGACTAATCAGATAATCAGAAATCAGTAATCAGATAACAGTTAATCCAGAATCAACAGTTTCAGCGCCAACAAGCGACTAGATGTATGGATAGGGTCGAGGCCAAGATTCAGTGTGTGTTTGTGTGTGCTTGTTGCTTGCTTGGGCGGGGGAAGTAAGGAATGCTTACTGGGTGATCTTTATCACTCATTCTTTTCCTTCTTCCTTCCTTTTCAGGTTAGTTTACTGCTGGCGAGGAGCGGATGGACCGAGGCTTACGAGAGGGGACCCCACACACACTTTCCAGATGTATTTTTATTTCAGTTGGCCTGTGTGGTCTTGTATGTATTTCATGTATATTTTCAGAACAGTGTAAAGAACAGATGTATATATGAAAAGCCAGTTGGGCTCATTGTATATTTGTTTCAGTTTCAGCTTCTGCTTATGTACAGTAGTAGCAGTAGGGTTTTCTTTTCTGTAGGATTCCCGTCTCGGGTACCCAATTTCTAGTTTATTTAATAGAAAGAGATTTATTGTTCAACAGCAGGGGTACTCGGGGCGGCAGGTCCTACACTGTATACATACACATACATGCCCAAATAAAAACTTGATTATATTAACATATTCGTAGAAAGTGTGTGTGATAAAACATGTACATGAACATGCAATAAAAACTGTACAAGCATGCAAACTGAAGCATGCTGCAATACAAAAATAACTAGATCCCAGATGGCAGCCAACTCCTCCTCCCAGCCCCCAACATACTGACCTGCAAAAGAAAGGAAAGTAGGGAGTGAGTGATATATTCACCCAGTAAGCGCTTCCTATCTCTGACCCTAAACCAATCCCCCTCGAAAGATTGCCACATCATCTCATACAGAACATACTTATTCTGTCATTCCTATCTTTACTGACTGGATACTGCCTCATGTCAGGTTGTAAAATACGTATATGGGTATACGTAAACAATCTAGAATGAAGAGAAATCTGAACGATCTAACTCGACTCACTAATCTCTCTTACTGATAGTCCTTATCTTTACTGTTCTATTCTGTTACTTACTTTCTGTAATTCACGTGTCATTACGTTGCTTTTTATCTTCTGATATTCTGTTGTTCGTGTCTTTTACACGGTGTTTCATATTTTGTTCATTTACTGTTTCTTATTGTTTTATCATTCTTTGAATGATATGCTGATGCGTCATATAATAATGACATGCTATGCAATATGCTGAAAACATAACTAGGTCTGGGCCTGTATACTGAAAATAGTTTCCTAAAAACTGTTCATTGAAAATTATACTGTTGGATCCTGGGATCCCATATCTGAAAATCATATGAAAGCTTTATCTGAAAGTTATGCTGAAAACTATGTACCCTAGAGTACCATGCTATACTGAAAACTATGTTGTGCAAACTAATGAATACAGGGATTCGACACCCTGACCATGTGAGTTTCCTATGCAAACACGCACCATAAACTGTATGGGACACGTGATGCCTCTAGGCCTTGGCTTGAATACTGAACTGAATGTCTCGCGCTATAACTGCATCTGATCCTGGGATCAGGAAACCTATAATCTACTAACTGAGCACCCCGACAAGTACCAATACATAGGGCTAGTAATGAGCATATAGCTCTTGATGTAACGGGTGTGCTGAAACTCACAAGTGCCTCTTCGTATTAACCCCTGAAATCTGTGTTTTTCAACTGAAAATATGAGTTCAAATCTTTGGATCCATTTCTGAAAACTTTGTATGGCATGTCATGCTATGCTGTGTATATGATGCACCATGTATTCTTATTTGAGCTCATTTTACTGTTTTCTATCGCTTGGATAGCTTTTACTGTACACATTTCTTATTTAAAGCTTAATTTCTCTTTTCTGCCTGACACATGGGCGTGTGTCTCGTGTGCACGACGTGCATGAACTTGCACGGGACCGTGAGCCTATCGTGCATAGGGTTGTGTGCGGTTCTGTGATTTTCATGTAAAATTCTCATTTTCTCTTAGTGTACGGGTGTACGTGAACAACGCACGGTCGTGACCTTGCAAATTAGGTCATGCACGGCTACATGAACACAGCCGTGACCATGCAGAAAAGGCAGTATGCACAGACGTGCGTCCTGCTCTGCACTTCCATAACCCCTTAGAATTAATTCGATTCCCAGCCAAATCTCATCTCAAACTCAAATTAACATTTCTCACATGCAAAACAGTTCATATACATATGCCATTGCAACCAATAACACAATTTCTCATGCTCAAGCATCCAACCCATTCCAAAAACATATATATCAAACATATTCTCACACATAATATATATATATATATATATATATATGCATCCATCATAATCATCTCAAATCATCATCAACACACCAGGAGAACATCACAAGCATGCTGGAAACAAATCTCATGCATCAAAACACGTATCAAGCATATCAAAACATAAGGGAAAGAGGTAAGAAGCACCTAGCTTTGGACATGCTTTCTCTCTCAAGCAAAACACAAGATCAAACTGGATTGGATGATCCTGGATACTGCTCTTCCCTCCCAGGGTTCGTATTCTCTAAAATGAAAGGAAAACTTTGGGTGAAAATGCTTTTGGAAACGGATAAACTTAACTTAAAACCAAGGCAGCCGAAACTTAACGCACGCACGGGCGTGCACCTATCATGCACGATCGTGCATCCCGAAAAAATTACAAAAATGTCATTTTCTCGCGCTCGCATACAAATCCACTCAAACGGATCCATGCACAAGCCACCAAACTCTAGGAAACCCTCTAATTCACCCCAAAACTTACTCACAACCTTAGAATTCACATAAATCTCATTCTAACCCCAAATTAGAAGCCTAAAAGACTAAACTAACCTTGGGATGTTACAGCAAGCATGAAAGACAAAAATCCAATTTAAAATACTCAGAAAGCCCCAAACATCTTTAGTTGTGTTTGTTTAATCACATAACAACTTTCATTGGTACGACCACTTTTGTTGCCACTGAAAAGACAACAAGTAGATTAAGTGAACGTGAGGAAGGTTTTAAAGGTGGTAGAATTTTACCATTCATGAGGGAGAGATATTTAGTGTGATTCTAGGGCCAATATGATAGAAATATTGCCAATAATGAAAAGGGAAAAAGAAGAAAAAAAACAAAAGAAAGGGTGGAGAATACACTTGAAAGAAATAGAGGAAGAGAAAAGAAAAAACAAGAATATAATTTGAATTTTTTTCAAAATTATAATCAATGTTTAAAATTAAAAAAAAAAACAAAAACTTACATGCACTTTGCAGTTAAAATCAATAATAAAAAAAATTGGACGAAAGGCAGGAAAGTATCAATTTTAAAGTTTGAAGGTGGAACATGTCATTATGGTAAAGTATGCTGGATACAACCTCCATTTTTTATTAATTTTTGGTTTGGGGTTTATGCTATAATCATTAATGGGCCGATTTTTTTGCAGCTAAGTCCGCCGCGATTGCTATGTCTTGTGAATGCGGAGAACAAATGCAAGTCTAATGTCTCGGGCCTTGTGGCCATGTTGCAAATAAAGAGGGGGCAGTGGAAATAGCCCACATATTTTGGGCTATAAATAAAATGGACTGTGCGAGGTCTCACTGGAACATATCCAATGAAAAATAAAAAATAATAAAATTTTATAAAAATTATATTTTTGATAGACTAATCCATCAAAAAGCTTATGGATATACAATCCATCATGTTTTGGCTCATGCCTTGAGCCTTGAAAATTCATAGATTGATGTACTGTATTTTACGATGTTGATACAATGTAATCTATGATATGATAGACCACACTAATTTTGTTTTGGTTCTATATGATCCATTATTAATGTTATTAAGTTATATACGTTTTTCTCTTCTTTCAATATTTCTTTTCAATAGATGCTTTTGTTGTTTAGGTTGCACTTATACTTTGTCACATATGTTGGTTGTCTTCGAAGGATTACCATTCTGAAAAACAAGGCATTTAACTAAGATAAAATTAAGCAAGGAAAATCGATTATTAAAATGTTAAGATTTTTGAAGGAGAAATGTTGTAATTGATGAGTCCAATAATATTATAGATTTTTTGAAGACGTTGAGCTTGAGGAGATGAGAGTGTGAGAAAAAGGTGAAGAGCAATTGAAGTTTCTTTTGAAGGGGAATTTTTAGCGATTTAAAAAAAGAAGTATAAGTAATTAAATAAAAGTTAAAATTTCTATTTCAATTAATAAAAACATTCTTATCTTTTCACGTACTCTTTCATAAAATTTAATAGGCTTCTTTAACAGAATTCATGTATGAGTGAACAAATAAACTTCTCAAACTTAAAAGATAGAGAAATTTTTGATTTATTGAAATTCGAATGGGAAATGGTCATTTGACCTGATTGTTAGGCCTAAAAAAATAAATTTTTGGCCAAACAAATATTGAGCTTCGGACGGGTTCAGGCAAAAAAATTTGTCAATTATATTATTAGATTTAAGTTTGAATAGATATTGCTCAAGTCGAAGACCTCAGTAGAACCCAAAAAATTTAATGTTTGTTATTTTATATTAATATTTTATTTATATAGTATTTGTTAATTTGCTTCACCTTTAAAATAAAATAATTTTGAAATACATTTAAATGTTACATACACATGTTTAACAAAATCTAAATCTTTTAATTTTTTAAGTTGAACTTTATGTAATTGGCTAAGAAGTTATTTAATAGAAGTTAAGAAATTATTAAAGCTAATTTGTATATTTTTTTATAATATTTAAATTTGGCTATCAAATAACTTAAAAAATTTAGCCATGCGATCATGTAATTGACAAAAGATAATGAATCACGGTAGCAATGATATTGGAAGTGCATGATCATGATAGTGATAGGGTGGTATCGGTGGTAGTGATAGTAATTCTTTGCTTTCATCATTCATTTCAAATGAAAAATAAAGTAGTAGAAAAGCAAATATCATGTTTTACAGTAGAAAAAAGAAGAGGAAAGTCGGCATTGTTGCCGCTGCCATGTCAAAGTTACATATCTAAGCAATAAAGAGGAGTATATCATTTTCAAAGTCAGAGAATGAAAAAGGCATCAAAATTACAAACTTGGATACAAAACTCTGAATCCTCCGTCCCTCCATTATAACAAATCACAAGGACTTAGAGGGCCGAAAGAATCCTAGTGAAGGTGACACAGACATTGTATGGTTGTTGGTCTCACAGTTTTAAGGTAAAAAAGTAGCATAGGAACACTTGTAACCACCAAAATCTTATCTATTGTATTTTGTTAACTGGCTACAACTTCTTTCCGATAGATTACTTTATTGAAATAATTTTTTTAATTTTTTCCATAAAAAGACACAAAATTTAAGTATTTTTTTAGTAAAGATATGGAAAATATATAATTAGGATGAAAGGAAAAATAATTATGGGACTATGCTAACATTTTAATTGGAAATATTTTATTTCCGATAAAACAATGAAACGTGAAGCACGTACGGGGCATTGCTGCTTAATTGGATGCAATTGGTGAATGCAGTGCAGCATCTGGCTATAAATACGGTAGCCAGTATTGAATTTAAACAAGCAAAAGAAGAAGAAACAAGAGGGAAAGAGTGAAAGCAGAAGAGATACAGAAATCATGGAAGTGGTTCAAGTTCTTCACATGAATGGAGGAGTTGGAGAAACCAGCTATGCCAACAATTCTTTAGTTCAGGTATATTAATATTAATGCATAGTAGATTTTATTATTTGATCAAAGAATAATACGTTGATCTTCTTCTTGGAACAGAAAAAAGTAATAACCATGACGAAACCCATCAGGGAGGAGACCATAACCAAACTCTACTCAACAAGTTTCCCAACCAAACTAGTTATTGCAGACTTGGGTTGTTCTTCAGGACCAAACACTTTGCTCGTGGTATCTGAATTTATCGATATAGTGAGCAATATCTGCAAAAAGCTGGGATATCAACCACCGGAATTTCAAGTGTTCTTCAATGACCTTCCAGGGAATGATTTCAATACCATATTCAGGTCTTTGCCAAGAGTTCAAGAAAGACTCAGAAAACAGATGGGCTGTGGTGGTGGTGGTGGTCACTGTTTCTTCACAGGAGCTCCTGGCTCGTTCTATGGCAGGCTTTTCCCCAGTAAGAGTGTCAATTTTTTCCACTCTTCATATAGTCTCCACTGGCTATCTCAGGTGAGGTCGTTGTTTTCAGATAATCACATCATGTTCATAATTGTATATTAATTAAGAGTGATGAGTTTACTGATGATTTTCTGTTAACAGGTCCCTGAAGGGCTTGAGAGTAACAAAGGAAAAATTTACATAGCAAGTACAAGTCCACCATGTATGCTTAAAGCTTATTATAAGCAATTCCAATCAGATATTTCATTGTTTTTAAAGTGTCGTTCAGAAGAATTGGTAGCAGGAGGGCGTATGGTTTTAACATTCCTGGGAAGAAGAAGCGACGATCCCGCAAGCAAAGAATGTTGTTACATTTATGAACTTTTGGCAAATGGCTCTCAATGAAATGGCATCAGAGGTAAGTATAGACACAAGGTCCCTTCTTCGAATTCACAAGCTTTTCAAGCAATAATATAGGACGTTGAACTGTATGTGCAGGGAACTATACAAGAAGAGGAAGTGGATTCTTTCAACATTCCACTCTATTCACCATCACCAAGTAAGATAAAAATTTGAAGTCATGAAAGAAGGATCATTTGGGATTGATAGGATTGAGGTTACCGAAGTAAACTGAAACGCATGTAACAGCGAATATAGCGAAGATTGTGTGTCACAATTACAGTTACACGATAGAGGATACAATGTGGAATAGCATGTCAGAACTGTGTCTGAACCTTTGTTTGTTAGTCACTTTGACGAAACAATAATTGATGAACCTTTCAACAAGTTTCGAAAAATAGTTGCCGATCACATGGCCAAGGAAAAAACTGAATTTGTCAATGTCACAATTTCCCTCATGAAAAGTGAATGATAAATGACCAACTCCACTATGTTTTTTGAAATAAAAGTTAGCATGCATCATGAATAATGCAATGCAATGCACTGCTTTACTAATTGTAGGACATCTGGTCCAATGTGATTGGCTGTGTTTTTGTCTTGTGTTTAAGTTTCGTAATTAATAATATTCATTAATAATATTCAGTTTATCTTTCTTAATTTTTCTCCCACCATAATAAATACTTTTAGGTTCGTAGTCATGTTTTTTCGTAAAATCATCATCACCTTCATCAACAATATCTTCTTCATTCTCGCTATCTTGAAACCTTAAAAGATAGTAAATTTTCAAGTGATTGTAACACGCTATCATATTAAAACTAATCTATGCAGATAATTCTATTTTAGAGCTTAATATAGACGTACATAACACAGTTTGATGACGGCATGCTCATCAGTTTCCCTAACGGGTTTTCTAATTATTTATTGACCAAAAATTAATATATTATCATATTGGGTCCCAATCCTTTCCCTGATTTCTCACACGACTCATCTCTCATTTTCTTCGTTTTGGCGGTTGTGAGTTTTATAATCTCTGTCGCAAGCCATTGAGTGCCATGATATGCAACATATCAGCTTTGGCTTCTAGCCAAGGCATGCAGCCTGGCCATGACCAAGCTAAGTCATATTGAGTTATATATGTTGTAGCCATATAACCACTAGAGCTATTTCCACCTATTGGGTTTGATTAATCTATGACAGATCGAATCGATCCATATTATAAATTAAACAGCCTCAAACAGTTGCAGGTAGTAAGAACATATATTACATTTCAAAATTGTCACAAGAAATGTGCTTATTTTCCAAAATACGCAAAGGTTCTCACTGCTTCCCCATGACCTCCACAAATATACAGTACTCACAAAAGGCAGTAAAAAAGGCAAAGTGTGTTCTGAAAATTCCTTTCCACAATTCTAATGCTTCCAATCAAACTCAGACAGATTCAACATCACTTAAGTATGTGATTCATTACTATTTTTAATTTATGGTCGGATTTTACATTTTCAAACAATGGTTTTTGAGTTAGGTTGGATTGTGCTACCTTGTGAATTATTGTTCTTGGGTGATTAATTTCTTTAAGTTTAGAATTCTAGATTCAAATAAATTAGAGGAAATTTCGTAAAAATTCAAGTTGTTGTACATGAACCAATTCGTGCAAATTTCCAAAATTTGTTGCCTAAAAAGTGTTAGGATGTTGAATGGGAATTTTTTAATTTCTTTTTCACATAATCTTGTTGGAATCAACGATATTTAAAACTAAAAATTTGAAGGTTTTATTACAATTTCATTAAATTCTAATAACTTTTAAGTTAAAGATCGATATATCTATGATTGTCAGCTCATACTGAACAAAAGTCCTATAAATTTTGGTTTGATTGATAGTTGAAATCAGTAAATTAATATTTTACATTTTTATGGTTTTTTAATTATATCGAGTAATAATTAGGTAAAAAAAACTTGATAATCCAACCAATTTTGGAAATGGGTGGTCCAAACCTATTGGTTAATGGGTCAACCGAACCGCTTTTTTGGGTGACCTGAATCGCATGCCCTCTGGGTCCATTGACCGGTCTAAGGTCAATCAAGAGCCAACCTCCTCCGAATGTGTGATGACACATGAAGCATGGTCTTGGCCAGTAGCGGATGCATGGACCATTTCAACATGTGACAGTGCATGCGATACTTTTTTGGCACGTGAGACTTTGTTTTAGTGCGTAAGAATGCATGAAACACTTCTGCTAGCAAGTGACAGTGTGTTAGCACTCAAAACAATGTGTGGACTCAAATCTAGTGGATTTTACAGGATATGTAGGCATGACCCCTTTTTTGACGGCCAAATTCTTAAATAACAAAACCTTGTTCAAAATGTTTTAAAAAATCAAATACTCACCTTCTTTTCAAATTTTTTAACATTTTATAATAAATAAAAAAAATACCCTCTATAAAAAATAAATAATATTAATACTAAAATAAAATTTAACTAAAATCAAATTAAAATATAAATAAAAATTTAAAATTTTTTATAATTATTTTATATTTTAAAATATTTTATAAAGTTAATTTTATTATTTATTATATTTAAATTTTTTATTTAAAAAGACAAAATTGTCTCTTTTACTGTTAAAGTTAAATTTAATGGTTAATTAACTTTGGTCAACAAATAGACATTTGATTTTTTAAAACTTTTTAGGTGGGAATTAGTCATTTGGCCGTTTTTAACTCATGTAAACATAATGATATTTTCGAACACATATTTTAAATCAAGTCATGCTATAACATGTTAATTTGTTTCATTTGTATTATTATGCACGAAAATTTTATTTTAATCCATTTTCATGTGTAGGATGAATATGTTGACTAAAGATATGTAACATATTCTTAATAAAAAAAAAAATGATAGTTGGCACTCTTGAGTCTATGTCCATCTATTGGACTCTTGTAATAAACAATTTTGTTAGAGATAAAAATGTAAAATCATTTTGAAATTATTCGAATGGATTACAGTCTACTGAAAAGTGATACATTATAATGAACATAAAAAAATTCACCACTTTATCTTTTTTTTTCAAATTAACGAAATGCGAGGCATGTAGGTTATCATAATGATTATAGGAACAATATTATAGATAAAGTGACTCAAAGAATTATAGATGATGAAATGATCTTTTTTAATATTGATAGAAGAATTGACAATAAATATGAAAAACCATTGACAAATAAATTGTTCTATTTTTAATGACTACAAGCTTCGAAATGGTCCTAGTCATGATAAAAATAATTAGATTTCCCGTGTATAGTTTTACATATCTTTTGTGAATATTATTGGATGGTATACATATAAAATTTAGGAAATATTGTAAATACAGTTGTATGCTTCTGCCTATAAGTAGGCTTTGTACTTATCTTCACATATCATTGAGAAATATTCATTCCAAAATTCTATAATTATCAGCAATTCCAAGCAGACTTTTCATTGTTTGAAGTGTCATTGAGAAGAATTGGTAGCAGGAGGGCATATGGTTTTAACATTCCTGGGAAGGAGTGATGATCCCTCAAGCGAAAAATGTTGTTATATTTGGGAACTTTTGGCAATGGCTGTCAATGAAATGGCATCAGATGTAAGTATAGAAACAAGTACACCTTATTCAAAGTCACAAGCTTTTCAAGCAATAATATAGGACACTGAACTATATATGCAGGGAACTATACAAGAAGAGAAAGTGGATTCTTTCAACATTCCACAATATACACCATCACCAATGAAATAACATGTGAAGTTATGAAAGAAGGATCATTTGAGATTGATCGGATTGAGGTAACGGAAGTAAATTGGAAGGCATATAGCTACGAATTTAATGGAGGCAATGTGTCTCAGCCACAGTAACAAGATGCAGGATACAATATGGCACAGTGTATCAGAGCTGTGGTCACTTTGGTGAGGCAATAATTGATAAAGTTTTTAGTAAGTATAGGAAAATAGTTGCCGATGGAATGGCTAAAAAGAAGACTGAATTTGTCAATGTCACAACTATATATATATATATATAATTTCTTTGTCATAGAGGCAATCTAATTGATGAAAATTGTTTTCTTAAGAGCCAGATGCTCAACAGTCAACCACAAGTTTTGTGTACATTGTGATATCGACGACCCTTTTAGATATGACTTGGAAGAACGGATAATATTATTAAGATTGTTTATAAATTGAACCAACTAAAATTTGGTAAGAGGTTGGACTCAAACAAACTTGGATAGTTCATATATTTCTCAAACTAAAGCTGAGGCTTAAAAAATTAAGTGACTCGAGTCTGAGCTCATTCTTTGGATAAGCCAAAACAAGTTGCTTGCAAGTCGCTCATTGCGGCTTCAAAATGATTTTTTTTTGTGCTTCTAGATTTAAACTATAACATAGCTTTGCAATCTATTGCATAAATACTAACAATCTTAAACAAGTTGAACTCAAACTCGTTGAGAGATTCAGTTCAATTTGATACATAATAACAAGCTTAAAAGAGTTGAGTTCGTATTGTTAATTAATTCTCAAGCTCGAACTTGAATAAATATTTTTTAGTCTAGCCAAACTCGAACTCAAACTCAAACTCGTCTCTTTATTAATTGGCTCAATGTGAACTTTTTCACAATTTATCTTTGCTCAAAACGATTTTTTTTTTTTTTTTTTTTTTGTGTTTTTGGGTTGCTTGTATGTCATTGGGATCCCAATTCACCTAAAAAAATTCTGAACGATCCTTGTTTCTAAATAAAATCTTTTTTTGTGGGATAGCAAAGCACCTTGGCCAGATTGCAGGATAAGGAAAAGGTACTGTATAATGCTTATGGATGGCTAAGGGATTCCTCCTACAAAATGTTAGTATGAATTACTTTGAAACCTTCGACCTTGTTGTCAAGTATAACACCATCAGACTTATCTTAAGCCTAACAACATCTATTTAGTAGGAGAAAAGACAGATTGACATTAACAATGTTTTCCTAGATGGTGAGCTTTCAAAAGATGGATTTCAAAGTATTGAACATCTTAAATACTTATCCAAAGCAAGCTCGAAGTCTGGTTGGAAGAAGCTCTCATTATTTGGGGATTCCATAGCTTTAAAAATGATAATCTCTCTTCTGCCTGCATAATCATCACAGAAAGCTTTGGTTCTCTTATCAATCAAACAGTGATTAGCCTCAAACACAAATTTTCACTAAAAAACCTAGGAGAGTTGTCTTACTTCCTAAGCATCAAAGTGACCAAACAAGGGACCTCTCTCCATCTATCATATAGAAAATATATCCAAGAAACCTTGGCAAGGTCTCAAATGCACCAAAGTAAAACTTGTTCCACTCTTATGATCACGAGACACAATATTACCAAAAAGGTAGAAAGTTTGCTCTTAAATCACTCATGTCATTACTAGAACTAACATAGCCTACTCAGTAAACAAACCATGTCATTCACTTAGCAACCTATTAAGAATCACTGATAAGGTGTCAAAAGCATCTTAAAGGACTTAAGAATGACACTTAAATTTGGTTTGTTGTACACAATAGAGGGTAAAATTGATATGAATCCATCAAATTGACTAAATTTGCATTCAAAGTTGAAATTGGTCTCTAATCACTTTTAGTATTTAATACAATACTTTCAACCATTATCAAATTCAAACTATTCATTTTTATCACCAAATCATTCAATAAAGTAACACTACACCAAAATTAAACAAACGAGAGCATGCATTATAAGTTCTATAAGTTCAATTAAGATATTTTAACATGTACTATATACAATACTTACTAGATTAGACAAATAATGCTCTAAGCATAAAAGCAAAGCCACCAATTTGGAAATCTATTACCAAACTTTTGGCTAAAACTTGGATAAAAGAAAAACAATTCAATTCAATAGACAAAACTCAAGAACCAAAAAAAGAGACATTTTTTTTCATATTCCTCAAAACAAATTTTTACAACATTTTCATGTCTTTTTTTATAGTCTTTCTCAAGGTATGACCAAACTTCTACATATCAAATACAAGTATATGTATTAATATTACAAAATAACACAAAATTTCTAAGTCATTAAAATTAAAAATTAGCCCATATTTCATTAATTATAAATCATATTACTTTTCCTTAAATTAAGAAATCATGTTCTCTTGATTTTACAATTGTATATCCTCTATCTTTTGAATCAAATTGAAACCAAATTTGATAAATAGGTCTAATTATCCTTGATAAACATAAGTTGGGCTTAAATAGCCTAATGTGAGCTCTTTTTAGACCAATTTGTTGACTTAGATTATTTGTTTACATGTTTACTTTGTTTGGATCATGAACTTCACATCTTGGACTCTTTTGGTTTTTAATTTCATTTAATGAATATGAAGAAGTGTAAGGCCGCTGGAATGGGCTGGATTCACATCAGTTAAGGCTTTAATTTTTTTAAAATGAAAATAAAGATTTAAGTGATAAACTATTAAGTTGGTTATCGAATTTTATTTTGTTTATATTTTTAGGAGTAAGTAATTTAATCTTATAATATACATTTTGTAAGGCGACAAAAATATTTTCTAATCATCAAAATTAAAGTTGGACTTTTAGAAAAAGCAGAAAAATTGACTTTTCAATTCAATAAGATAATCTTTTTTTTATTAGCATATTCATATAAATTGATATATTTAATGTTATTGCATGTCTATTCATCTGCAAAAGAGATCACTAAGCCCTTTCTTCACCTTGATTCTTCTCCTCCCTCATAAGTAGTCTACATCTTGTATCATGGTGACTTTGAATAACATCTATCCACAGAGCTAACCAAGAAATAAATAATCACTTTCTACCCTCCAAAAGTTCGGTTCTTCTGATACATAATAATTCGCAGCCAGGTAAGTGCAACGTCTTAATGCGTGTTTGACAAGAAGTTACGCATGCACTACCACCTCAGTGCCCAAATTAATTAACTATTTTATTCAGATCCAACCAATTGTGCGCATGCTTATGCATTGACGAAGTGGACTCTTGTTAGTGTAGTATTAAAAGGAAAAAACTATATATTAATAATAAGAAGAAAAAGAAGAAGAAGAGAAGAAACAACACTGAATCAAAAGTAAAAATGGAGAAGATGTTTTGATATGCATGTCAAAAAATTATAAGGAAGAAAGAGAGCATGGATGGAGCCCAGGAAGCAGTCACGTTATGTTCAGCTTTTGAAAAAATGAAGAAGAAGAATAACTTTAATTCTCAATGGAGGAGAGGAAGAATGAGGATTAGTTTGAAAGGGATAAATCAGTGAGAATAACTTCTCAGATTAACCTTTTTTCGCCGAGGATGCTATCTCCATGTTCTTCACGGTTTTGGACTCCTTTCCATAGCCAACGGACAGGTGATTCTCAATGCACCAATTGTGACACAGCCTCCATATCATTAGCCATGAATTGTACCTGCAAAATAGCCACACGTTAGAGTAAAGAGGTCCCTCATCTCTCTCCATGCACCTGGACCTGATTCTAAAAAATGCAATTGGGCAGTCCCCAAACCGAAGCAATTCTGCTATTCTCTGTGGTGTCCTTGACGCACCACTGATATAATTAACTATGCTTCTAGCATCCTTGTGCTCATTTGTAAAGAACCCTATTATTCCTCACCCTCCAAACCATATAGATAGTAGCACCAAAGCAAAGTTTACTCAAAGTTTGTCTAAGGTCATTGCTTTTCCAATCATTCACAAGATTGTCAATATAATTCTTCCAAGGAATAGCTCTATAGCTATATGAGCACAGCCCTATAATAATCCCTCCATATATTCTCGGTGGTTTCACAAGCAAAGAAAAGGTGGTCCTCATTTTCCTCATGGGAATCACACAAGCAACAAGTAGCATTAGTGCCACCATACCTTGTTAGTTTGTTCTTCGTCGGGGAGTCTACCTCTAATCACCCAGCAAGCACCAAGATCATGGCATGCCTAGGTATGTTTTTCTTGAACCAAATTGGTTCGCTCCATAAAGCCCTCTGTTTTCTTTGTTCTCACCTCTCGCCAAGCCGAATTTGTTTTAAATTTTTCATTCCCTATGGGAAGCCACACCACCCTATCGATGCCTCCCCTAGGTTTATTATCCACAGTAACCTTCATCTCTAAGAGAGCCCCAGAGCTAGCCCTAGGCCAACTCCAATCATCACCATGCACAATCTTACTAACTTTGGCATCAAAACCAATGCCCGAGCCATAAGTATTGTGCCAACCATATTTTTTTCCACAAGAGGTCCGTTAGGTGTCAATTTTCATGCCAAAATGAAGTGCTCTCTCCATTAACGACCATAGATTTGATTTTCAATCTCACTTCACCTCTTGTCTTAATAACGTTTTTCCAATTCCAAGAGAAATTTTGGGGTGTATTAACCTCCCAAATATTTTTCCCCCTAAGGAGATTTTCCTTAGTCCATTTAACCCAGGCGCTTCACGGTTGAGAACGATTCTAAGGGTGTCTAATCATGTTCACCAACCTACTATATTTAACCAAGTCTTTAGCATATAATGAATAAAATAATTTTATCCAGTGAAAATCTTCATTCATTATAATTTAAAGAGGGAAAGATCGGTCTTCTCATTCAAACAAATTTCAAAAAACCCATGAATTAAGAAGGTATAACACAACAGTAATCCTTAACCTGACAATAATTCAATTTAGTGTTTTATAACAAATGTGATGATCCTTAGATATTTGAGATTATTTTGTTCAAACAAATTTATCTTACATGAATGTGAAGTAATTATAAGGAATAAAGAAAGCATGGATGGGGCCCAGGAAACAGTCACGTTTTTTTCAGTTTTTGAAAAATGAACAAGAAGAATAACTTTAATTTGCAGTAGAGGTGACGGAGAATGAGGATCGGTTTGAAAGGGATAACTCAGTGAAAGAAATTTTCACCCATGATAGGAATGAGAATTCCACAACCAGTCACACTGCAAAGCAAACACGCATAATTGCTAGAGCATTATATGGGGGGAAGCAATAAAGATAAAGCTAAAGACTAACATCATCATCATTCATAATGGATCATCCACAAACTTCCTTTTTTTTTTTCTTTTTTTTTAGTTCACCTCTTTGTGCGGTGTAGAGGCCGTACTGGTTGTAATGGACACTGACAGACTCCAAACTCGATGACTTTACAGAAAATAAGCTATACCGCAAGATTAATATTGAATAATTTACAGAATAAACAAAGTACTGTATAAACTTCTGTTGGCCATTGTAAAACTGGGAAATAAAGAGACGTTTTGTACGAAAAAGAGCATAAAAATATATGTGATGCGATAGCTAGTATCACAATACAAAAAGATTATAATCAAATTTATTTATTATATATAAATTTAATCATCATAATAAACTTGTTTATATAATTATATATATATTTAATCTATTACTAAAAAAGTGTATATAAATAGTTATTATTTCTTGGTATATTTATCCTAATATTGAACTATAATTTGATAGATTTTAATTTTTTTTAAATGAAATCAGTTTTTATTTTGTAGAGATATAATTACTGTTTTATTCATTGTTAAATGCTTCGACACAAAGTAAGCTCTCCAGAATACGATGGATGCAAAAATGGCTAAAAAAGCACGAAAGAGAAAGTATTTAAGAAAAATAATTTAGTAATTTATACATATTTAAATTTTGATTAATAAAAGTGTTATTTTATGACTTATGACTTAAATGGGTTCTAAAAAAATAAAGAATAATATTGACTTATTCTCTCGCTTCAAATTGTTGGTTTGGTTTGAAAATTATATTGATGTGTAGTGATATGATGATAAAAAGTAAATAATGGGCTACAAAGAGTGGCAGTACTTGGGTTGTTTTTAGCCAATAAGTGATAGTTGAGAGTTTGCTATGTTAAGTGTATTTATAGTATTAAGTTGGGTATAAATAGAGATGTATTTAATCTTATTTTAAGATCAATGAATTATATAATATATCATAATTAGTATTTAATAATAATCTTTAAGTACACATAGATGGATATTTATTACATTATTTGATGAAATAGGAGCAATTTATAGATTTTAGACATTAATTGGTAATCCTAGATGTATGATGTCCTGCTATAGTAGCAGTGGTGATTCAACTAGTTGTTTGGTTTAATCTAAGTTAAAAGATTAATTTATTAATATTGTTGCATTAAGATTTGTCTCATCAATAATTCTTAATTCTTTTATATTCAAACGATTTTTTTTAATAATCTTTCTTTATCTTTAACAATTCTTCTAAATTTAAATGATTCTTCTCTTTTGGTGAATTTTTTTCTTTTTATTCTTTAATATCCCTTTTTCTTCAACAATACATTTTACTAATGAGTAAGTCGAATTCAATTTTGAAATAATCATTATAAACTTAAACTAATCTCCAAACTGGCTCTTAACTTGCCCACACTTGAAGCCACTGTTGTATAGTATATAAATGAGACGGAAAGTAAAAAACGAAGACATTGATTTGATAAACTGAAAGATATGCATACCTAGCAAGTGGAAAAAGTAGAGACCAGAATGCAAAGGAATAGAAGACACCACTGACAACTTTGAATAACCCAACGCTCCTTTTCTAGTTTTCATCATTCACTTAACTCCATAAAATGGCCAACACCATCACTCACGGAACTCATGATAACCAACTCGCTATATATGCATATCATAATATTTCTAACTTTAAATTTCTTATCTAGATATGTATGCCATATTTTATCATTTAACTATTGTTTATTCTTTTACTGTGTATATCTTTTGGTTTGCTGTTAATGGAATCAAGCACAGCTCTGGATGGTTTCTTTCCTATTTTGAGGGTGGGGGAGGCAAGTAAACATGTATGTTGATAGAAATGAGGGGCCATGCATTTTATATCTTACTACAGTCATTTGCCAACCGTAGTATATGTTGATATTTGGATGGTATTTTCTTAGTAACAACAGTCGTTTCTATTTCCTTTAATTGCCCTATCCTTTATCTTTTTTTTTATTGCCCATGCATATCAATCAAACTTGATGAATAACTTCAGAATCTCACTAGCAAATTAAGCATTTGTTATTGAAAATCTTCATGAGTCATTAATTTTTAGTTTAGTACTAATAACTTTTATCAACTTATAAAGTTCTAGCTTTATGTAGTGAGTGTGCCACAAATCGTGAAAAGTGGAGACTTGTTAGTGATCGGATGGATTGGAATCTGACCAAGAGAAGCGCAACTAAATTCTGAACTTTATGTTGTTCATTTTTGGCCACCCAATACTGTATACGCATCATGCCACGCAAAATCAAATGTCATTTGAACTGCCATGATAAGTAATATATATTAAGAAAAACCCCCATGAAGCCAAAAAAGTATACCATTCCATCACTGAATTTTCCCTTTAAAAGGAGACTTATAAACACAACAACGACTTAGCCAAAGAAAGCTTCAAACCAGTTAACATGGATGTGGAGAAACTCTTTCATATGACAGAAGGGGCTGGCCCTTCTAGCTATACTAAAAATTCATTCCTTCAGGTTTCATCATCTTCTCCCTCTCTAATTTTTAACTTCTTTTGATAAATATTTTGTTTTTTCCTTTTTTTTTTTTTTTTTTTGGGTCATTGCATGAATGTCTTTGTCTATCAAGAGTACCTGCTATTTTGTGACGGTTTCTTCGTTTCTTCCGACAGAAGAAGGCATCGGATATGGTGAAGAACATAACCCTAGAAACATTACAACAACTTTATCTTGAAATAACTGCAAAGACTTTATGCATAGCTGATTTGGGTTGTTCTTCTGGATTTAACACGCTAGAAATGATCAAAGATATTGTTGAAACTGTTGAAAGAACCTGTCGTAATATCTTGCGTTCAGACCCAGAGTTTCACGTGCACCTTAACGATCTTTCAACAAATGACTTCAACACGATCTTTAAGGCCTTGCCCGATTTTTACAGAGAGCTTAGGAAAGAAAGAAGTGGCGGACGACCCCATATATATATTGGAGGTTATCCAGGATCCTTTTATGGAAGACTTTTTCCCAACAAGTCCTTGCATTTTATCTATTCATCTTACAGTGTTCACTGGCTATCAAAGGTCAGATTTTTTTCCTTTGATTTTATCACTACTCCTTTACTTCCAAATGACTTTATAAGCATGATATGAAAGCACTTAACTTCTTAATTTTTATATACTGTAATTAAATCATACAAAACAACTCAGGATCAAGCATCATATAATTGTCAAAATGCATGTAACAAAAGCAGGTTCCTCCAGCTCTTTACAACGAGCATGGCGATTCAGTAAACAAAGGCAACATTTACATCTCTGAATTTAGCTCTCCTCTGGTGATAAAAGCATATTTCAATCAATTTCAAGAGGATTTCTCCACGTTCCTTAGATCAAGGTCCGAAGAATTAGTCGTTGGAGGGCGAATGGTGCTTATCTTGTTAGGAAGAAAAGGTCCTGATCATGTTGACAGGGGCAACTCATACTTCTGGGAACTTCTCTCACGATCCCTAGCGGTCTTAGCTTCTCAGGTTCTCATAAAGTTTCATTAAGTCTCAAACTACATGTGTGTATATGTTACTGTTGCTCTTTATGCCCGTTACAATTGTGCAAATTTTTTTCTTTTTTAAATTTAGGGAGTAATAGAGAAAGAAAAGCTCGATTCTTACGAAGTGAACTTTTATGCACCATCAAAAGAAGAAATAGATGAGGAAGTGAGAAGAGAAGGATCGTTCAAACTAGACCAGCTTGAGATGTTTCAAATAAAGAAGGAAGATTACGGCGAGCGATGTGGCTCTGCGGTTGCAGTGACAGTTAGGGCTATTCAAGAATCAATGATCCGTTACCATTTTGGTGTAGGAGAAGCGATTATGGACTCTTTGTTTGAGAATTACGGCAGAATGGTTGATGAAGAAATGAACAAAGAAGAAATTAAGCCCTGGACTTTCATCCTAGTTCTAAGAAAGTTATAGGTTATTCAAAATGTGACTTGAATTATATATTTTAGGAGTTTATTATCGTGATGAAGCAGTCAATATTTATATGAATTTCCAATCAGGTTTACCCGTCTAATCAAGAATTCTTTTTTTTGTCTAATCGTGCTTAATTCGATCATATCAAACAGAAGAAAAAAAAAAACTTCAAATATATTGACGGAGCCTATAACCATATACATTTAGAGAAACTTTCATCCAGAACCGTCTTCTAATTTGATTTATGCTTTCAAAACATGATTAAATTTGGCCGAAATGACATGTAATTGGCAAGATCTTTCTTCTAATTAACCAAGTGCATATATGTTCTACATTCAAAAGGCCAATTGATTTTTGTTTCCTGAAAATTGAAACTTCAGACAATTTTTCGATTTCATATTTACCCCAAAGGAAGAAAAAAAATTTTTCAAAAGGATTTCAGAAAACAATCCAGAACACGAAAAGAAATTGAGAAAAAAAAATTATATGGTATAAAAAAGGGACATATCGATGCAACGAGACAAGATAATCTTTGGTGGACCTTAGAAGAGATCATAGTGCGGGTTGAAAATGAGTTTGGATTAGGCGGGCCCGGGAAGAAAACGGTGAGGGTCCGATTGTTCTACGCTAAAATATGTGTTAAGGGTAATTAATCAAAGGGAGAATGATTATTTCCATTTGAATTATATCGAATGATAAGTTTTCATTTTTAAAGTTAAAAAATGATTAATTCCTATCTTTATTAGCTTCTGTTAAAAAATTCTAATATATTTTAAGAGTAAACTCTCAGAAAAGCCGAAAATATACTTATAAATGAAAAGATGAAAATGTTTATTAAAAAAAGAAAAAGATAAAAATGCTTTTTTACAATTGATTTACTAGACTTGGTAGTTTGCGCAATTAGTTCATGTTTATGTTGTGTCAACTTGGGTTTAATATTGAACATCCTTAATATTAATTCGATCCGAAATAAAATTGTCTCTTTGTATTTATATCATAAATCAAATCTAAATATTTCAAATTAACCTAATCTAACTTAAATTAATTCAAACTATGTAACAAATATTATCGTGTCAAAACTCGATATGTAATAACATGATTTATTATTAAACATAATACTTTGTTAAATAATAAGTAATAACACGATTTTATACAAAATAATACACGAAAAGACTTGGTATACAATGACCATAAAATAAAAACAATTATTTACATACAGACGTAATAGTGAGTCATATTAAACTAAATTTGGTATAATCTACATTGCTCATAAGTTATATCATGTCAAGACTCATCAATTAATGGGTTTTGTGAGTTAGATTAACCCGTTAACATGCCAAGACTTAAGATATGGCCCAAACCCGTCTATATCGTGTCTTCATAGGTTGACTTATGTGTTTTTGCAGATTGACTAATAATTTTATTTTTTTATTATAATTTGTAATTTTTTTAATTGTTTATTATCTCTTATAGTTTTGTTGGGTTGCTTTACAAACAAGCCTTGTCCTAAGGTCTCTAACATAACCCGCATGTCCCACTAGTCTCACACGACCTACAAAATTGTGGGTTGTGATGAAAATAAAGGATCCCAACCAAGACAATTCTTCTATTATGTGTGTTATGTAAGTTGAGATAACCACATAACAAAATTAAGAAACATAAAAGACATTATTATAAAAGAAGCATGTAATAAAATTAATCTAATTTGGTAATATCAATTACTAAAACAGGTGGATGATGCAAATTTGGTATTTAATAAAGCAACATTGATTCCATGATGAATTTGAATTAGAGAAGAAAGATTTTATAGATTGAAAAATTTTATGTCGAATAAAAAAAAATAATTAATATTAGTAATCTTTGTATTGTTATTATGTTATACAATATTTTTTAAAAATTTTTTAATTAATTCAAATTGATTTCGTATCAATCATAACCTGCCTTGATTTTGTTTAAGTTAATTGTAATCCAATTTGAACTTTTTTTTGTGTCTAAAATCATAACTTAAACCTTACTTTTTTCATATTGTATCATAGTATATCAAATTACTAGGTCACTATCAAATTTTGTAAGGTTTACAATTTCCAATTCTTTCACCATTTGTCCCTAATCCTTATCACCACCACTGTTGAAAGGCACCAACAACACTCATATTATCAGTAATTCCACCACCACTATTACTAGAATACTATGTTAAATTGAATTGTTTTAATCGATGTGATTTTTAACTTAACCAGCATAAAAATATTCTCAACCGTTTCTGTCAAAATTCATTAGCGTCATTAAATTTATTTTCTTTATTATTTGTTAATTGAAATTGATTTAAATTAAAAATAAAAATATTTAATAAAAATTTTGAGAATGAAGTGTTATTGAAATATGTAGTTGTTTAAACCTAATAAAGAGCGAGACTTTGTCAGTTTTATCAAGAACTTTTGGTTGGGATCATTTGGCCTTGTTTAATTAATGAAATCACAGGCTTTTTAGGTTTCGAATATGAGATTTATACATACAGAAAACTGACTAAACATAGTGTCATTGATGCATATGAACAATCGTTTGTGTTTTCAACGATAAGCTCTGTTGATTCGGCTTATTAAGTATTGTTTTTCAAAATCTGGACGAGATGGGGACTTCTCATCTATTATTTATGTGTTGTCACCACTCGTTGTATCTAAAAGTGCCCCTGTTGAGCTTGAGCTGGAGAGTAAATCAAAAGTTATTAATTACTAAACACATTTAAGGCACTAATTGTTGGGTATGGAACAAGATAGTTTGATGCAAGGTGAAAGAGTATTTATATCAATGCCAAGGTTTTTTTCATAACAATATCTTTTGTAATGGTTTTGCAGATAATGGGATTGTCCCATGCCCCTTCATGCTAATTGCACATGCATGTTTTCACAGCTTTATGTTATATTCTGAGTTGTGTTTAAAATTTCGGGTGTGGAAATTTCATTAATCAAAACTTTTGTAGGATAGTGAGATTAACGAGAAAAAAGCAAAAATACGAGATTTAAGATATAAAATTTCTTCATTTTATCTGTGTGAAACATTATTAAATATAATAGTTTTTCTTTCATTATGATAAGTGTTTTTGTATGTCACTCATTTACATGATTATGTTAAAAAAAAAAACAAAAAACCTTTTTAAGAAGTTTATGAAAATAATGATAGGTCAAAGATCTAACACAATTACGTGCATGAATTTCACAATAAAATTTTATATATTTTGATCCATTTTGTTCATTGTAGTAAAAGTGAATTTCTTTTTCGCTCTTCGTAAATTTTATAAGGCTAGAGGCCTAAAAATTTAATTAATAAATTAATTTTGTCATGAAATTTGAAGAAACAATTTCTTTCTAAATATTTTATAGGACACATTTGGCTTTCTAAGTCTTATAGAAATACTAAGATCCTATGTGATAAAGAATTTTGGATGGGTATTGTCACTTTATCTACTCCCTAAAATAAACACACAATTAGATATACCGACTTAAAAGTAATTTTACATATTTGTTATTTCAATTTATATAGTAATTTGAGTTAGTAAAATTTACATTTTTAACTTAGTCAAATTTAAACTAATCATATTAAATTAAAGAAAACCTTAAATCCAAAACCCGATCTTATAATCATTCTATCAAACAAATTAAGAGATCTTATAGTTATTCTATCAAACAAGTTAAAAGTTAAGAGTTTGATATTACTATGACTATTAAGGTTCTAATTTATTTGGTTACTCTCACCTTTATCACTCTCTCAATGCGATAGATTACAAATTCTTCAACCGCACTGGAGTCCATAACCTTCATAGCTGGCTACTTGATAAAGCAGCATTTATTGAGTTCTCACAGGTGGTGATGTGAGAAAGTGTTTACAAACTGACGAATTTTGAACCTAGGGATGAGGAAAATTGTAAATTAGGCCCCAAAGAGAGCCTTAATTAGATGCCCTATATCAGACTTACAGCAGATGCTCCAGTTCTGACTTGATCAAGGGAATGATGCCCGGCATTCCATCTTGTGATTTCTAATTTTATGAACAACTCTCTGGAATATGGGGGACCTTATTTTACTAGACTTTTCCAAGCTCTTAGAAAAAGCTTATATAAAAGTATAAACATAAATTGTTCTTGGCACTTATGAATACCACAAATATGTCACAGAACTAGCTACTGTTGCAAGATAAAGAGATCTTATATATTTATGATAATATATAATATCAGATATATATGGCACCCATTCACCAAAAACTCCATAATTATAACAAACCTCTTCAAACAAAGACTTTAAAGAAAGGATCGCATGCATGAAGTATTATTCAATTCAATGGAGAAGTTGTGGTATAAGTGTGAGAAAAATCTCTTTTAATATCTCTCGAGGTCACTGCTTCAACATCCCCAGTAGTCTTCATGGATTACAAGGAAGAGTGGAGAAGTATATCATATTCTGTTTTCTATATTATTATTATATGATAATCGGTGAAACTCAAGTTTATTATTAGATAATGACTGTGAAAAGAAATTTGAGCTGAAAAAAGGTTTCCCTTTTTCTGTAATTCGTATATCTCTCCCAGCCATTATTTACAAGCCTATTTATACATTAAGGAAAGAGAAAGAAAAAAAAAAAAGGAACGAAAGACCTAACTAATTGCGTAAAAAAAGCGGCCTAACTAATTGCGTGAAAAAACAATTTCAATTCTAAAACTTATCTTACTTTACAGCTGGCCATAACAAAAAATATTCTATTTTGATCTTGGCCCTCCAAATTCTGCCTTAATCTCCATCATCCATTTGTTTTCATCTTGGAGCTTGAGTGAAAAATCTTTCCCATTCTTTGCGGTCGCCCCTCAAGATGAAACACATTTTACAGATTTGTCTCTTTGAACGCCCGAGTCTTCAGTTGCTGGAATGTCTGAATCTGCCTGCTGTAAGTGTTTCATCTTGAAAAGAAGACGATGATGGGTAGCTGTGCCTAGTGGTTTGGTTAGCAGATCTGCGAGCTGCTCTTTCGAATGGACGTGTTGTGTTTTGATAAACCCACTTAGGACTTGATTGCGAACGAGGTGGCAATCTATATCTAGATGTTTTGTTCGCTCATGGAATACCGGATTTGCAGCTATATGTTCTACGGCTTTGTTGTTACAGTTGAGCGTGATGGGCAAGGAAGGCGAGATCATGAAATCCTTGAGCAGATAAGTAACCCATTGTAATTCGCACACGGTGGAGGACATGCTTCTATATTCGACTTCTGCGGAGGATTTACTGACTGTTGTTTGTTTTTTTGATTTCCAGGAAATCATTAATGGTCCAAGAAAGATGCAAAAACCCTTAAGAGATTTGCGTGTCATTGGACAAGAGGCCCAGTCCGAGTCGCAAAAAGCTTGAATCTTAAAGGTGTTTGCTTTCGGAAAAAACAAGCCTTGCTCTGGGTACTGTTTTAAGTATCTGACGAGGTGAAGCGCAGCATCCAAGTGTGGCCTTCTGGGTTGTTGCATGAACTGGCTTAAGTGTTGGGTAGAAGAGGAGATGTCTGGTCTGGTGAAATTGAGATAAAGCAATCGTCCAATCAAGCGTCTGTATCTCTCTGGATCCGGTAAGAGCTCACCCGTTTCAGTGTTTAATTTTAGTCCTGTTGGTAAAGGAAAGTGACTTCCTTTTGCCTCTTGCATGCCTGTGTCTTGTAATATGTCTTTGACATATTTTTTTTGGCTAATATAAATTCCTTCTTTTGATCTGGCTATTTCGACTCCGAGAAAGTATCGAGTATGTCCTAAATCCTTCACTGTGAATGCCTCATCCAGTGCTCTTTTGACTTCACTGATTCCGTTTTCATCTTGCCCGGTGATAAGCAAGTCATCCACGTACACAACTATTGCAAGGTAAGTTTCTGCTCTTCCTCTTGTGAATAAACAATGGTCTGCTTCTGATTTGGTAAAACCAATGGAATGAAGCTTTGAAGTAAGCTCTTTATTCCATTGACGCCCAGCTTGCTTTAGTCCATATAGACTTTTAGTGAGGCGGCATACTTGACCTTCACCTGCATTAGTATAGCCTTCGGGAGGCTTCATGTATAGTTCTTCTTCTATGTGACCATGTAAATAAGCATTGTTAATATCCAATTGATATACAGGCCAATTTTTTGCGGCAGCAATGGCAAGGAGTAATCGGACAGTCACCATCTTAGCCACCGGCGAAAAATTGTCATGATAGTCAACACCCAATTCTTGGTTGTAGCCTTTAGCAACAAGTCTTGCTTTGTATTTATCCACAGTTCCATCTGAATTGTACTTGATTTTATACACCCATTTTGAGTCAATCGCTCTTTTCCCTTTAGGCAACACGGTTAATTCCTATGTTTTGTTTTTTTCCAGTGCATTTAATTCTGCTTGCATAGCTTCAACCCATCTACTGTCCTCCTTAGCTGCCTTGTATGATTTTGGTTCCTGTGTGATTGAAACATGTGCAACAAAATTGACATAGCCATGATTATATGCAGGTGGGGTTGACATAAAAAAAGGGGAATCTGTTGATGGTATTTCGATTGTATGCGCAACAAAGTCCTCCATCCAAGAAGGTCTGCTTCTCACCCTTGTACTTTTCCTAATTTCAGGTTCTTGAGGCTCTGGTTCTGGTAAGACAATTCTTTCGTGGTTGTGTGGTGGATTTTCATCTGTGTCTGGTACGGTTATGTTTGGTATTGGTAATGGTGTATCTTGGTGATCTGTTTATGGTGATTGTGTTTGGTATGGATATACATGTTCATGAAATATGACATCCCTTGACAACAATAATCGTTTATTTGAAATGTCATATAATTTGTATGCCTTGACACCAATTTCATATCCCAAAAAAATACATTTTAATGCTCGTGCATCAAATTTTGTTTTTTGAGGATAGACATTTGTAGCAAAACATAAACAGCCAAATGTTTTCAAAATTGAGTAATCTGGTTGTCTTTTATGCAAAATTTCATAAGGAGTGTTCCACTTTAAAATGGAGCTTGGCAGAATATTTATTATGTACGTAGCCATAAGTATGGATTCTCCCCAAAACCTTTTTGGCAAATTGGACTCAAACATTAGTGCTCTAGCAACTTGTAAAAGATGCTTATGCTTCCTTTCTACCACACCGTTTTGCTGTGGTGTATAAGCACAAGTTTTCTGATGCACAATACCCTTCTCTTGAAAAAAGTTTTTGCATGAGTTGTTTACAAATTCAGTGCCATTATCAGTTCTGATAACTTTGATTGTTTTTTGAAACTGATTGAACACAAAATTATGGAACTGTTTTAAAACATTTGGCACATTTGATTTTTCTTTCAACAAAAAAGTCCAAGTTGTTCTAGAAAAATCATCCACCATGGTTAACACATAAGAAGCTCCTGAAATGGATTGAACTGGATACGGACCCCAAAGATCAACATGCATTAATTCAAAAATGTCATTAGCAGTAATATTACTTTTAGGAAAAGGTAACCGCTGCTGTTTTTCCAAAGGGCATATTTCACAAACATGCAAATCCATTTTTTCTGACACTTCTAGGGTGGGAATATGAAGTAATTTATTTTTTGAGGTGTGACCGAGTCTTTTGTGCCAAAGTTGTAGGTTGGTGGCTTGAGTATAACTGGTGCATGCTTTTTCTGGTTTTGTGTCTCTGTTCAGGGTGTACAGGCCTCCCTTTACTGCTCCCTTTTGTAATTTTCTATTAGTTTTCAAATCCTGCACAAAACAGTGGTTTGGATAGAAGGAAACATAGGTATTTGAGTCTTGAGTTAGTTTTCTGACAGAAATTAGGTTACATGCAAATTTTGGTACGTAAAGAACATCATGTAGGATTAAAGTGTCACATAATTTTACGGTACCTTTGTGTGTTGAGTACCTTAAAGATCCATCAGGTAAAGAAACTGGTACTGTGGGTTCAAGTTTAATAGTTTTGGTAAATAGACTAAAATCATGGCACATGTGTGAAGTTGCACCTGTGTCAATTACCCAAGTACCTACATCATTAATGGTATGTACGGAGTAGTAGTCAGATTGTTTACCTGCAGGGCCAGAATAGCCTACACATCCTGCCGATTCCATCGTGTTTGCTCCCTGGCTTTTCATGTATTTGTTGATTTCTTGTTGTATGATATTGGCTATTTATGCATTCCAGCCTGCTGTGATTGGTGTTTCATCCTTGGTATCGCTAAGAATCTCATTTGATACAACATTTGCTTTCTCTTTGCCTTTTTTGCCTTTGAGTTCTGTGAACCATTCCGGGTAGCCGTTAAGTTTAAAACATGTTTCCCTAGTATGTCCTGTGTTCTTGCAATAAGTGCACATTCTACTGTCTTTGTCTTTCCTCCGGTTTTGTGGCCTGGAAATATCTTTTGGATTGGTAAAAAAGGCAGCAGGCATCCCTTCAGGTACATTAATAATTTGAACTTCTCTTTGCTTTTCAACACTGAGAACCATAGAGTAGGCTTTGTTAACAGTCGGCAATGGCTCCATAATCAAAATCTGATTTCTTACATGATCATATGCGTCGGTAAGACCCATCAAAAACTGAATTAAGTTATCTGTATCATCAATCTCTTTATGCAGAGTAGCAGCATTGCAAGTACATGCAGGTAATGGCCTTAAATAGCTCAGTTCATCCCAAAGTTTTTTTAATTTTGTAAAATAAGCAACAACTGAAAGGTTTGATTGGGTGATAGAGCTAATTTCTCGCTTTAATTGGTATAACAAGGGGCCATTGCTCTCTCCATACCTTTCCTTAATTTCATCCCACAAATTTTTTGCAGATGTGGTGTACAAGAAGGCGCTGGCTAGCTCCTTGGTCATTGAATTGAGGATCCAGGACACCACCATGCTATCTGCTTTGTGCCAACGTTCGTATTCAGCTGCGTCTGGATGTGGTTTTCCAAATCTGCCATCAACAAGAGCTAACTTATCTTTAGCTCTTAAGGCTATCGTCATGGCTCGGCTCCAAGAGAGGTAATTAGAACCATCAAGAGTTGTAGTGACAAGCTGCATTCCAGGCTGATCTGAGTTTTGGAGGGTTAGCATATCGGTAGTGGGGTGTGGATTTTCCATTGTAAGGATAGATCAATAATTAGCAGTAAATTTTAATGAATAAAGGAAGAACAGTGCTTAGTACAGGCACTGCTCTGATACCATGAAAAGAAATTTGAGCTGAAAAAAGGTTTTCCTTTTTCTGTAATTCGTATATCTCTTCCAGCCATTATTTACAAGCCTATTTATACATTAAGGAAAGAGAAAGAAAAAAAAAAAAGGAACGAAAGACCTAACTAATTGCGCAAAAAAAGCGGCCTAACTAATTGCGTGAAAAAACAATTTCAATTCTAAAACTTATCTTACTTTACAGCTGGCCATAACAAAAAATATTCTATTTTGATCTTGGCCCTCCATCTTCTGCCTTAATCTCCATCATCCATTTGTTTTCATCTTGGAGCTTGAGTGAAAAATCTTTCCCATTCTTTGCCGACTGTGAAGACTCAGCTATATTTACACCCTACTTGGGTTTAAAGAACATTGTTCTATGGGAATTCCGACTGAATTAATAGTGTAGGAACACGGGGAATATTTATGTTTACCAGAATCTCTTAAAATCATAACATTACAGGCTTTGTTTAACAATGGCGCAAGGTACAGCAGGATAAACGAAGACAAAAAGAAAACAACCGTTAATTTTCTTCATCTTCTTCTAATGAAGCATCTCAAGGTACCCACGAACCCTATATTCCAGGTAGCGAAAACTCCTGCGCCGCCGATATAGAATGTAAAGCCCAACGAATCCATTAAACTCCTCCATTTCAATATAATCTATCGGACAAGTCCTGGAATTACGGGAATTCTCCTCCATATCCTTGCTGGTATTAACGCTGTTCTCTGTCTCTTCTCCCTCGATTGGCTCCACCTCCCCTTCTTTAACGGCTTCGTCTACCTGTTGCTCTTCTTCAGCTTCATTGACTGGTTTAACTTCATGCACCACTTCCAGCACTTGTTGCTCCATTTCTACTTTATTATCACTACCAGCACTCGTTTCCCAGTTGGCAGTGTATGAGCGAGAACTTGCTTCATATATTACTTCCTGGTTCTCGTACACCGTGTCTCCTAAAAACGCATGTCTCGGCAGCATCATCCCTGACGCAATATTCTGGCCGTAAAATTCAGTGGGTCCCAACACTTTGTCGTACAGTTGAGCACCCACATTGAAGCTAGCAATAGTTTCCCCGGACTCCTTGCTGGATTCGGCAACAGCCAGGAAGGAGAATGCGATCACGCAGAACACCATCAAAAGAAAGAGTCGGTTAATGATCAATTCCACCAGTCGACGAACAAAATACCGAAGCATCATGTTGGAGAAAAAAATGAGGGTCAAGAGGAATACCAGGAAAAATAAAGTCAGCAAGAGCTCCTTGGAGTAAATGAAGTGATCTCCAAATTGTTTCCTGCGCTCCATCTCTTCTGTTTCAGGATTGTAATGACCTTCAATGTAATAATGCATTGCATCCATTGGCACAGGAGAAGGAGAGCAGTTAAAGGGATGTAGTGATAAGGGAGAGAGATATAAAGTAATTGTTTTCTTTTCTATAGTTTCTTTATATAGAGAAACGAAAACAGAAATTTCCTCAATCCTCATTAATTTTGTACTAGTCTAGTTATATTTATTCCAGTTCTCAAACCTTGAATATCAAAACCTTGCGGAGTTAGAAGAAGTTGATTCCTGAGATGTTAAACATTTGTTCGGTTCATTCAAAGTTGAATTAGCGTAGACTATAATGTTCACCAGTCACCCCAAAACCAGAGTCCAAATTTGAAACTATGCAAGCGCAGATTACAGAGCTGTACATTCTGACCTCTGCCGTGTTTATGGTGATTCACGTGGCCAGTATACGGAGGATGAGCTTTTTCTTTAAAATAAAAAAGAAAAAAAAAAGTCACTTACAATGTGCCACTCAAGGTTTGGCAAAATAAATTTCTATTTACTAGATTTCTAAACTATAAATACTCACCCCTACTTACTCCTAAAGAAAAGGCTAACGGTTTAAGGGCATAACCATCATCTTCTCTTTCCAAAAAATTGAAAATAATAATAATAATAATAATAAACAACCTTCTCATCTTTCCTAGTGTGATTGCAACATCAAAATTATAACAATATAATGTGATTTTTGTTAGAATCTTATTTTATTTTATACCAAGTGGAATCATGTTCTATTTATGCCTAACAGTTAGCCATCCTAGGCCCCATGTCTAGGACCTACCAACAATGGAATCAAGTTAAATTATAATCGATTTTACCTTAATTCATGAGACCCTTAGTTTTGGTTTGAGTTTAAATTCTTTTATTAATAGTTTTTCTTGTTATTTGAAACGTTTCAATTTTTTGTCTAATAGCTTCCCAACCCATTATTAGAATTCTTGTTATGCCTTTTTATTGACTAAAAATTTTACTATTTGAACTTTAACTTTTTACTTGTGATCTTTGATATTCCTTATATTCCGATTAACCCTTAGAAGTGAATCACACCTTTTCGAATGAGATTTTAGTATAATCACTTCTTGAAAGGTTGAATGTTGTCATACTTGTTTGGTACAATTATGGTCACCGATTTGCATCTTTTGGAGTGTGATCTAGCCAAAACCATCAAGTTTGCACTTTGAATGGCGCAATCTAACAAGGTCCCAATTTCTCAATACAATGCTAGATATGGATATGACCAAATTGTTAAAAATCACAGTCAAAGGCAATATAATGATTTTTAAAAAATTAAGTAATTTGGATAATATAGTTATTTTCTTTTCTTGGGGCCATACTCTATTATTGAAGTTTAGTTTCGGATGAGAATTATAGTTTACGGATTCAAAGGATGGCAAAGTATTCTTCCAAAACTTTGGGTGGGAAAATTTTACCGAACTAGTTCTGTCTTCACTTTAGTATATGTGAAAGATTTTGCTTGACTGAAAAAACCATGCTTCGTTCAGAGAGAAGCAGATGTGATTGTCAGACACGCGATTCTTCGTTTTTGTGTGGCCAAATTCACTCACATTGCATGTCCTCTTTTTGTGAGGCAATCTGGTTACCCTTTGTTCAACTCCCCTCAACATACCAAAAACACATATTCTGCAGTTCTTTTGCTCTGCTATTTTAACAGAATGTTCTAATCTTCAAAATAATTGCATGAATTGGAAAACCCTTAACGAAAATCTGTAGAAGCTTTTTGTCATTTGAAACGAGATTTACATAACATGGCGCTGGTTAGGACTCGACACTCAAGAGGTTCCTAGTATTGTCTAACTTACCTAACATGCTGGCAGTCTAGGGTTTTAGTTTTGTATTCAATATATATGAAGTACTGCCATTGCCAGCCTTGCCAGACTAAGGCCCCCCCACACTGCATGCAGTACTCTCTGCTTCTATAACACTCCAAAGACGTCAGAATTTAACCCAGATCTCAAACGGTTTACCTTCATAGTAAAATATTATTAAGTCATTCTGAGGGTGAACCATTTTCCTTTTCTAAAAATCTAAGTACGTCTCAAAATGGACCGGTGAGAGCTACAGTTTAAAAGCAATAACACAGCAACCAAAGAACAGCACTAGATTCTCAGTTGCGTCGGCATTTGCAGTAAGTAAAGAGTTCCTTCATCAATGTTGAATGCGGCTAGAGTTTACTGGTCTACAGCCCCAGCAGGAGAAACAATGAAAAGGAAAAGCCAACATGAATGAATGAATGAAAAGACACCAAACGATGGGCCAACTTATGCTGTAGGAATAGGCGTCTGTGGCTATGGAGTCTGGACCCCTCTCTCTTTACGTACGCTCTAGATGGGAGTTTGGCAGGGTGATTGATGGACATTTGGCCTCTATCTTTTTACTCCGAATTTTCTTCTCTCTTCATATCCCCAATCATACACATGTCTAAAGCCCCTCTGCCTTATCCCCCGGGCCCTCGCCACAATCTCTAAGCCTCCTCAACTCTCCTTTTTTTTATCTGATTGATTTTCTGGCCAGACCTTCTGATCACGGAGGAACTGGTCGAGATCTTAACGAAAATAGTAAACCTTTGATTCCAATCACACGGCCTCCATTATTGGTTCACATTCATGGATTCCTTATTTAATGGCTGGTATATCATGTAATTAATATAAATTTTAATATTTTGAAGAAAAAATAAAAATAAATTTAGATGTGAAACATTTAAAAAGTTACACTTTTATATTGACTGTAATTTGATATATCCCTTTCTTCTAGTAAACTATTTTTTTCTTGATCAATTATTTGAATATTTTAAGAAATTAACGTGTTTACGAGATAATAACAGTGTCAAAAGAATTTGTAAGTAATTTATTATAAAATTGTATAAAAAGTTCCATTACTTATATATATATATATATAAAAAATATATTTGCAGCATCAAATTAACAATTTAGAGGCCTTAATCTAAAGTTATAAACTTAAATGACACTTTTTTATATTGAAATCTCTTATAACATGGCCTAAATATGGATAATAATAGAACTGTTAGATATCGAATACTTTAATTTTTATCCACACCTTTATTGGAAACCATTTTTTCATTCTTATTTCATTCTTTAAACGGGGATAACAAAGAATCTATGTTCTCTTATAGTAGAAAGAACTTCTCTTTTTTTTTTCTTTTTCATTCTTATAATAAAAATTTCCTTCACTTTTATCTCTCTATTAAAAATTTAAAACTTTCAAGGTAATTGAATATTTAAGGTTTTAAAAAATATATAGAGAGATAAATCGCTAGTATATCTATCCATATTTTGTCTCGTTCTTGATTGAAGAAATTTTAGTTATTTCCATTCTCATGTTCATTATTATTGCTATTAGAGAAACTTTTCTCTATTTAGGAAGAGGCTAATTAAAGATCTAATTTTGTAAATGAAATTGCCATCTTTAGGCCCTCGAAGAGATGAATTTCGAACTATCAACAAATATCCATCTTGTTAGAAGATGATGCAATCCATAATATAATAAGAATATATATCACCATTATCTTATTCTCACTTCACTTTTACTTAAATCTTCTCCTTCTTGGGTGGTTTGGTTGGCCCTCCACCACCACAATTGGTGTCATCTTTCCATCACTCATTTACCCTAGCATAGTATCCTTTCGAAAAACTCATTCATTCTTAAAATATTCAAAAAGCTATTAGATCGTCTATTGAGCTTCAACAAAAATATAAAACATTGATTTGTTAATCATAAGAATGCAATTCTCTAATGTCAGCAAATAAAATACGTTAAGATGGAACTTAGGGAGTCGACAAGAGCAATGACTCGTGCTCTACAAATCCTCTAATTGAATGAGTTGGTCTAGTAAGTCGATGTAATTGAACAAATCTATCCAATAAGTTGATGTCACATGATAAGTACATAAGACATCATAAAAATGTGTACTAAAAGAGAACTCAAAACCAACAATCGCATCAAACCAAACGAGTTTGTCACAATTAAATTTTTGCAAACTTGAATTGTAAATATTGAATGACAAATTGTTAACTTTTATCTTAAATAAGTTATAAGGGCACCGGTTTGAGTCTGATAAAAAAAAATTATTCTCTTAATTTTTTTTTGAGATTTGTTTGCCCTAAATAATATATTCATCACCATTGACTAGTATTTGGCTGCTGACAGAGCAAACCAAGGGCCTACCCGTGGGAATCCATGAACCATACAATTAGCTCAAAATCTAGATACCCACTTCGGATTCTTCTCAACCAATCGTACAACCAATCGTACGTATTCTACCAGTTCACCCCACATCGATGTCACTTTGAATCTCTGCCGTTTGGTTAACCAGGAACACTATTCTTTTGTTTATTCAACTTCAACTTACCAAAGATGTCATCCGCGGCCACCAATATATTGCACCAACCCAATTACACAGCTTTATCCTCTCGATCTTCTAAAAATCTGAAGTCTTTGAAACCTTGTTTATTTCTTCCATCTTCTGCGAACAAGTCCTCTTTACGTGGTGGGTTTGTTGCTAGAACTATGACCGAAATGGGCAAAACGTCTGCTTTTAGGAACAGTAGTAGTAGTGGTGATGTGGAGGAAGATGTTAGAACGCTTGAACAGGAAGCTTTCATTAATGGGTCGTCTTCGATTGCGGTTGCTCCGCTGGAGTCAACGCTCAATCGTCTGGTTTGTTTTTTTGTCTGGAACTTGTCAGTTTTGATTTGGAATCGTTCTTCGGATCTGTTTTTATTGTTAATTGGGCAATTTTATCTTGGTTTTTCCAAGGTTTTGATTTGGCTGATTTAGTTATGTGTCTTCGAAATAAAGTAGATTTCAGATATTGTATTGAATAGCTTACTTGGTATTAATAACAGAGCAAGTGGATTGTGTCTGCATCATTTGGTGCTGTGATTATTTGGAGGCATGATGCTGAAGCTTTGTGGGTTCTGATGGGGTCTGTTGTTAATGCTATTCTATCAGTGACGCTCAAACGGATTTTAAACCAGGAGAGACCTGTTTCCAATCTAAGATCCGATCCTGGGATGCCATCTTCTCATGCACAATCTATTTTTTTCATTGTCACTTACATTATTCTATCAGGTAATATCTCCATGCCTTTTATACCACTTGTCAACGTTATTATGCCTATTGTTCTATGATGTTTTGGGTTGATAAATGCTTGGTTCAAGTGTGAAGCCTGTGAGGTGTGTGCTTCCTGCCTCTCAAGTTGCAGTGGATAATTTAGAACCTGTATTAACACCTGTAATAGAGATAACATTTGAACTCTTTTAAGGTGTTGGGCGCTAAGCTGCAGGCAATTAATTATCTCATATGCCAAGTTCCAAAATTCTAACTATGTGTAGGTTGATGTTTTTTTTGAATTGCATACCATACTGAATAATTTCATCATATTCAGTTTGTTTCTACCTGGTCTTATATGATATTGTGAATTTAGGAAACTGCAGTTACTGAGTTTTCTAGGAATACATTGGTTCTTTTTCCCTGTTGTCTGCGCAAAATGGTGGACTGCATAATGCATTCCAATTCATAAGAAACACAATAATTTATAGCAATCTGAAATTATTGCTTCCTATTATGACTCTGCTATTCTCTGGTGTTTAGTGTCAGCTACTGGTAGGTATATTTTCACTGTTTTGCATTTACTTAGACATGTAATAAACGTTGCTCTCTATGATCTTGCAGTTGAGGAATCACTGGGTTTAAATGGAGCTACATTGGCCATCAGTGGACTTGCCTTGGCATGTGGTATATATCTGGTAAGTGTGATAATATGGCTCCTTTAATGTGTGTGTGTGTGTGTGTGTGTGTGTGTGTGTGTGTGATGGTGATCCATGGCCTCAGTATACAAGAAAACTCTTGGCAGATTCCTTGCCAGCCTATTATGAGCTGAAAACTGTAGAGTCTACAAATTAAGTGAAGACGAAAAATTCAAATCTCATCAAGATCATTTTGATTATTAACAAAGGAGCTTAAGTCCATATAATCATGAAATTTGATTGTTCTAGCTATTTGAATATCTTGCTAGTCGGTATGTTGTCTTCCTGTTTCATATGAAACTATAATCTAATGCAGCTAGTTCATTTGGTTTATTATGTCCTTAACTAAATTAATTGAAGAAAGTTTGAAGTAAACAATAAGTGGAGAATGTTGTGATAATTCTAGAGTTATTCACTGCACCACTAAACAGCTGTTTTCCATGTTAACAAAACTGTAAAATTAGAAAAATACTTATCTAAGATCAAAAGTTCAATGGTTTTTGGACATACCAGCAGGAAAGGCATGTAAAATTTCAGGGCGGAAGATACTACCTGAATATCACCATTCTAGTTGTTGCAAGTAGAATTTTGAATATTTATGGTGTAGCAAAGCTTTTGTGATAAAATTGTAACTCTATTTTTCTTTTCCCTTCTCAATTTTCTTAATCCTCTAGCTCTTTGTTATTAAGATTGCATATTTATCTTTTGCAAAAACAGAGGAAGAGAACCAGTTTAAATAAGTACATAGCATTTGCTTTTGTTTCTTTTCTCTCTTTGCTCTTTATATTTTTATCATCTCAAAGTGGACTGCATGTCTGGTATCTAGTGATGATTAAAACGGTTACTTGTTACGTTGAACAAGTTTAGAATAAGCTGCTTATGCTTTACATAATCATCTGTGATTGCAGTCATGGCTAAGAGTCTCTCAACAACTTCATACGATCAGTCAAGTGGCCGTGGGTGCTGCAGTAGGATCCACTTTCTCCATTTTGTGGTTACTGTCATGGAATGCTTTTGTGCTGGAAGCGTATCTTTCCAATTTATGGGTACGAATAATGATTGTTCTAGGGGCTGCTGGCTTTTGCCTGGGCTTTGCTGTATATGTGATTCGCAATTGGTTTAGAGATGATCCATGAAACTTTGTAAAACGTATGATCTTGTATCTGAGACTAAGCTAACATCATACATGAACTTCAAGATATCTGTCCTGCAACATCATTCTTTCAGATCAAATGAAGGCCGGAGCAATGAAATTCCAAAGGTGTTCAAAAAAATTAAAATACCAAAGGCCAAAAATGTTGGCAGACTATCTTTAGTTGGAAATAAACAATGCTCCGAATACACCAAAAAAAAAGAGACTTGTAGGGGGGTAACTCTCTGCTGTTTGTTATTTCTGTTAACATGTACCAGCTAGCAGTTAACTGAAATAAAAGCCTTCCATAAGCGACTGTATCTAGAGGATTGCCTCAATATGACTTCGATTCTGCTAATCATTAACATCATGTAAAAGAGAATCCAATTCCTGGATTGAAACTTCTGCCCTTGAAGCTAGTAAATCCAGTATAAGGTATATATCTTCACTGTGAGGATGACGCTTATCAGCAGCAACAAATGCAGAGACCTGATCCTTTAACTCAATCCAAGAACATCCAGGTTCCTTAATAACCCCCTTTGATCTCATTATCTTCTTTACTTCTGCTGCTTCCTTCCATCTCCCTCTCGAAGCATAAATGTTAGAGAGGGTAATGTGTGTTCCAGCACAATTTGGATCTAATTCAAGAATCTTCTCTGCAGCACGTTTTCCACAATCAACATCACCATGGACTCTACATGCTCGAAGCAGAGTTGACCAAACAACATCATCCCTTTGATGCGGCATATTTTTTATCATGTTCTCAGCATCACTAAGCCTCCCAGCTCGGCAAAGAAGATCAATCATGCAGCCATAGTGTTCTTTAGAAGGATTAATCTGGTATTTCTTACTCATCAGATTGAAGTAGTGGAAGCCCAGATCAACCTGTCCTGCATGACTACATGCGGTAAGAACACCAATGAAGGTCACAGAGTCTGGGCTCAAACCAACTGTGGTTAGCTTCTCAAACAAATCAATAGCTTCATTGCTGTAGCCATGTTCAGCATACCCATTAATCATGGCTGTCCACGAGACAACATCGGCACTTTCAATTTCATAGAAGATTTGTGAAGCTTCTATAATACTCCCACATTTTGAATACATGTTGATTAGAGAACTTCTTATCATATCGGAGTGGTCCAACCCGATTGATAGTATATGGGCATGAACTTGCTTCCCCTGCTCAAGAATTGCCATATTTCCGCACACACTCAGCACGCTAGCAAGAGCAAACTCATTTGGTTTTGGTCCTTCCCTTCTCATCAGTGATAAATACTTGAAAGCTTCTTCTGCACAACCTCCTTGAGAATACCCTACAATTATGGTGCTCCATGAAATAATATCTTTCTGACTCATCTCATGAAATACCATAGAAGTTGAATTTAACTTGCCACATCTTGAATACATAGTCATGACGGAATTGGCCACTGACAAAGAATTTAGTAGGCCAAAACATAAAACAAGGGCATGTAACTGCTCACCCAATGGAAGTTTTGCCAGGTTGGCTGACGCGGAGATAACTGAAGCAAAGGTGTACTCATTTGGTTTTACACCTGATTCTTGCATTCTTAAAAATGACTCAAGAGCATTTTCCTCTTGACCCAACTGAACATAACTTGTTATTATTGTTGTCCATGAAACCACATCACGTGTGTTCATTCTTTCAAACAAACACAAACCATAGTCTAGTTTTCCACATTTGTTATACATTGTTGCCAGAGAATTTGCCACAAACGAGTTCATATCAAAACCTCTCTTTATTGTGTGAGTATGAATCTCCCTCCCATAGTTCAAAGCATTTGAGTCAGCACATGCCTTCAATGCAATAGCAAACGTGTACGAATCACACTCAACCTTTGATCTCCACATCTCAGAGAAGTAAACCAATCCCTCACTATTATAACCAGCACGAACAAGCCCCGTAATAATAGCTGTCCAGGATACAACATTTTTCATAGGCATTTCATCGAAAACTCTACAACCTAGCTCAAAATTTCCAACTTTTGTGTACATATCCAAAAGGGAACTACCAACAAAAACTGAGTTAACTAAACCAGTTTTAACGGTAAACCCATGTAATGATTCTCCATAATTAACATTAACATTTTGCGCACAAGCCTTCAAAGCAAGGCTAAGTACGAAAGGGTCCATTTTCAATTCAGGCTCAACCCACATTCTCGAAAACAACACCAAAGCTTCAGCAGAGTTCATCGCCTTGACATAGCCAGAGATCACTGTGGTCCAAGAAATCTCATCTCGGTGAGGCATTTTATCGAACATTTTTCGCGCCTCCGGTAAGTGACCATCCCTCACTAATTGCTTCAGTTGATAATTAACTTCAAACACGTTTACGTGACATGGGAATTGAGTTTTTAACGATATTTGGTAAGGATTTGGAGGAAAGATAAGAAGGTCTCCATGTTCAGTACATGCAATGGCTGAGTTTGTTGTAAACAGTCTCCTGATAATACGAGACCTACTTGATAGGAACATGTTTGCCTTAGAGAAGCCGCCATGCATTGCATTTGCATGTCACCGAACTCAGAAGTTCAATTGAGACTTCGGAGTCCAATTTAAAGCCCACTTATTCAACAATTAAACCAGCATCCTGGGCCTCCCAGCTTGGTGTTAATTGGCTCAATAATTTCGCGACTTCACAGATGATAAAATGTTAATAAATCTTTAAAAGTTAAACCATTTTTGTATTTACACCCTTCAAATTTTAGCCTTTAAATAATTAATAAATATATAAATACGAAGATTTGATTATAATTTTTTAAGTCAAACTGGAGTTAACAGTTTCCATCTTTATTTCAAATTCAAGCAAAAAACTTTCCAATTTAACAAACTCAAAACTTTGCCTAGATCTAAATGCAATCAAATCAATCTCAAATCAAGCAATGTTTTGTTTAATTCAGCTCAAATGTAACCTTAATTATAATATAAACACTAATGATGAGTATAAATAAATATACATTCTATGCGAGACACACAGAAAAAGCTACCAAAAATTTCAGTGATACCTTCTGTAGCTAGTAGTTTATATGATAATACTTAACAAGCCAACAATCAAGTTTAAGGTTCTTCAACTTCCTGACAGAGTTTTACAAACAACTCACTTTAAACAAGCGCAAGAATCTATCCCAGCGAACCTCCTGGATGAACAACATTCATCTCTAAGAGAGAACCCACTTCCTAAAACCTCACCTTAATACGTTTAACACAAACAAGTTCTCAACTAAAACTTAAATATGCCACACATGCCTAAGTTTCATGTAAGCAAAATGCATCTTTTCAAGTTTCATGTCAGCAAAATGCATCTTTTCAGTTTCCAATACGCTTTCCCCTGTCGCTGCCATGCCACTGAGCCCTTATAATGGCCCTTGCCCTCTTCCACCTCTCCACATTTCTCATTCTTGAGAAGATTTTGCCAATTTGATACAGCTTGTGAGTCTGTTCAGCAATCACATTGGCAGTTGAAGGGCTTTGGCTTAAAACTACATCATATCCATCACGGAAAGAGTCCATGCCTTCAGTTAAAAGTTGCCAAAACAGGCCTCCTGCTGCTGCACCTCCTCTTTTAGCTGATGAATATATATGATAGTAAACAGTATTGAACAGTAAGTCTCTTTGGTAGGTGCTGTAGCCAGGATCTTTCCAGGACTTTCCAAATTCTGTCACCAGTATTGGCTTCCGAAGAATGTATTGTGCATCTTGCATATGGGTGCTGAGCCAGTTGTTCAAGAACACAAGTTGATACTGATCATTGGAACTAGATAACCTGCACATGAAACAAAAAATTTCATATATTTCACAGCCGGATCAAACTCCACTAACTTTTTCTATGTTTGAAACTGTTTATGATCTCATTATAAAAAGTTCACTTTGAGAAACCAAGTTCTGGGAATGACTTTTGTCCTTGAAATTAGCTAGTAGAGCATACTGTCAAGTGATGAATAACACTATTACCATTGATCAGGATAAGAATGAACAGTTGCAAAATCAATGCCAGGGATCCGATTATTAGCAATGAAGTCTGTTCCAATAGCAAGATTGGGATTGAGCCTCTTCCTTTGAGGTGTTGAGTCTCCATAAAATCCTTCTAAACCAGCTTCCAGCAAGTGATTTCTGTCTATAGATTTCAAATAGGAAGCCATTTCCATTATCCAAGCCTATTGTACAAGCAGCAGTTGCAACAAAAGGTTAAAACTAAGTTGGTAAAGATTAGTTAACCAAAGAATTTAATAATAAGGGCAAAGGTTATAACTTATCAAACCTGAATGGTCCTTCCGGAAGGATCTGATGTGCATCTGGGCTCATTCATAAGTTCCCAGGCCATGATTGTAGTGTCATCTTTGTAATGAATTCCCGTAAAGCTATTATATCTGTTAAGAACGGTCTGCAGAACAGAGATAAAGTAACGTATCTCATCTCCCACAACCATTATCCAACTAGAGAAGAAAACTTTTCTATTTTTTTATTCCACAAAAATTTTAAGAAACAATACAAATTTGTTATCCAGAAAAATTACAGAAAGCTAAAATTATATGATAAATATTTCAACTTTGAAAGAGTGTAACAAAAGTAATGTTAAAGTTGTGACACTAACCTTGATATGGTTCTTGTAATAACCCTTAACAACAGGGTTTCTAAAGAAATCATCATCAGATGTCAAGTACTGGCCTCGACTTCTAGCCCAGTTCACATATTGCTTCTTTCCTCCAAAACTTTCATAGTTGTTGGCTAAGCTCAATATCAGCTTAATCCCATACCTTCTGGCCTCAGCTATCACAAAATCCAATCCCTTCAAATCACCCAAAAAAAAAAAACCCATTTAATCAACAATATCAAGCTTTATGATTAGAAAGAAGAAAACAAAAAGTCTAGTGGGAGAGGGACCTTAAACATTTGCTCATTGTAGGCTCCGGGAGAATACTGTAAGGGTCTGTAACCGCCATCACTGAAAGCCCAAGTTCTAGCCACTGTGAGACCACGGCTTGTAGCTTCATGAAAAGCGGTTGAAACTTTGGATCTTTGAGATGGATCAGAAGCTATGTACATGAGCCAGTAGGCATTGAACCCATTTGCATAGTAAGGATTACCATTCAACAGAAAATGCACTCCTCTGCTTCTAACAAAACCGTCTCCCGCCTCAACATGGATCAATAAGGCCAAGAAAAGAGCCAAAGCCAAATGCCCCATCTCTGATACTCTTTCTATGTGTTTTGTCTGAGTTCAAGAGGAATGGTGTGGATAAATATAAAGTTTATAAAGAGGTTGTGCTTTGAAGGGTTCGTATAAAGAGAAGATGAGGTTATTAAGGCAGCCATTTTTGTCTTCATACAAGTCCCAACATAAATTTAATTTTATAGCAACTAGTAATCACTTATTCGTCCCTACTTTATTGTAATCAGTTGGTCATTACAATTTACAAACAAGACCGTTTTCATTTTCATCATGGGAAATCTATTAAATGAAAAATATTAACCTTGAAACACAGAATTAATTGATGCAAATCCTCTTAAATAGGGCCTCTTGAAAAAAGGAGGTTCTTTAACCTTGGCCCTCACAAGGCATGAACCACCAAGGTAGCGAGGAATTGACATGGTGGCGACTACTCAAAACTTCAATGGGAATTGAGGGTGATACTTGCCCTTAGTTCAAGGCCCCAGTAACTAGTAAAATGTTGTGAGATAGGTCCCGCTAGTATTTTCTTCATTCAATGTTATAGTGGGGTGCATGTGCCCCTTCCCCTGTCAAATCAAAATGCTAATTCGACCTAACTTAATCTGACTATTTGTTTCATATGTTTACACTAGAAGAAGAATATGTTGATATTAGTAATACTAAGAGCACTTTTAGAATCCACTTGATTTCAAGGGGAAAGAGAATAGAGAAAAATCAAACGAGTGATCATGTTTGTTTAAGCTTTATAGCCGACACCGACAGATAAATTGGCACCATACACTGGTCCACTTTTACTTCGGAGACATGTGATATGGGATGTCATGACTCGTTCACAAAAGCAACAGGATAAAAGATTTCAATGTCCCATCTGCCTTGGCCCATGAAGCTTGCACTTACTGGTACTGTTACTTATTCCATGTCAAATACGAGAGCTCTGGGCTTTCTGCAGTTATTCTGCTCCTTAAAAAGAGTTATGGCCCAGATGCTGAACCGGGCTTCAGCTTAAACCCTTTAGAGTCAATTTGAGATCAAACTTGAACACAAATAAAAGCTAGCTTGAGGTTGAGCTTAAGCTCAACTCATTTGAATTGATTATAAGTTCATTGGAAAAACTGTTAGGAGAAGAAAAGTTGTCAAAGATAAAAAAGAAGAATAATTATTTTTAAAAAAAAGTCATTAGAGAAGATGAATTTTTCAATATTTTTATGTCAACACAGTTGAGTCAAGTTGGGACTACCCTGCTCGAGCCCTATACCCCTTGTTCCACTTTATGCCTACTGTATAACTAAGACAGCCTTATTAGCATGTTAGACTAGACATCCAAGAGGAGATCAGCAGAGATTATGAAAATTATAAACAATATTGATAAGATGCTTCTATTTCTATATTAACAACCTCAAACAAAACTGAGAGCATTCCTTAACTGACAAAACCCCATATTACAGAACCCGAATTTTTCCTCCATACCCATAGTATTTCAAAAGCCCTTCGTCTTGCCGCCAATTCTCCTTTACTTTAACTTCAATCTGTTTCAAAAAATAAGCTGCTGATGTTAACATTTTCTAATCCAGATACAGAAAACAATGTAGCTTTTTTATAAAATTGCTTAAATTCAATGCAGAAGCTAAGTCATATGTAGGATATATGCTGATAATAGATAGTGGTTGTAGAAGGAGAGAGCCCAACAATTAAAAAGCATATAAAGTATTATAGACCATCCAGATAAATAATTGTTATCACTATAAGGTTATGTTCAAGCAGGCACCTCAAGGTAAACTTTCTTCTGTAAAAAATCTTCAATGTCAAGCCGAGCAGCTGTTGCCAGTAGTTTTAAAGCCTTCCCTCCCTACAACGTTCCATTATGTACAAAAATTAGAAACCCACATCAAAGCAAAAATAGTGTGAAGTGTGTGTATGTACACATCAAAAGACTGGTAGAGTCCACATGCAAAAGCTTATGCTCCAGATAAACTTTGCCCACTACGAATTTGAGAAACATAAAATTAAATACAGGATAACATATCTAAGAGCAAATAACGTGAAAATCTCAATCCGCATTATATTGCAGGTCAACGCAGGCAGATAAATATTATAAAATTGCATTATTAATCTCATTTTAAGTGGGCTGGTGCCTAGGTCTTTGGCCAGGCCAAGGCATTATTATCCTTCAACTATTAAATAGTTATTGCTACCCTTTATCTTTTGTCTTCCCTTATGACAGTACTAAACCCCATACAAGCCAAGGTCCTCATTTCATCACACCCATATATTCCACACCAGCCAACTCAAGTACGTCACAAAGGAAGAATTATGTACCAAAAAAATGATGAAGGGTATTCACAAAATTAAAACAGTGTACTCACTTTTCCTATAAGGATTATCTTTTGTGTGTTCTTCTCTACGACAATCTCCACCTGTATAAAATCTTTGGCAGTTGGCCTAGTTTTGTAGCTTACAACATTCACCTGGAGGATTCAGATATCAGAAATCAAAGTTTTAAAATACACACCCCCAAATTTAAAAGAGGAATGAAGATACATTTGCAAAAGCAATTGTAAGAAACCAGTTACACACCTGACATGCATAAGGGACCTCATCACGATATTGCATAAAGATCTTTTCTCTAATAATCTCAGCTACAAAAAATCTCTCAGGGTGCTCACTAACAATGTCCTGAAGCTCATAAGTTCAACAAATAAGCGTTTGCATTGTAAGCAACTAATCTAATGCCTTTAAAAGTATTACAGTAAATCATATTGACAAAAAAGACACTGCAAGATAATTGATCATAAGGGACCAGAAACAGGAATTAGTTGTCAAAAAAATTTCATCTCTCTTTACAGTTTTCCCTTTTATATTCCTGTTGGCTACCTCCCTGTAGAACATGCATTTCAGATATGTATAATCTTGTTTCTAAATAATGCACCTGGTTTAAAAACTTAGGATAAGGCCTACGTGAATAATTGGGATTACCAACCAGAGTTTTGTGAACATGAAATTCTTTTTGTCTAAAGGAGGAATTAAACGAGACAACCAAAAATAGAAAATCTAGAGTCTAATAATCCTGAATACCTTTGGATAGTAAGCTGGCCCAACAGGAAGTTTCGATAAAATCCAATCTTTGACATCTTCAACACCATGACCAAATTTTGCACTCACAGGTATGACCTCATCAACATCTGTAAATTTTTCATACCACTGCAAAGCACGTGATATTTAGTAGGATACAAAGTTGTCAAAAGAAACAAAAATGCAAGCATAGTTGGAATGTGGACAGTACAGCAATTTGAGTCCACATAGGTAATTCTAGGGAATGTCAAAGCAATTTAAGAAATCAAAAGGGTATATTTGTTGTCAAACACCAGGCAGTTGTCAAGTAAGATTCCTTATCATCTATCTACATTTCGAAATAACAGCAGTTTCAGCAGGAGCTGTTCCTTCATTAGAAGGCTCACATTACTGTCTGTAGAACCAAATATGGTGTCTGTACAACTTTAAAATGGTAGCAACATATTGTTTGCACTAAGCTAATTCACTCTTCATTTTCTCAACAACAATAGTGCAAAGATTAACAAACTATCAATTTTTCTCAGAACCCAATTTAAAAAAAAAAAAAGAGAGAGAGAGAGAGAGAGAAAGAAAACACAATTTTAACAACCAGAAGCAATGAATGCAATTGTACATGTTCACCCATCTATCCACAAGTTATGACCTCAAACTTTTTTGCAACTTCACCAGGCTTGATCAGATCCTTCTTATTCAATACCAGCAAAATAGGCAACTTATCTTTGATCTCCCCTATACCTTCTTCCAACACTTCATCAATCTGCATTCAAAAGATATATTATAATAAAAAGGAAAAGATACAACATATCACACTCATTTGAATAAAGATGGAAGAAGAAGAAGGTAGCAACCTTTTGGGGAGCTTTAGATGCATCAACAAGAACTACAACACAGTCAGCATTAATCCCAGCACTTCGAACATTCTTCATCATCATAGAATCCAACTTGTGCAATTTCTTGTCAATAACACCAGGAGTATCATAAAGTATCATCTGCAAGCAAAACTCTAGTTAATGATCTCACACGGTCACATAGGTGCTAGTATAACACACACAAAGCATAAGGGAGAAGGGGAGACAAGGAGAGCCTAAAAGAAGAAACAGCATCATTTATGATTAAATAAGATAATTTTTTTTTTTTTTTTGATACAAGAGTGGGGTCAAAGACCCAAGAAAAGGAAAGTAATTACAAAATAATTTTACTAATAGGCAGTCAGAGCCCTAGTTCTCCGCCAAAAGAATCCTTTTAATCCCAAAATAAGATAAACTACACATACACTTAAATTGAATACAGAAAGTTCCAGTATCAGTGATCAATGGATGAAAATTTTATAGTCTTAGTTCCAATTAGTTACATTTATCTAACATGATTGAGAATTTTACTTCCAGAACCAGTTCCTCAAATAGCATAAATAAGCAGTACAATTGATATCAAGATGTAACACGAATTAAACATAAGATTATTGACCATTTAAAAATCAAACCTGATACTCTGGACCAGAACATATACCAAGAATACGATGCCTAGTAGTTTGAGGCTTATCCGTAACAATTGACAGCTTCTGACCGATCATTTGGTTGGCTAGCGTACTCTTACCCACATTTGGCTTCCCAAGTACAGCCACATACCCTGCAATTTATTCATATACTCCTGACTATTGAATAAAAAAAAAAAAATCATATTGCTATATTATGAACAAAAGAAGGTCTAACCGCTTTTATGGTTAGGGTCAGAGGAATAGTCAAGTTCTTCCAGCTCATAGTCGTCAAGCAACGCTGTATTCCTGTCTGGCTTCACATTAAGAGACAGAAAGGAAGACGTATCATCTTCAAACATTTCTTCTTCATCTAATTCACGTTGGTGTTGGCCACTCCAAAGTTGTTGTTGCTCCTCTTTCTCTGGTGATAGAAGGCTTGAGTGGTTACTATTCCTACAGCAGAAACTACTTCTCGTTGGTAACTTTTGTGATCGAAATTGGGTTTCCCAAGTTGGGATTACACTGTAGTAAGGGTAGAGACTGCGAGAGAATGAGCAAATCTGTAGAGTTAGCTCCATTGTCGGAGCTTCGCAAGATCGGCTTCAGTTGTCCCTTCTTATCTGTTTAGCTTTCGTTGGGCCTGGTTGATAAAGTTAATGATGCGGCGTCGTTTTTATATGATTTGTAAACTTAGGGTAATCATGCTTAGAGTGAATGACATTTCCCACCCATGGTTTGGTTCAAAGGCTTTTCTACCCCTTATAAGCATATATTACACTTCCTCATTTGAAATCAATCTCTATTATCTCTTAAGGTATTAAATTTGCATAACACTCTTCATACCTACTATAATTATTATTGTCACCAATAAGTCTATTCGAATTATAATTATTTGCTTTTTCTTTTCGATTGTTTTTCATTTTTTTGTCACATACATAATCATTTTTTAATGATAAATTCGTTTTATGAGATTATTTTAATAAGTTATAATTACTAATTTAAAAATTAAAATTTTTGAAGTTGTAATGATTGAAATGCAAGTTTTTAACTTTGCAAATGATCAGATATTAGGTTTAAAATATGAAAGTCTGATTTGTCAAAAGTCTTCTTTTAATTTTGGATAGGGAAATGGCCAAATGACTTTGTCCCACCCAAGGTTTTTCTAACTAGCAAATTCTCATTTAAAAATTTTTAAAAAAAAAATATTTACTTTTTATCATGTTCTTGCTAATTTTATTAACTTTTATGAAATAATTAAAATATCTTCTACTAAAAAAAATTAAATAATAGTAATATTAAAATACAATTTAATATAAAATAATATCAATATAATAATAAAAATTAATAAAATTTAAAGGTAACTGACATAAACCTAACTAAATGATTAAAAATGGGTATTTGATTCAAATAATAATTGGATTTGACTATTTTCATCATTAAAGATAATAAAAAACAACTAGTTTCGAATATATCATTTTCAATTATCTCTGATGGTTGAAAAAACCAAATCTAATCATCAATCCAAACATATGATCATTTTCTGGTTAAATTTTTTGACGGCCACTACCAATGATAGTCACTTTTTTTTAATTTTACCTTTTATTTTTTTTAACTTTTTATTAACTTCTAAAATTTTTTATTATTATTTTAACAACTAATTTTGTTATTTGTGATTTCTTAAATTTTTATATAGAAAGGCAAAAATATCACTTTTATCAATTAAAAATTTAGTCAACAAATAGATAATTTTTAAATGAAAATTTGTCATTTAAAAAAACCTTAGGTGGGAATAAATCATTTGACCTAATGAAATTATTATTTTGGCTTTATGATCATAATTTTCTTAAACTAAGTTTGATTTTAAATGAAGATTAATTAATGACAAAATATTGTTTGTATTATCAAACTTGGGTGCAAAAAATTATTATGTAACTAACACATAATATTGAATTTCATTTTGCCATCATAAGAAAGCTAAAGCGAGATAATTTAATGAAGAAACAACAGTGTGTTGAATCACCTAAATATTGTAATATAGAACCAGAAAATGGTACCACTAAAAATAATTCCTTTGAAAAATCTAAATGAATGCAATACCCAACTTCACGCTTTCTCTACAGAGAATAGAACCCTAGAATTCTTGCTATAATTCCTGCTTCCCAAGCACAGGGCAGGATCTACAGGTGTAATAAAAGTAATAAAAAGAACAAACCCATCAATCTTCCTAGGTAAGTATGCGTGTTAGCAAAAACATGTGCATTCTTCAAAGCCACGCAAAAGCAAACTAAAGACTAATTTGATAAATTTCCGCACCTCAATAATTGCCAGTAAGGAGGATGGCTTGAGACATGTGAATTATTTTAATGGTCATATACATACTCTGCAAGCAGGAAAATTGCAACTGATAAAAGCAAAAGATCCTTGCTATTCATAAAGTAGCATGTAGGACCTTTTATTATCTTTACGTCTTTGCATGAGGTCTGAGTTCAATTTTTTATTGACACCTAGGCTGCATCATCATGCTCAGATGCACCAGGATCACTGCTAGTTGATTCTTTAACTGTTAGAAGGTAAGACCATGCTAAGCCTGCAGTGCCAAGGGAGATTGCAGCAGCAATTGAACCCCAAATCCATCTCTGTTTTCTTTTCCTTCTTTGTCTATTACGCCGCGCCATCTCTATGCAAAACAATAACAGGTAACAAAATTAAAAGATGAACTCCTCATTAACAAATCCAATGGCACAGAATTTCAGTTTCATCATATAATCATGCCAAGATAGAAATTGTGACCTAGACAGTATGTGATAACATCAGAATGCAAACAAGCCGGTACAAGCACACGGTTTACTCAAACATTATTTGATTAAATTCCATAATAACGTGAAGATTCACAGTGTCTAGAATGGGCCCTTAGACATTCAATTCTTGGCCTGAGCACAAAAAAGCTAATCCTCACATCAGAAAATCAGGAATTAAATAAATAAAAGATAGAAACTCTCATGGCAAGCACAACAGAATTCCTTTTGGAAGACAAGGGAAGGGAAGCATTCAACATAAATCAACAACAGATCTTACGCTTCAACTTCTGCAAGTTTGAGCATATGAATATGCGAAAAGGAGAACAACAATGCAAAGAAAGTGAAAAACATGACTCTAAAGATCAGAGATTGATTCTGACCTAGATCACTAGAAAAGAAATTCAAAACAACTAACTTTTTGACAGAAAGAAGATTATCCAAGGCACAGAACTCTTACCTACAGCTTCCTGGTTCCTCTGCGACATTTCTTGATTCATTCCCTCATAATAATGAAGCCGATCCCACAATCGGGCAATCTCAAAGTTCTTTGCTTCAATTTGAGCTTCCATTTTTGCCTCCATCTCAGCCTTTGCAATGCCCCTCCCAATAGATTCTGATACAAATCGAGCAAGGTGAAGTTGTTGGCAAAGCTCTTCAGAGATATTGATATCTGGTTGTCCATCCTCCCCTGCAACAGTGGGATCTGCAGGCAGAGTCAATCCTGCATAAGTCAACTGTTCCCTAACCCTCAGCCACTGACTTTTTAAATCCTTCAGAGCTTCTTCTGCTTGCTTTCTCTTCTCTAATTCCATGAGTAAAGTCAATCTCATTTCACGCAGTTCAGTCTCAATATCCTGAGGAGAAGACTGTGACCCACCCTCAGATGACAACTCTGGAGGAATTAACAAACTGGGAAAGCTTAGGCCATATTGTTTAACTATAAAACCATGATGCATCAATGTTGTTTGCATAATGACCTTGAAAGCTTTACACAACAAATGAATCATTATATATTTTCCAAATCTTTGTAAATTCCAATGCCACGAGAAAACAATTCTAGAAGAATTTTAATTCTTCCTATGGGCATCTTATATCCAAAATTAAGGATGAACAATGTCTACACGCAGGTGTGTACACATCAAAATTCATGATGCAGAGGAACCTGCATTCAAATTCTTCAAGTAATAAAACCTACTAGTGATATGGTGAAACAACTTATGTTCTGGTAAACCCAAACATTCTCTTTCACCAATTGACCCGTAATATAACTTTAAAATGCAACTTCTGATGCCAAGTCTTAGTACAAGAAAATACATGACAATGTGTAGATCAACAAAAGAAGGAAAATTAACTTATGCAGTGGCCGTGTCAGCCATATGTGACAAAAGAAAGATAGAAACGCATGGATTTGTATCCAAAAAGATTAATTTTAAAATTATGAACAAATAAGTAAAGCCCAAATACCTTCCCAAGCATCATAAAACTCTCCCATTGGAGTAGCAAGCTTTGCAGAACTTTCCGTCCAGGCGTTATCTTCTCCATCTGTGCTACTTACCACACTCATTGATTCCTTTGGATCAAAAAAATCTTCAAACTCACTACTACTCTCTGTCTTGGATCCAATAAGCTTTGGCAAATCACTTTTCCCAGGCAAACCACTACTTAAATTGCTGCTTTGAAGTCCACTGTTACTGCTCTTAAATTGCCCATTGCTGCTTCCAGGCTCACCATCATGCACACCATTCAGATGCTCCTTTTCTGTAGGACCATCACAGAAACCATTCACAAGTTTGTTTGCAGGACTATTCTGGACATCACTCCTGTGTTCCCCTTCAACTGGTCCAGGTGTATTGAAGGAGACAGAAGCATAATTGGTTGAATCAACACTCCTTGTTTCAGCATTTTTTGTAGCACTCTCAATGACCTTTCCTTCATCTTTTGGTTTTTCGCACAAGGCCTCATCAGCCTGTGAGAAACTCTTCACTAGCCGCGGCCCACGCCGCTTGTGATTGATGATGTAAGGTGAAGGAGGGAATGAAGTTGGTGAATCAGGAAGCGGAGTTGGCTTAGGAGTTGTATAGAGTGCTGGTGTTATTGGAGGACGATTAGTTTTCCTCCCAATGACCACAGCAGCACTATTTCTCCTCTCCGACTCCAAATTTGGATGAGCAGGTTTTGATTTAACCAAAGGCTTTGAATTGGCAACTGGCATGTCAGCAGATTTGGACTCTCTAGGTTCTATCAGCCTGTCAAGAGATAAAGCAGTAAATGTTGGCATGGCTCTGCAACATCAAACCTTACTGGTCAGTTTGGTGTAGAAAAAGCTCAAAAGGGGAAATCTGTAAATAAATAAACAATAAACAAACATCCCAAACATGTTGTTGCCCTTTTAACGAGGCAGAGGAGAAAAATGATCAATCAAGATAAATGGCAGTATTTTTTCTCCTATCAAATAAATGGTGTATAAGTTAAAACTATTAAGCCACCAAGCAAGGTACTCCAAAATTTAAACGTCATTTATTAGAAAACTACATTCAGAACAAATATGAAATTCTAAACCACCTTTCTCGACTAAAATGAAAAAAAAATGGAACCCACAACTAAAACTAATAATTCATTCATTCTCATACAGCGCAAGACACGTATTTTCAGCAGAGAAATTAATAAAGCTAATTGGCTTAGCAGCTAACTACATACAAGAATTCAAAAAAACTGCGAAAGCCTAAACATGTGATTCACCTTCCGAAATAATCTCAGCCATCAAACAGACAATGGCATCCAAATTTTGAAAAACAAATAAATAAATAAAAACTATAAGCCGATAAATCAATTTAATTCTTCCACTCGCACCCTTTAGAAATCAAAACGAATAAAAAAAGCTGAACAAAGATAAAATTCCTAGTCATTTTCCTAGCATAAAATCCACATAAAAATACGGGAGAGATGTTAATACGGCTACCCAACTTGCTAGCTAAAGACGACAATAACTCAAGAAAATTCAAAATATAATTCACTTTTTCATGAAAAAAAACTTAACAACCAAACAGCCTCTAAAATTCAAAAGTCACAGACCAAAAAAACAATTGAGACAGAAAATCAGCAAGAATGAAAAGTTACCTCGAATACAAATGACAATAAGAAGGGGAGAAAACCCTAGAAGCAAAAAGTTGCTGGAGAGATCAGAGACGAGTCGGCGACTAAGTGTATATATATATATAACGGCAATGTTTTAAATACAACAACGTAACGCGATTCTTTTTCTAGTGGTTTCTTACGCTGTTTCCCCGACCTTCAAAGAGTCCGTGAAGCGACTCCGCCAAGCTTTTTCGCAACGGCCGCCTGTCTGTGTATCTCTGTCTTCATTTCTCTCCGCAAATGTTTGAGTTTTATTTGTTTTTTAATATATATCTAATTTTTCTATATTAAGCTTTGATTCTTGTTGGGCACGCACCTCGACGCAGAGCTTTGTTTGGGCTTCGATTAAAACCGGTGAGGTGATATTTATGGGATACACAGACGACGACGTTTCAAGAACCTCCATGCGACTAAAAAGAATCATGGTGACGTCAGCAAAAAGGGCAGCGGTACATTTAAGCAATCACTTTTAATTTTCAAATAAAATACGAAATTGAATCAACGGTGGAGCTTTATTTACCGAAATTATCTTCTAGAAATCTAACTTCTCAGGGAGGCCTCGCCCCTGATGTCTCGTCACAGTCAGTCATCTTTAGCACGAAGTAAACTCTGTTTTAACGACGTGTCAAAAAGACAAACTCGGATGCCTCTTTTCCTGTGAAACAAGTTACCAATTCCGTTATAGACGTCAAACAAGGAAGCCGTCAACTCGTCTAGAGTCTAGAATCGCGGGGTCAACAAAGCTTCCACGTGTTTCTTTTTAAGTTTGTGTGAAGGTTGCTTGCTTCACACGTGATTGTGCACTGCCACGTGTGTAATTAAATGGGCCGATGATCGAATCCGGGTTTAAAATATTCCCCACCCAACCACACTCTAAATACTATACGTTATGCTCCCAAGTACATACGGCATCGTATTTAAGTATTTAGATTAGATTGTACTATAATTGGAAAATTACTAGGTTAATTATGGAATAATTAGGATCTGTTGTTGATTTGATTGTTTGACAAATTCCAAGGAATTGCCAGAAAACTTTCCTTTTATTCAAAAAATAGATGGTGAGGAAAAAGGTTTTTTTTTTTTTCTTTCACAAATTAAGATTTTTATAGAAACAAAAAAAAATTAAAAATCTAACTTACTTAATAGCCCTCTTATTTTTTTCAACTTTTACTCTCACCCTCATATTTCATTGTTTTCACCGACCCCTACCACCTCTGTTTCTTGACAACTCATCCCATACTATCAACCCCCATCCAATTCTTGTCCGTACCATTGTTTACGATATGTGTCGTCGATCATTCGAAAACTCAACTAATTTAATAATCATTAATAATAAAATGAAAAATTTATTATTTATATTTTCAAGGGAAAAAATATGTGAATTTTAATGATATAATATATTGTTTCTTGTAGAGGTTATTTTGTTTTTTTATATAATATTTATGCTCATCTATAAATTCATATATAATAATGCATTTTATATATACAAGAGTTATAATTTATTCAACCTGTTATATTATATTCGAATTAAATCAAATATAAATATATACATATTTATGTTTGATTTGTTCATTTAGGATATATATTCATATTCGATTTACATTTGTTGAATGTAAATGAAAAATTTTTAAATTTATATTTATAAAAAATGATATAATTTTTGAACCAATTCGATTGGTTTTCGTTATGTACAAAAGAATACGAACTTGTTTGTTTCCGCCTAATTCATTTTCACAGGAAAAAAAAAAAAAATTTTCGATATATTGATTGTAAAACAATATCGTTTTATTTATTAGATAAAATGATATTGTTTTTTTTTTTTAATTATTAGCTAAACACAAATATATGAACAGTTTATATAAAATGTTTAAATTTATTTGTTGAAAAATCTAAAACTCATATTCGCATTTAGATTTACCACCGGTTAATTTGCATTCAATTTATTCGAACTGAATATAAATATGAACACGATGCATCCAACCCTACTTTTACATTAACAGTATGTGAATAGACCTAGGCACGAGTTTGTCAGGATGCATTGTGTTCTTGTTCTGGGTAAGCTCTCAGACACAAAGCAACATGGGTTGTTGTCTCCATCTCCAAGCTCTGGGGACGGAGACAAGAACAGACGACAAGAAAACATTTTGCATTTTGATTGAATCTCATATTTGAAGATTCAGTAACATCGAAATATTGGGATCTCCCATAACTGAGTTACAGATTTGCATTTGCTCTCAGATAGATTGAACTGCAATCTTCTTATGAAGAAACCAACAAAAAAAAAAAAAAACAAAGCAAGGATTTATTTATAATGAATGACAGGCATATTGGAATTTATATCCCATGTCCCTCCCTCCTTCACATACTCCAAGTACCTGGCGAATTCTGGTTTAGCAGTAGTTTTCTTCTTTCGCCGGCGGTCAAAGAGACTGAAGAGAGGATGAGCCTTGACAACCTCTTTGGCAGGCTTCACCTTATCAGCCTTAGGAATGTCTGCAACTGGGAAGGTGACCTTTGTTGAAGAGCCAAATACAGAGAGTCTAGAAGCTGGTACACTTGAAGCCCTCTTCAATCTTCCCTCTGTAAGTTCGATTGCAGGATCATCACCTACCCGTTCATACTTGTTGTAGCTTCTCCCTGTACTCACAGCTCGAAGCATGGCTTTATGTTGATGATGGAAAATGAAGTAAGCCTGCAAGATTTTGCTAGAATTATTGGGAAGAATATAAACAACTAAGCATGGCTTGAATAGTAAGTCGTATTTGGCATGCCATTTGGCCTGCAATTTGAGAAATTTGGGGGACTGTATTTTTGACTTTGGTACAATCCCAACAACCTTCAGAATCACATTTGCTGAATCTTCTAATCACATGATTATAAATAAAACACACCACCATTTTGACTCGCCGGCTATCAAACCAAGCAAACCTACTCATTTTGACTCACCCACCACCTCTAACATAAAAAGATTTGGTTGGGGTCAGGTAAACAGGTTCAGCTACCTCAAGTTTGCACCAATGGTGGTCATATTTTTGTCTGTAAATTTTGGTGCTGAATAAAACGTCTTGACAGTAAAGGGGTTGACTGAAATTTAACATAAACATGCATCTTGAAATTAAAGAGCCAATTTCCTGGAAGTACCTGGAGGCATGAGCATGTCCTCTTCGTTTCAAGGTAAAAATCAGCAGTTGCTGGTGTCTTTAAATGATCATTGACATGATAATAAATAAGAATAAATACAAGAATTTTACTCATTTATTATAGCTAAAGGTGGTGACAGATCCTAGGCGTACATTGAAGTATACGTTCTCCTGTATTATACAAATACAAGTGATGAGGTACCAAAGCCAAGCGCCGATTGATCCAAGAAATGTAAACAGTAAACAGTGATTACAGAGAAAGAAGGAGCACCTGGATGTGGGCGAAATCAAGGAAACCCAGATGATGAAACAGCTAATTTACTTGAGGATCAAGATGAAGGCAATGAAAATGCAGTTTACCAGTCTTCTTATTGATTGAAATCCAATCTGTGTTCTTACTGTTCAGGAATCAAAATAAATAAAAACTCTGCAGAACTCATCTTCCTCAGAAGAAATGCCTAACACTGATTCAAGCGCCCACTTTAATGTCTTGATGTGCTTAAAGATGAAAATGTAAACCCCACAAACTACGGAAAGCTTTCATTGCTTCAGTAATACATTCTAAAACCGAGTAAAAGTCAGTAACTGCAGTACCAAGACCACCAAATCTGGACCTAACACAACCAAACCATGCAGCTGTTCAAATGTCTTCAAAGAAGCACAAGCTTTAAGAACAGTACATAGACTCACTTGACTCAACTCTTTCCCTCCACATTGCCTCAAAACACTGAACGCTTCGTTGACAAGAAAACAATCTTAAATTCTATCCCTTTGAAAATTTTAACCGACTCACCCGAGGACCCATACTTGAAACACATTTCCATTCGCCAAGTACACAGTTCCAGTAGCTGAACCAGGTTTAATCATTAAACCATGGATTTGCTGGAGGCATTCTGGTCCAGGCAAAGAAGAACAACCGGCCCAAAACGGTTAAGGCATGTTCACTGCATGTGAAAAGAGAGTCGATGGTGGATTCGAGCTGAACTCACTATGGCTAGATTCGCTATTCAATTTGAATGAATCTCACCACATCTAAATCAATTTCAGTTCATCAAATTCAAACTCGGCTCACCATAGATGACAATATCAAAGATTGTCTCATCAGCCATTCTTTTTTTCACTCTTTCTTTTGAACTTCTCCGAAATTATTGTTTACCAATAAGTTAGACCAAAACAGCTGCTCACCAATCAAGTTGGGACCTCAAGTGGCAGAGGCCACCGTAAGGAATTTCATGAAACAAATGGTGAACGTGCATGTGTTTTTGGGTGTGCGTTACACTGACAACAACAACATTTGACTCACAGGTCCAGCGGATATCGGTGGGGAAGAATCGTCAGCCATTGAAACAGGTCGTGGAAGGTTAGCTCTGACTCTGACCCTTTTTTAACAGATTGATTTTGTTATTTTGTAACGAAGCAATTGCCCTTGAACTTTGAAATTTCATAGTGCACATGATTATTCATATCAATATCACATCACCTGCAGTACAAAAACCTGAAATAATGCAGGTGAAGGGATTCATTATTAATTTTACAGCATTATAGCATCTCATGTTCTAAGCCATTGATGACAATTGACAATTACCCTAAATTAGCGGGCTTTCATAATACTAACCCGTAAGCCCATAATCATCCTGCCCCCCAAAAACAATGAAAAACATTAAACTCATCATACTCAAAATACATCTTGCTTATATTTTAACAAAAGGGAAAAAAAAGCTCATTTATGCTTAGTTCCTGAACCTCATCAAGCCAGCACTCCAGTATTTGTTATGACTAAGATTTGATAGCAAGATTTCTTTTGCAAGCTGTATCCATGAGTTGATTAATTCTGCTAAAAGAATAGACAAAATTTCTAACCTCCACCTTTTACTGTTCTCTTTAGCTAAATGAGACTGATTTAGCAAGAAGGTATCTGACCTTTATCCATTAAACAACATTCTACCACCAAAATTCAAATATCCGATACCTGCTTTTTTTTTTTTCTCTGAAAATAATCATTGCTAATTGCTATCTACTATATTCATGGTAGATTAGCAAAATAAATAAAGAGCTTCATATATTTAACTGAATATACCCATTTCCTTTAACAAATATTTGTTTCATACCTATTTCTTTGCGCTAAGCTTAGCCTAGATTTTTGAACTACATAGATGACTTGAATTATCAAATAGACATGATTGATATTACTTACAAGCGGCATAAATTTACAGGATGAGTGTAACTACGCATTCAGCATACACACTATGTTTGACCTACCGCTCTTCTGAGTTGAATTTGTTCCAAGCTTCCTAAAAATTAACAATTAAAGAAAAATTAGATCCCGATAGGTGATCAATCATAAAAGCAATAGTCAAACAATGCAAAACTGCAACAGTATAACTGAAATTAAGGATGATTGACAGCATCTATCAGAATTTTAGGATGCTAATAAGTTAATAAGATACCTTAAGAAGATCAAAAACCTTCTCACAAATATACTTCTGCTGGATACTTGCACCTCTTTGTTGTAATTTGTCAGGATGAACGCATAGAGTGGCTTTCCTGTAAGCTTTCTTAACAGCAGCAGAAGTTATAACTTCAGTCAATGGAATTGGATGCCAGCCACTATCAGGCCCAAGGATCTGCCAAGGAATAAAACTTAGTTAATTTAGATGCTAGCACCGATTGACTTTTACAAAAACTCCGAATAGAGAAAAAGGCCCTGTAATTCATACATTCATTTATTTCTATTAAGACCAAAGATAGAGTCAGGATTTTTTTCTTCCAACTAATATTATAGTGGCCCTAAAGAAAACCAGGATTGAAGCTTGTGCATAAAAGATTTGATATGAATAAAACATACATATTGCAATGTTGAAAGCAAAGCTCGTAGGTTGCCTTCCTTTCCGCTTGACCACCTCTTGACATCAGCATCCAGTGTTTCTGCTAGTCTCTGCAAACAGAAATAAATTGAAGACAATAAGCAAAAAATGGCACTAGCTCAGTGTCTGGGAAATTTATCTTAGCAGAGTGAAGGTTTTACATTTCTTTCAGCTTGCTCTCTTTGAGCAAGAAGGTCACGCATATTCTTCTCTGCAAGTGCTTTTGCCTACAAAAACACCAGAAGCAAGAAGCTATTTTGTTAGAAATGAAAAAACCACTCACAAAATTTGGTAAAATTACAGGTCATACCGCTCGTTCAGTTGTACGACGATGCCTTTCTAGTCTAGCTTTACACCTCTGAGCTGATTCACCTTCAATTCCTTCAGACCTTTCAGTATTATATGAAGCTTCAAGTAGAAAAGATAAATGGTTACAAGTAACAACCAGAAGATAACAAAAACTTGAATACATTCAATGTTTAAATATCACATCTACAAGAAATCAAAGCCTAGTACGTCAAAGATGACATACCAACATAAGCTGAGGAATATGGATATCTTGAACCGTTAAAGGAGCTGGCACTCTGATATTTCTGATCCAGTGCAGCCTGCCATTTTCCATCAGTTAAAACACTCCCAAGACTATGCATGCTACAAAACATCAATAAAGCATATATACTCACATTGGATGAACTTGATCTCATTGTACTGTTTCTGGAAGATGTAGATAACTTATCTGGAAAAGTTCCACGTTCTCTAGCCTCAATAGCAGCCCTGTCTGCCATTGCTTTCTCCACAGCACGCTCTCGAGCCTCAGCAGTTGCTCTCTCTACAGCAGCACGCTCTGCCCTCAGTCTGGCCTCCATAGATGCCTTCTCTGCAAAAGATTTCTCCTTAGCCTCTGCACAAGCCTTCTCCAATCTCTCCCGGGCCTCTGCCAAAGCTCTTTGTCGAGCTTCGGCAGTTGCTCTCTCCACAGCAGATTTTTCTGCCCTCCCACGAGCTTCAAGTGTTGCTATGTCGACAGCCATCCTATCTTTTTCTCTCTCCCTCTCTCTTTCCCTCTCTTCTTCTATCCTCCTAAGACGTTCCTTCTCCAGTTCTCTCTCCCTCTCTTTTTCCCTCTCTTCGTCTATCCTCCTAAGACGTTCCTTTTCCAGTTCTCTCTCCCTTTTGATCTTTTCAACTTCTTTCTCTTCCAAAATAAGAGTCTCATGCTTCTCTTTTCTTTCAGCACAATTACTTGCGTTCACCCACTGAGCTGTTTTGTGGACATTTCCTTTCCCTTCCAACAAAGATGGCTGACCAGTTTCCAGTTTCCTTCCATTTTGAACAAATTCCTTCACCGGTTGATTTGGCATGATCTTGTCCTTACTTTCCTTCTGATTCAAACCAGCTTGGGCCTGCTTGACATTATTTTCTCTCTCATCAGCAGATTTCCTCCCTTCATTTCTAGTATCAGAGTCTGCTTGACAGACACTATTAGCTTTCTCTAATCCAATGCAATCTTCAGATTCTCCTTTTTTCACAATCTGTTCTACAATATCTTCTTTCTTAAACCCGCACTCTTCATGTACTAGGTTGTCTTGAGCTGTACCAGATAATTCAGAAGTTCTGTTTTTCTGCACATTCAAGGTTCCGACTCCTTCCAGTTCCATTTCATGATCTCTATACTCAGACAGAACTTTTGCATTTTCTCCATGCACAAAGGCTCTTTGAGTTACTTGTACTGTCCTACTGTTCTCCTCACGTAGGCCAGTAGGCTGAGTTGCTTGAATGTTCTCAATGTTATTGAGCATACATGCCTCATCTGATGCAGTAACAACTTCTTCCTCCATGTACAAATGAGGCTCTCCAGCAATTTTCAGCTTCTTACCATTTTCATCCCATTGGGTTTGCTCATGTGCTTCACTTAATCCTTTCATGTCTGCAGTGTCACCAGCATTTTCAAGCCTCTTTTCCTTGTCCTCAACTTCACAAGTGCCTTGAAGCCTCTTCTCAGTTTCCTCCCTTTCATAAGCCTCTCTCTGTTTCTTTTCATTTTCTTCTTTCTCGAGAGCCGCTTCATGTATCTTCTCATTTTTTCCTATTTCCGGAGCCTGTGTTTTCTTTTTGCTATTCTCTTCCTGTTCACAAGTCTCATTTAGTCTCCTTGCTTTCTCCTCTAGTTCAAAAGCTTGCCTTTGTTTCTCATTCTCCTCTTTAAGTCTCTTCTCATTCTCTATCTGCTCAAGAGCCTCTCTTGCTCTCTTCTCAGCTTCTTCTCTTTTGTGAGCTTCCTTCCATTTCTTGTCATTTTCTTCCCGCTCAGCAACCTTCTTTAATCTCTTATCTTTCTCTTCCTGCTCAGCAACCATCTCTAATTTCCAATCTTTCTCTTCCTGCTCAGCAACCTTTTTAAATCTCTTATCTTTTTCTTTCTGTTCAATAACCTTCTCTCTCTTATATTTTTCTTCCTGCTCTACAGCTTTCTTCAGCCTTTTCTCATACTCAACATGTTCAACATCCTGTTTATACTTGCTCTCATTTTCTACCATGTCTGAAGGCTCTCTTTGTCTTCTTTCATCGTCTGCTTGTTCACAAGACACCTTGAAGCTTGTTTCTTTTTCCACACTTCTATTAGTCTCTTTCCACGGTTGCTCAAGCTCTTGATGCTTAATACCTTTCTGACCTTCAGATGTATCTCTCTTTATCTGAAGCTTGGCCAGGTTAACATTCTTTTCTGATTCATCAACTCCGCTTGGTTTCTTCTCAATATCCACAAGATCTTGAAACACTCCAGATTTCTTCTCATTCTCTCCCTGTTGACAAACTCCTTGAGCCACTTTTAGCTTCTTATCATGCCCTTTATGCTTGCGAGTTGCTTTGGAGCCAGATCTCTCATTTCTTTCCTGCTGTTCACAGGCTTCTTTGGCAACCTTCAGCATCTTCTCATTTTCCCCTGGTTTAGGATCTTCACTATTTCTTCCTTTTTTTATCTTCACCTTGTGCGCATGTGCTTGTGCATCTGGCACCAAAATTTCTTTATTCTTTGTCTGCTCAAAAGTGGATCTATCTGTTTTCACTAATTCAAAAAATTGTGTTTCTTCTTTCCACTCACTTGCTCCATCAATTCTCTCAGGTTGTCCATGCTTATCTAGCAAAGCTTTATCAATCTTGAAAAGCTTTTCTCCTTCTACCGAATCTGCAGTTGCCTTTGTTGTCTTGGTACCTTTTTGGTTCATAACAATGTCTTGCCTTTCAAAAGTGGCACACAAATCCTCATCTTTTAGACAACTGGAACCATCCACATTTACAGACAACTTTCCCTCCATCTCCTTCCTCTCATTCTTACGGCGTCGTACACCCTCCTTCTTCCTCTCTAACAGTTCTTTTGCCGTCTTCAGTCTTGCTTCAGCTTTCTCCATTACTTCTTTCATAGCAGCAGCTGAAGCTGCAGCAGATGAACTTGCATCTACCTCCACATCAAAGAAAGGAGGAGAAGTATCACCCGCAGTCCCTTCCGAAGCATTTTTACATTTTTTAGCCATGCTGCTGGAATTTCCCTTTTTCACATCTAATAAAGGTGCTGGCCTGTGGGGAGGGGGCACTTCAGAAGGTTGAGTTCTGAGGCTTATTTCAGAAATGGTTACAAATGTTTCAGTAGGAAGAGAGTTGTTTCTGCCGTACCCTCTTTGAGATTTAAGGCCATTTTCAAATGTTTTTTCACCAGCACTAACACTAAAGGGTTGTGACATGGTTTTTCTGAGACTTTTATCTTTTATCATTCCCCCACTAAAATCCATGTGAAAATTGTTTTCATCAGTCACCTGCAGGGGTGGATTTTCATATACCTTCTCCAAGGAGGTGGTTTTATCAACCAGAAAAGTAAACCCTGGAACTGCTTGTAGCTGAGTTACATGCGTAATCCCATTTGACATGTCTTCATCACTTCTTTGATTAGCTTTATGATAGGATATGTTGAACTCCATGGCGTCATCAATTGACTCGCAAGAATCTCCATTTGACAAGCTATGATTCTTTGCAGAATGTTCTGATTCTTCTGACAAAGATTCAGATTCCGGTGGGGTCCTATAATAACAAAAATAAAGACATAATATGATTGTAACTTCTCGACATTCATGACAACATAAAAGGCTTTGTTCATGCCTACAATTTACAAGCACAGTATCCATACAATGAATACATACAAACACTAGGACACACTGTAAGAAATCTGAAGATCAAAGCATCTGCAACAAAAGCATAAAGCATATGAAACTATTCAAATAACAAAAATTCATGAAACAAAGGTTATCTTCAAACACATTATTGCTTAATATTCTGCATATACCCAGTACCTTTATTATGGGGCCTGGGTGAAGAAATTAATGCAGCATCTAAAAGACTAACAGTGATTCCTAATATAATTTATAATCGATAACAGAAATTTGCCAAAGTGAACCAAAGTTTCTCCCAGTACGATAAACCATGCACATCATCGAAGGCCAAAGCACATTTTACTAGCAGCTAAGCTAAGAAGTTACTTAAACCAAATGAAAAACAAAAACAAACTGCTCTAAGGCAATCTTTCTCTCCTAGAGAACCCTATGGCCAACCTTCCTCAACAAAATCATTCCACTATCTTGGCTAACAATTTAAAAACTTTACTCAACATTAAGAAACTAATTTATGCTTAAATCGACAAACAGCTGCACACGTATTTAACTTGAAAATGCTCAAAGCATAAACACTCTTCTTCAAGGCCACACATTTAGCAGAGAGAAGAAAATATTAACAAAATGAAAATGGAAAACATTAATAGACATTCTATATTCCGGTAAAAATAAACCAAATAAGAATAATTTTTTTTAAAAAAAGCTAAGAACTTTATTCTTCTTAATTTCTCCAACAGAAAAAAAGAATTGAAATACCTACCAAGCTTCTTCAGAGGAGTCAACATCGCCACTGACGCCGTCTTTTTGTTCCATTATCAATTCCTCAAAGGAAACAGCAGAATCAAGATCACCATAACCACCAAAAACTTCATCATAGTCAAAGCCAGAGCTCCGAACATCAAAGAAAACATCTTCCTCCTCGAGTAATGGAAGATCGAGCACGGGAATGGAGGCGGCGCGTGAGCTATGAAAGCCACCGAAAATCTCGCAGTAATCCTCGACCCGCGGAGCGAGAGTCGGGGCAGAGAACTTCGGAGGCCCTCCGAAGACGTCATCATAAGTAGTTTTAGTGGGTAGGTTGCTGGCATTGCATGATTTTCTGGAGTGAGAAACAGAGGACTTGCTTGGTTGCCGAGAATGCGAGAGATTTTCCATGAAAGGGAGACCTTCTAGGGTTTCTTTGTTCTTTTGATTTTGCTTTTTGAGCTCAGTTTTATGTTAACCTCTCCCTCTCTCTCTCTCTCTCTCTCTCTCTCGTCTGCAGAGTCTGCAGAATCAGAAGCAGGACGACCAAAAAGCGGACACGAAAAAAAAAAGGAAAAAGAAAATGAAAACAAAACAGATATTCGAAATTACCAAACAGGACTTGAATTATTGTATAGGAAAAAGAAAATGTTTGGGCCCGCTGAAAATACGAATTCCTAAAACATCGAATTTTATTTTTTAAAATAATGATTTCTCATTTATTTTAACTCATAAAATAAATAAATTTTATAATAATAAAAATAAAAAATGAGTTGGAATGACAGGTGGACGATAACACGCGGGAAGGATTGTCGCTTGGAAGTGAGACTTTAAATAAGGACAACACTCTTGAGAGACAAGAGTCCGGCTCCACTTTTGTCATTTTCAAGTGACACGGGTGATGGCCCGAACAAATCAAATCAAATATTATTTGATTTTAATTTAAATTAACAAAAAAAATTTTGATTTTAAAATATCAAAATAACGTTATTTTAATCCATATATATTAAAAATAATATTTTTTTAACTATTTATAATATTAAATCACGTTCAGTTTAGTATTATAGTCAATCACGAGCTCAGTTCGAGTTTAACTCTCTAAACTTAAGCTCAATTTAAAAAAATTGTATCAAATTCGAACTCAATTTTTTTAAATCGAATAAAACTCAAAATAAATACTATATTTAATTTTTTTAAGAATTATTAATATTATATTCAAGTTTAATTGTGAGTTTGCAAGCTCACTCAATGAATAAATAGTAAACTCAAATTAATAATAATCAAATCGAACTATAAACAATTTATGAATGTATCGAAATGTTTACTCCCACGTTCGAGAGGCTCGACTTTTGTGTGGTTTTAAATAAAAGAGGTTGAGCTGCCCGTTTTCTAAAAGAACTGTTAGGATGAAGCATCGATAAATTTTTGTTTCCAGTTACCTACGACTTGTCGTTTTTGGGAATGAAATTAATGGTACAAGTATGTGTTATAAATCAAAGTTTATATATTTTGTAATTAATAAGATTATTATTACATACATAAAGAAACTTTAGATTAAAATTTAAAAAAGGGAAAAAAAAAATGATTGGTGTTTGTGTATAATAATGAACAACAGAGACTATATATACTGGAACAATAAATACTTGCTTGGAAAACACTCTTAAACATTCTTAACAAACTACACAATTATGAGATTTAAGTGTGTGTATGATTGTGATCGACACTGTAATCATAAAAAATTTAGAATTTTAGGTCTGGACCCATGTTGAGTTAGCTCGGATTCGTAAATTAATTCAAATTTATTTTATTTAATTTAATATTATTTTGGTGAAAATCGAGTCAAAATTGAATTAGAAGTAGGGATGAAAACGAACCAACATAAACATTTATTAACTTAAATTTAACTTAAAAGAAAAATGGTTTGATTAAGTTTATCGAATTAAAATTAAAAATTTTTCGAATTTAATTTATATTAAAAAAAGTTTGATTTAAGTTTAATTTGAATTTATGACTTATGATTTATTGATAAAATAAAGTCTATTAGTTCAAACCAATTAAAATAAAGTTTTTTTAATTTAAATTTGATTTAATTTATAAAAAAAGGCAATTTTTCATATTCAAACTTGATTTTATTTGAATTTAATAAATTTAAATCAAATAAAATCGAATCAAGTCAATTTTTGAAACCAAAATAGTTTGGTTCACATCTGGCTCTAGTTAGGAGAGTCGATTCTTTTTTAAAATTAAATCAAACTTAAATTAAATAAAACTTAATTTAATTTAATTTTTAAATTAATTAAGATATGATTTGATTTGAATTATATAAAATAATATTATTTTATTAATAAATAAGAAATTTGAGTAAGCCCACCCTATAAAACAGACCAAGATGAGGACGGTTGTAGCCACGTCTATTCCACTTGAAAGTTTCAAACTCTTTTTTATATATATAAAATTTTATCACCAAAATCAGTGAATAGAGGTAGTTGTGACCATCGAACTATTTGAAAAAGAAAGACCCACTGTTGCTATCAAATCTGAACAGTATCGAGACGAAGAAGAAGCTTGGCTAGAGGCTTCCAACAAGCAGCCTTGCTTGCGTTCCCAGGGGATGCTGCGAGAGATAAAAAGGATAGTGCTAATCTAAATATTCAATATTTGAATTATAATAAAGGTCTTTTTTTTAATTTATTTTATCTATAATTACAGGTTTAAATATTGATAAATTTTAAATTTGTTATATCTGATCAATTAAAATTGACTCCGTGGTATAAATAAAAGTTTTTAAATTATAATAAAAAAAAAAACCAACATTGCATACTTTTACTCTTTCAAACCCTAACCACTTTTGTCGGTTGAGACTTAAAATTGGTATATAATTGACAATAAAGAGTAGGATTGTCATTGAAATAAACAAATCGAATTTATATATTAAATGATATGATACGATTCGAATAATAAGTAAATAGTATTATGAAAAATGTGAGCAGACAAAAAAACCTGAATTACCTTTGTTTAGAAGATTTTCCTGAGGTCTCCAAGAGCTGGACAGAACAAGCTCCTTGGAATTGGAATGCAATTGATTTGTTGGGCGTTTGTCCCCAGGGAAGCTGAATATAAAATATCCTGAACAGAATGCTTTCCTTTGTCCTACAGTACAGATATCCGGCATTCCAAAGATCAAAAGAAGATTATTATACATTAGGGAAAAAAAAAAAAAAAAGATTCAAAATGTTTTCCATCTTGTCTAACCAAAGTGACGTGTGGAAATGGGTAGTGTGATTCAGAAGGTGTTTCCATGAGGAAATGGATCGAAATAGGGGCGAAAATAGCGATTGCCAATACCAAGAAAACCTGGGTTTTTATCCCTGGAATCCTGGGACCCTTATGTTTCCCACTTTTTCTCAGCCACTCACTTGTTTCCAAAGCTCAAGAAAGTAACCAGTCGATTGTTTTGTTCAATTTTGTACAGGGAATTTGTCTTTCGATTTTTTCACAGCAATACAAAGAGGCAAAGATATAATACAGATATAGAAAGTCAGGCACATGCATGTCTGCCATCCTCCAGGTCCGCCCCAGTCTAGTCAACTTTCCGCATCACCATCAAAATACAAATCCAGGACAAATTTGGGGAAGAAAAAGAAAATTATAGTCTGAGACGTGTTGGAAAAACCGAGTTAGGTATGAATAGGAGAATAGTTTTGGAATTGTACGAAATTAGTCAACAAATTGCTTGGTAAAGAAACAAAGCAGTATAAAATAAGTTGGCCCGCGAATCCCAGCCAAGTCTTGAGTGAAAAGGCATATTCCTTCTTGGTGGCCTGAGCTCAAACCTTAAATAAACAAATGACAAGTCTGCTGAACAACAATAAGCATCAAGCTTTCGATCAATTTACCTTTCGCCGTAATATTATGCCAGGTCTAAATTCAAATTGAATTTATTTAAGGTAAGTTTGAGCCAAAATATTCAACTTATTTTTTGATTGATCGCCTTCATCTAAATTTGATAATAATTAACCGAATCATACACGATATTTAATATACAAATTCGGTATATTACTTTCAGTGATGATTTAGATTCACAAACGAAATGCAGGCAATTAATGCAGTACAGATTCAGTTAATATAAATGTTTTGTTGTTCTTAAGCATTTAACTTTGGGAATATAATAAAGATGCCATTCTTAAAGTAAGTTAATCTGGTGCATTTTCCAAAATATTGAAAGACAAGGAAACTTGAAGCTGAGGAGTGGGCATGATTTTGAATCATTCGTTTGACCATTATTATAAATATTGTTGAGAATCAAGTTGTATTAGGAAAGTTAAGATTATTTCCTTTTTATTTTCTCTTATTGTCTATATATGTATTGTATCAATTTATTGAGAGAAATAAGATTATTACAATTTTCACATGGTATCAGAGCCTCCTCTAAAACCTAATTCCTTTTTTTTCCGGCGTGCGCATTGTTCCAGCAAGTTCAGAGTGTCCCTTTCTGGTTGTCAAAACGATCATCTGACAACCCGGACAAATCCTCTTCTCATCGTCGGCCAGCTCCTGAAATCTGGGCGGTCGCTTGCCTGTCACGCGCCCCCACGCCCACCTATTCATCTGGGCTGTTTTCTCCGATCTCGTCTCTCCGACGAGCGTGAGCACTCACCGCCGGCTTCATTCCACTCAGAACCGGACGATGAGGCTTCTCCGGCAGTTTCGTCCACATCCGATCAGCTGCAGTCCGTCTCCGACGACCGGAAAAGCTTTTTTGTGCTGGTTTATTCACTGTTCCGTCTTAGAAGTTGCTGATCTAACATTAAGGGCTTCCTGAAGGTTCTCTGGTGCCCACCGTGCTATCTCCTTCCGGTCATCAGAGTTGATAACTGCCTTCAACGGATTTCTAGCCTTTCTATAAGAGCTATTGGCTGATATTTTCTTTGCAATTATCCTTAAACTGGTTATTGGTGTTCATACTCAAAATGGTTGACAAAGGATCATCTAAATCAGCAATTAATCATTCAAATATATCAATAAACCAGTCTGTGACTCTCATTGGGGCTGATTACGAAGAATATTTACAGTATCAGGCAAACAAGCAGTCATCTCAATCTACTGTTGCTTCAGTCACACAATCTAGTAATTCAACTGTTTGTCTGTCTCAATTCTCCAATCTCGGGTCTTGGGTTCTTAATTCTGGTGCTTCTAACCATCTCTCTGGTAATTATAATTTATTATCCAATTTTTTACATTTGAACACTCCACATTCGGTCACTTTAGCCGATGGTACAAAAGTCATGGCTAAAGCTGTAGGTAATGCTCACCTTCTCGATTCTTTACCTTTAAAATTTGTTCTTTACCTTCCTCATTGTCCATATAATCTCGTGTCTATTAGTCAACTTACACGAACCTTAAATTGTTCTGTCACTTTTACTAGTGATTCTGTTTTTATACAGGACCGTGGTTCGGGAAAGACGATTGGCGAAGGACGTGAGTCACAAGGACTTTACAAACTCTATTTGCCTTCATCTTCTATTGCCTGCACAGTCACTGAATCTCCAAATCTTCTCCACAATCGTTTGGGGCATCCTAGTTTGTCTAAGCTTCAGAAGATGGTCCCTAGTTTATCCAGTTTATCTTATTTCGAGTGTGAGTCATGTCAGCTTGGCAAACAGTCTCGTCATTCTTTCCCAAGGCGTGTCAATAATCGGGCCTCCTCTCCATTTGAGTTAGTTCATTCTGATGTGTGGGGTCATTGTCGAGTCAAATCTATTTTCAATTTTCAATATTTTGTGACATTTATAGACGATTATTGTAACATCCCAGGGTTAGTTTGGTCTTTTCGGCTTCCTAATCTGGGTTCAGTTTGGGATTTCTGAGATTTCTAGGGTTGTGAGAGAGTTTTGGGGTGAAATTGTGGGTTTTGTTGAGTTTGAGGGCTTGTGCATGGATCCGTTTGGATGGATTTGCATGCGAGCGCGGGAAAATGACATTTTTGCAATTTTCCTGCCATGCACGACCGTGCATGAGAGATGCACGCCCGTGCATGTGCACTTTTCCAGCTGTCTTCGCTTTAAGTCGAGTTTATCCGTTTCCAAACTCATTTTTCACCCAAATTTCCTTCGATTTTCAGAGGATTCACGCCCTAGAAGTGGAGAGCAGCTTCCTTGATCTTCAAAGCAAGCTTGATTCGTGATCTTCTTGAGAGAGAAAGCATGTCAAGAGGTAGGCACTTCTTCCTCTTTCCCTTGCTGTTTTGATTCGGTTTGATGCTTGTTTGAGGCATGAGTTGCGTTTCCAGCATGCTTGTGATGTTATCCGTGTGTGCTGATGATGATTTGGGATGATTATATTGTTGATTTGTGCTTATTCGCATGGATGTGTGAGAAAGTATGTTTATGTATGCCATGAGTTCGGGTTTGATGTTTTGCTTGGTATTGGAGGTTGCTGGAAGTGTTATCGTGTTTATTGGAAGTGTTTTGCATGTTGTGTATGCTTATTTTGTGTTTGGGTTGCAATTTTGGTCGGAATCGAGTGGATTCCGAGCGGTCATGGAGGTGCAGAGCAGGACGCACGCCCGTGCACTCTGCGTATTCTGCATGGTCACGGCCGTGTTTACGTGCCCGTGCGTGCCCTAAATTGAGGGGTCACGACCGTGCATGGTTCATGCACGCCCGTGCGCCCAGTGAATTGAGAAAATTCCAGAACTTCGCACGACCAGCGCACGACCAGGGTCACGGTCCCGTGCACGTTCATGCACGCCCGTGCGCGCGATCACGCACGCCCGTGCGTCAGGTAGAAAATTGAGAATAAGCTTTAATTTGTGAAATTTGCACAATAAACCCTATCCATGGATAGTAAACAGTAATTTGAGCTCAATTAAGACTTCATGATGCATCATATGCATATGCATAGCATGGCATGCCATCCAGTGTTTCAGAAAGGGATCCGAGGATCCGAATTCATGTTTTCAGTTGAAAAACACCGATTCCAGAGGTGAATACGAGGGGGCACTTGTGAGTTTCAGCACCCGTGTCACCAGGAGTTATATACTCATTACTAGCCCTATGTATTGGCATGTGCCGGTTGCTCAGCTTTCAGTTTATGTTTTCCTGGTCCGAGGATCAGATGAGTTTATAGCGCGAGGCGCTCAGTTCAGTTTCCAGGCCGAGGCCTGATGGCATCACGTGGGCCATACAGTTTGTGGCACGTGTTTGCAGAGGAAACTCACATGGCCAAGGTGCCGAATCCCTGTATTCATCAGTCTGCGCAGCACAGTTTTCAGCATATCAGGTACCCCAGGGTACACAGTTTTCTGCATAGCTTTCAGATAAAGCTTTTGCATGATTTTCAGTTATGGGATCCCAGGATCCAGCAGCATAGTTTTCATGAACCGTTTTCAGGAAACTATTTTCAGTATGCAGGCCCAGGCCTAGCTATGTTTTCAGCTTATTGCATAGCATGTCATTGTTATATGACACATCAGCATATCATTCAACGAATGATAAGACAGTAAATAACAGTAATTGAACAGTACACGATAAGCCACGTAAGCTTCAGTTCAGTATCAGTTTCAGATCGGTATCAGTTCTACATCAGTTCAGTATCAGTTCAGATCAGTGCAGTTATGAGTATCCGTAGCAGAGTTTGGTGGGTCGAGTGTCCGGTTCGGATTACTCTTCACTCTCGGTTGTTTACGTATACTCATATACGTATTTTACGACTGGGTATGAGGTAGTATCCGGTCAGCGAAGGTGTGTTTGTCAGAATTGTTGCCAGTTGGAGTTTATTCTGTGTGGGGTGTTGTGGAATCCTTCGAGAAGGGTTGGTTTAGGGTCAGTGGATATGAAGTGCTTACTGGGTGATTTTATCACTCACTCCCTACTTTCCTTTCTTTTGCAGGTGAGTTGTGGGGAGCTGGGAGGAGGAGATGGCTGCCGTCTGGGATCCATTTTGTTCAGCTTTATTTGTATGCACATATTTATTTTCCGCGAATATTTTAGTATGAAAGTTTTAATTGGGCATGTATATATGTATTTATACATTGTGCTACTAGTCTTCCGCTGTAATATGTTAGTTCAGTTAAGCATTTCGGTCGGGTATTATTGACCATATTTTCTTTATTTATTTATTATTATTTTAATTAAGCAATGAACAGTAATACCCTTCTGAGGTGTCTTACATGAAAATCATGCAAAAGCTTTATCTGAAAGCTATGCAGAAAACTGTGTACCCTGGGGTACCTGATATGCTGAAAACTATGCTGCACAGACTGATGAATACAGGGATTTGACACTTTGGCCATGTGAGTTTCCTCTGCAAACACGTGCCACAAACTGTATGGCCCACGTGATGCCATCAGGCCTCGGCCTGGAAACATATCTGAACTGAGCGCCTCGCGCTATACTCATCTGATCCTCGGACTAGGAAAAACATAAACTGCTAGCTGAGCAACCCGGCACATGCCAATACATAGGGCTAGTATTGAGTATATAACTCCTGGTGACCCGGGTGCTGAAACTCACAAGTGCCCCCTCGTATTCACCTCTGAAAAACCATGTTTTTCAACTGAAAACATGTATTCGGACCCTCGGATCCATTTCTGAAAACATTGGATGGCATGCCATGCTATGCATATGCATATGATGCATCATGAAGTCTTAATTGAGCTCAAATTACTGTTTGCTATCCATTGGATAGGATTACAGTACAAATTTCGCGAATTAAAGTTGAATATCTCATTTTTGCCTAACGCACGGGCGTGCGTTGTCGTGTGCACGGGCGTGCATGAACGTGCACGGGACCGTGACCCTGGTCGTACGCTGGTCGTGCGAAGTTCTGGAATTTCTCAATTCCACTAGGCGCACGGGCGTGCATGAACTATGCACGGTCGTGACCCCTCAAATTAGGGCACGCACGGGCACGTAAACACGGCCGTGACCATGTAGGATACGCAGAGTGCACGGGCGTGACCCTCGGGTGCACGGGCATGCGTCCTGCTCTGCACTTCCATGCCCGCTCGGAAACCACTCACTTCCGGCCAAAATCACATACCAAGTGCAAATTAAACATAATACACATGCCAAACACTTCAAATAACCATAAATACTCTTCCAGCAACCCCAAATCTCCAGCCAAACATTCAACTCAACATAAACATATAAAAGCATACTTTCACACCCATGAGCATAAACACATACATAAATCATCATCCCAATCGTCTCAAGTTGTCATCAACACACAAAGAGAACATCACAATCATGCTGGGAACGAATTTCATGCCTCAAACAAGCAACCAAACCAACCAAAACCGCAAGGGAAAGGGGAAAGAAGTGCCTACCTCTTGACATGCTTTCTCTCTCAAGAAGCTCACGAATCAAACTTGATTGGAAGATCTTGGAAGCTGCTCTCCACTCCTAGCGCGAGAATCCTCTGAAAATCGAAGGAAATTTGGGTGAAAATGAGTTTGGAAACGGATAAGCTCAACTTTAAAGCGAAGACAGCGGGAAAAGTACACATGCACGGGCGTGCATCTCTCATGCACGGTCGTGCATGGCAGGAAAATTGCAAAAATGCCATTTTCCCGCGCTCGCATGCAAATCCATCCTAACGGATCCATGCACAAGCCCTCAAACTCAACAAAACACACCATTTTCACCCCAAAACTCTCACACAACCCTAGAAGTCTCAGAAACCACAAACTGAACCCAGATTAGGAAGCCGAAAAGACCAAACTAACCCTGGGATGTTACATTACGTAATTGCACGATACCTCCATCAACAAATCAACAGCCTCCGGTTCAGCATTATGCTGCAACACAACAGTGAATGATTAATAACAATATCAAACAAATTCCTTTTATATGACCTCTACAACTATATTGTAGATTAGTTTTCTTAAGGTTTTTATCATAATGAATGATTGTTAACTAAGAATAAAAGCATACCTTCATATGAAAAACAATAATCTCTTGTACAAGTTCCATTAAATCATCGATTGGTGTCTCATCACTCTATGATCACATATAAAATGATGAAATAAATAAATAAAAAAAAATAGAATCAAACTTTAAATATAACATAATTAAAAGTTATCGGAATCCCAGATGGAAGAATCATTTAAAATAAACTTCTAGAGTGAGGAATCTATGGTAGCAAGAGCATCAACTATCAAGGATATTAAAAGCATAGAACAAAATAATGCACCAGTAAGACCAATTCAGAATGAAAAACATAATTTATGTAAACATGATTTCATAAGTTTCGAACAGTGTCCACTTAACATGCATATTTTAAAACTTCAAAACTCAAAGTCAATAATAATAAAAAAAAAATGATTCACATGTATCAGAAGTGTTCGGCAATGATGGTGCATCCAAATAACAAACAAAAATTCATGTCCAAATCCTCAGAAACAATCACCCAGTCTCATAAGTCCTTAGCATAAAAAAGACTTATGGTCCACCCATGAATTATCTAACAACATCTAGAGTACAGCTTGTTGTCTAGAAATTGCGTAGGTAACATATTTGCGTTAAATTGTTGCTGATGGGGTTCACAATTCCGGCAAAATCTTAGTTGAGTGATAAAATCTTAAATTCACCACCCAATAAATGAGCTATTATCCAAGCTTTACACCCTGTTATTATCCACTAAGAAATCAGCACCAGCACATTATCAAACATAGAAGTCTTATGGGGAACACAATTAACGTGACATTCTAATCACGACCACACCAATATTGTGAACCAAGAGCATAATCTAATACATTAACAAACTTTGAAAAGATATGTCCACTAACAATAGCAAGATCATTCTCAACAAGAAAAGATGACAGCATGATAAATTGGTACAACAATCAATTCTGAAAACAATGTTCTCAGAGCAGATGATTCATACCTGACATATTCATGGCCCCATGAACCAATATCACCTTCTGAACCCGACAATCTGTACTTTAAGCTCTCCTGAAAGGATTTCCAAATGAAAAGAATTTATAATATGATCATATAAGACAAGACAATCACACACAGAAATTACTGCAAAACATATATATTGCATATACCAACTAAACAAGAAAATCCATTGTCATGCGTGAGGATTACAATTACAACATAAAATGAGACCACCAAATTTGGAGATCAAAGAGAAGATGTGAATTTCTGCATACCCCATGCATAATTAACTAAAAAAAGGATATAGCCAGGCCAATAATAAGTTAAATTTCAAAATAATGAGCCATACCCGTTCACCCTCAGCAGACATGGTCAGGGCCAAAACAGAAAGTATATCTGCGTGGTATTTCTGCATTTAAGATAAAGTAACTTACTTAAACTGCAACAAATTTAACAATAAACAAGCAATAATAAGTTCAACCAGAAAAATTATACCTTCAGGTCTGAATCCCCCATTGTTTCATAGTATGCTTTTAGATTTCCATAATGCGGACAAAGAAACTTTAATGGCTTTGGAACAGAAGTCATCGAGCTAGTTGAGGTTCGAATTTCCTGCCTGTCAGAAAAATGTTCACCATCAACGACAAGTATAAGATATCTTCTTGATCCAATAATATTGCTACACAAACTCAACCCCAAAACCTTCCACTGGTTTTGCAGATGACATGTGCATTTAACAAGGAAATTTTAGAAATATTAATAATTAGTCAATTTAAGTCAAGCTTAAATAAGTATGAAATCTTTGATCATTCTTAATTACAACAAAGAACGCAAAATTATAAGGATTAGAATCATCGTTTCAAATATAATTTTATATGAACAGCTGACCCAATAGTGTTTCGCTGGAACGAGAAACTTGAATTTGCCCTCATCTAGTCAGTCCTCACACAAGACTTTCCTCTCTAACATTCATGCTATATTTTTGGGGGCAGTGATTTTTATTTTAGTACGGTTTAAAACATTGGTAAATGGCAATTCGATCAACACAGTATTATAGTGCTACCAACAGTTCTGTGATAGACATTGTATCCATAGATGTTAAAGGTTGGTAATTGTAAAGATTGGTAAATAGCATTGGACAGCTGATTGTCTTACTCTGGGAATCTCTTTGATGTTGTCCAGTGGTATACACTCCTATTCATGTTTCTGTTTCATGATCTCAAAGAATAGTCTCATAGTACTTTACTGTAGTACGGTTTAGTGATTTGGTGCCTCGTTTATAACCCATTTCGCTCATTCAAATGCTATGCATATTATGCACAATGACCCTGCCAAAGGTTTTCCTGACAGAGTACAAACTATTCTTCTCTTTGATTTTGAAAGCATATAAAATTGTAAAACACAAAAAAGAAAAAGTAGGAAATATGCTATAACTTAGTTTTGTTTTTCATTTTGAATCCTTTTTGGTCACTGAGCATTCAAGTGTGGTTTTCACGGGACATAGTTCTCTCGATTCACTTGATACCCCTGCTGCTTCTCGTACTCTTCCATGGTGTCGAACTCATAGGCGCTCTGTGTATTTCCATAAGATCCTGCGTTCTTAACAGTGCCAGACAGTTTCTCTGACTCATATGTGGCAGGGTAATTATCCTCATCCTTCACATTATAGTAGTACTTTCCGTTCTCCAGAAATCGCGTGTCACTCATCCCTTGTTTCTCGTTCTCATAGCCATTAGTGTTGTAGTTGCTAGAATAGATATTGTTGTTGTAGTTGGTGTTGTAGCCTGTGTTACTGGTATAGCCATCGTTATTATAATTGTTGGGGTAGCCATTGTTGTTGTTGGTGGTCGTGGTCGTGGTGGTCGTCGTGTACTTGTTGTAATTCTGCATAAATCTTGTGTCGCTCATTCCTTGCTTCTGAGTCTCATAGCTATTGGGATTGTAATTATTAGAGTAACCAAAGTTGTTGTAGTTCACAGGGATGTAGCCTGTGTTGCTATAGCCATTGTTGTTGTAGTTGCTATTTTGATTGCCTGTCTCGTAGTTTTCAGCAGAACTGAGTTGCTCATTCTGAAGATCGCTTTCATCCAAAATGGTTGTCTCAGTTTCTTTTGTGGGAGGGAACTGGTTAGAATTAGACCCAACCTTGCCATAAATGCCATAGCCATTTTCACTCTCAACGTAGAATAAAGATGGTGCCAATGCTGGCTCTGGTGCTGGAACTGGCACTTCAAATTCGGCTGGCGCTGGAGCTGGTGTTGCTGTAGGTGATGAAATTTCAGACCGAGGGATCTTATGGCTGACACTAATGTGGGTGAACTTGTTAAAAAATTTACTCTCTCTGGCATGAATTTGGGGAGAAGAAAAGAGCACTAGTGGTAGAAGGAAGAAGAAAGAAAGGGATTTCGTGAAGTACGCCATTAAGAGAAAGGTTGTGTACTGGTATTCATAACATTTGCTCCCAGATGGCTCTTATAGAGACTCCAGGAGTCTTGATGTCCCCAGATAATCACGCCGCATATCAAGCAAGAGGGTGTGAATGAAGTTTTAATGACTTGAAGGATGCTGCATGTGCTTGTCATAAGAATGTCTAAAAAGGAAGGCACCTAATAATCTTTTCTTCTTGAGTCTTCAGTCAAAAAGGTGTCATTTTCTTTTTTAAAACCAAGAAAACGGGGACATCTATTTTGCTTTCACTGGAGGCAATGTACCCTTAATCGTAATTAGCGGTTGAGTTAGTTACGCAACTGAAGAAGGTGGGAGGCCACACAGCATTATTGCGTCGGCCAATTGCCCAGCAGTAACTTAAGGCTTTAGGCAGAATCCAATTTTTATCTTTCCTCAAAGCCCTGAGGGAGTCCTTGAATGTTTTGCCTGAAAATAAAGTATTTACCCGCATCACTTCTTCGTTTTAAGTAATCATTCAGCAGTCTGCCAGAAGAAGACGAGTAGAACTTTCTTCTGCTCATGCATGTGAAAAAGGCAAAGAAATGAAAATGTGCCTACACAATCATCACAGGGCATGAATTTTGCTCGGCGGCTGATGGCATTGACTTGGCTCCTGAAAACACAATGAGAAGTCAGAAATCAATTATGTATTGTGTGATATAAAGAAGGGTAGACTAATGTTACGTGCGTACACTTTTATAAGTATTTATTTGTATATAAAAATAGATATTTAAAAATATATGCTCATAATTTTGCTGACATAGGGTAATGGGCTGCCTGTTGATGCTTATCGTGTACAATTACAGTTTGAATAACTTTGCCCTCATAATATTTCATACACACATTTTTTAAATAAATCCACAAGGTCTTGTCCATAATAGTTGGGTAGGTATTATAGGCCCATCACGGGCGAAGCCATCAGCCCATGTCAAATTTTCAGTATAATATGACCCATGAACCTCTCAAAACATTAATATATAAATGAAGATGTAAATTACTTTAAAATTTGTGTCTAATTGAAAATTATGTTCTCGACCTAATCAAGCTTAACTTGATCGCACCAAGTAGGAGAAAATCATGGATTTGATAATATACTTCAAGTAGCTAATTTTATTATCAAGACAAGAGTTAATCTTTTCATCTTCTTTGATGACCTAAAATGTTGGATTTTACAATACTTTTGTGTAGAAGTAAGCCCTTGTGGTTATCGATTTTTTAACTTATTTTAGAGTTAATTACATTTTCCCACTAACGATTTGGCCTTAAAATATTTTTTTGCTCTTATTTGATATAAATAATTTTTTCTCGTACAAAATCAAGTATAAATAATATTTTCCCACCCAAAATTAACATTGTTATTGAAAAAACAATATTAAAGAGTAAACTTACAATTTTATTCTTACTATTTCATTTTTCAAAATTATCTTATAACCCAAAATTAAAAAAATTAAAAAATATATTTAATAATGTAAATTATATAAAAAAAAGTTTCTTATTTCTATTTTCTTTCACTCTAACCTCTTCTTCCTCTCTTTCTATAGAAATGAATATCTTTATCATAAAATGCATATTGGGGATAAACTATAATTTTTTTAAAACAATATAAGACTTTTTGAAAAAATGTAGAGGGTTATTAAAAATTCGAAAAAATTGTGGGGGTCTTTTGAAAAATTTCAAAATACTAGTTTGCCTCTCAATAATTTCAAAAATGATAGTTGTATCCTAAAAAATTGAATAAAATACAAAAAATTATGGAAGTAAATGTTATATTATAATTACTAAGGGAATAAAGTAGTTTCAAGATATATGAAGGTTTGAAAAAATTGTAAGGATTGATTTGTGATTTTTTAAACTTTGTTAAAGGTTAAATTATCATATTTAAAACGTTTAGGTAGGATAGAAAACTATTTTTAAAATTTATTAAATTAATAATAATAAAATTATTGTTTTACCCTTACAACGTTAGTTTCTTTTAACAGAATTTGACTTTAAGTGAAAAGCATATTTCTTTTGCCAATTAGGGGTCAAAAAGGGTTTTTTAGGCTGAATATTGGGTGCGAAATGTTACTTACTCCCCATTTTAAATAGTGGCCAAAAAAACTAGTTCCTACCCAAGGTTTAATGAAATGACAAATTTTGATAGGTTAATTTTTAAAAAATCAATTTTTTACCTATAAATCAAAAGTCAACTATCAATTTTAATGATCAAATTGTATTTATGGTGTTTTATTCGAAAATTATGATAAAGATATAGTTAGGGTGTTAACGTTATTTTTTCAAACTTATTAAAGATAAATAAATAATTATATTTCATATTTTAAAAATTATTATATTTATTTATATATTTTAAATATATTTTATTATGTTAATAGTTTGTAATATAATATTTATAACTTTAATTTAATATACTTTTAAGGATATAATTATAATTTTTGAAATTACTGAAAGACATATTAAAATTTTAGAAACACCCTCAAACTTTTTTAAAATTTAAAAAATCCTTAAAATTTTTAAAAAAGTTCATTCCCCCCCCTCCCTTCCCCTCCTCCCCTCCCCCTGACAAATATTATTTTATTCAAATATTATAATATAAATATATTTACAATATAAATATTATTTTTAAACTTCTTAGAGGTGATATATAATTTTCTTATTTCAAAATTATCATATATATATTTCAAAATATATTATAATTTTAATAATTCATAATATAATATTTATATTTTTAACTTATCATACTTTTAGGTACAATTATCATTTTTAAATTATTAAAGGATATATTAACATTTTAAAAATTTAAAAAGCATCTTTGAAATTTTTTCAAATTTAAAAAACTGCTTTAAAACTTTAAAAAACATCTCAAACTTTTTTCAAAATTAAAAAATTCTTAAAATTTTTAAAAAAGTACACTCCTATCTATAATATTACTTATATAAATAAAATTTTTAATTTTAATTAATATAGATTAAAATAAATATATATTTTAAATAAAATTTTAGATATAAAAAATTATTTAATTTAAAGATATTTCATTTTCTTAAAATTTAATAAATAAATAAATAATTTAATTTTTTAAAATTTGACGGATCAAACTCGGGTTTCTTTTAACGATTTAAAAATCCCGCTCTCGTGGTTCTTGTCATACTACTGGGCCTTGGTTACGGTGGCACATCTGACTGCACCACCAGTTGACCCAAACATTTCGCCGCTCTGTGGTCGGCACGTGACCGCTACAGAAAATCTGCCTGTCCACATCATTTTGCGGACCATCACTCTGTAATGCAGCCATCCTCATTCTTTATTTTCCATAAAATTACTCGACGTAAACTTACTATGGATTTTATAAAGAGCCTCGACCTAATGCAATTTGGCTGTGTCGAAATTTCACAGGCAACATGGGGACGGTATTTACAGAAGTTCACATGCATAGATGTTAGGATGGAGACACAAATCTTTTACATCCTCCGGAAAAATGAAAAATGGTCCATAATTCTAATATCTTGCTGTTTTCTTTGTCATATTCCAAGTGAATATTCTTGTCAATTTATACAAGTTTATGACCAACTGCATGCCAGAATAATTCATATAAGGGAAAATAAATAAGAAAGAAAGAAAAGAAAAGTAGAATAATTGCATTAGACATATGGAGCTGGCATTTCTTTTTGTTTTGGTGTTACTCCAACCACAATGAAGTTAACATTTTCTTATCAATTTTAGTGTCATTAACTTTATAGAAGGAAAATTACCAAAAAATAAAATAAAGACTTTATAACAGGAAAAGGCAACTTCCCATTATCTAGGTTGTATGCTATTTCAAATTACACCTCTCTCAAAGAGTTGAGCAAGAAATTCTTAGATAGCAGCTGCGAACTTTGACATGGAAATTGAAGTTTTTAACCATAAAGTTGTCAATAAGCAAGGAAATCCATGGAAGTCCTCAAATTATTATTGTCTCATATTCTTAAAACTGTTACAAAACTATTAGTGTTCATATTATACATCAAGTGAGCAGCTTGCTAGGAAACACGAACAGCAGTACCAGATATTCAGCACTGTACAGCTGCAAGGGAAGACGAGAAGTAAGAAGAAGAAACTCCCAGAATAGATCATGTTTACATCGAAGGCGAGAAATGTCGTCGAATTTTTGGTTTTCGAGTGTCCTGATAACCACCAATTAATTCAAAAAACACCTAATAATAAGGGATGTCTCAATTAACTTCCAAGGCTGGGTCAAGCACAACTGGGTGGCACTTTTTGGACTCCTTGTCGTTGTAATTCCCCCATCACACTATCCAGAGACGGAGGTTTCAGGCCGAGAGGAAGTGGCAGCCATGGTTTTGATAAAACATCTCCAATAGCTGCATCTATGCTCTCTTTCGACTGTCATACAACAAAGATTACAATATTTTGTTAATTACTGCTTGGTAAATAAGTAATGTGGTCCATCTACAAATATAGTTTGAACAAGAACCCAGTTTTGTCATGATTTAGCTTCGCTGAAATATTCAAAATCCTAAACCGGAAAGATAAGAGAAGAAAAAATAAATGCTATATGTAAAAAGAAGAAGAACCATTACTTCATATCTAACTGAATAATTAATTACGAAGGAAAGTAAAGAGAGAGATCCTCACCGGATGGAAGTCAACATGATGGTTGGGGCCCGTAGGTGCAGTCGGAACGCCGATACCGGGGTCTACTTTGTACAAGGGATGATGGGGTGATGGCACACCAGGGACCGGTGGTGCAGGAAATCTCTGAGTGCATTTAACATGTGTAAGTACTTTGCACTCAGTTAACAAGAAATTTCATGAATTCATGAAGCATATTTTAGCCAAAACTGCTATAGCATTTTTACTATAATGAGAAACAAGATGCCAAAAATACAATGGTAGATTTATAGAATACAAATGATTCCAATTTGTTTCGGACACAAGGATACAAACACCTAAAAATACTACAAAAGAGTAAGCAGTAATTAGTTACCGTTGAAAGTGGCTGTGGAAAGCAAGGCGTTCCTGGGGTTGGTCCATTTGGAACCTATAACAAAAGAAGGAAACAGAGAATGTCGTTTTAGATAATAAAGAGATGGAAAAAAGCTCGCTAGCTTTTTTATTTTTATTTTATTTTTCATGTTCTCTAATTAACAATTTGAATGACAGGAGCTGTGCTTGATAAAGGAAAGAGAGAAGGCTCACTCGTTGGTGTTGGTGGTGGTGCCAATATGACGGGTCAATATGCGGTGGATAGAAACGGGGCTGAGCCCATGACAGTGGAGGCGGCGGTGATGGTGAATAGCCTACATGTTTAGGCCACATGTGCATTACGGATTGGTCTGTGGGATGACCCCACACGTGTAAGGGTCTTAAGTGGTGCTGCACAGGAGTTAGGGGTGGGAAACCTATTGTGGGGGTGGATGCAAGCCAAGGGTTCATCTCCCTGTTGCCACTTCCAGCTGCGGCTGTTCCATACATTTGCCGTCTCTGACTCCAGCCTGCCGCCTCCGCTTCTCGTGCTAGTAGATGCTTCCGATGTGACCGATATTTCTGCACACAGTAATCCACAATTGTCATCTTCGAAACTTTATTCACTGAATGCAATAAATCTATAATCGTAGAAGATTTTTGTACGTAGCTTAAAGAGTGGGCGTACTTTCTCCTCATCAAATTTGATATTGAATTAAATTTTTTTTTTCCTTTTTGAGGGTATAATGACTTAAAATTTTTTTTTTAATTTACTCCGAATCATACAATATGAGTGAAGCAGTTTGCTTCCGGAAAACACAATTCAGAAGGTAATAAAGCTTTGCCTTTGTAGTAAAAGCCCTAGATGATGAAGTTTAAGGTAAAAAAAAATATGATGGAGAGAAATGGAAGGCGAAGTAGGCATCGTTTTTATAAACTGAAGGACTTTATTGGAGAAGTCATGAGATTGTACTTGAAGATGACTAGCAATATTATGGCGAGTGAGACAACTGATTCCCATAAGCTCTAGAATCCTCGAAGGCACTGCCTTATCCACTCCCAGCTGCTCCACTGCTTGGACAAACCTCCTGTGCAGTTCTGGCGTCCAATCCACCTACAGAGAGTCAAAAGAAAATTATCTCTCACTGAAACAAATCTAAAAAACAAAAGGTTACAATTTCACCTTCACTTATTCAGTCTGTTTCTCAGATTAGGCTCTTTCACAGCCATTGTTACAGGCAATATTCACTAAACCCCATGAGTCTCGTGATCTCTCTGCACCCTAAGAGGTTGTTACAGGACTCTATAATTGAGAGAGAGAGATGGGTATTTTTTAACCTATTACTATATGGTGTACGCGCTAGAAAAAATTTGTAATACAACAGTAAAATTCGAAATTTTCCGTTCATAATCAAGTTAGTTCAACACCATATATATCTAATTACCTTCACTTTCCGCTTCCCTTGATTATTGTTCTTGGCTTGTGCTGATGATTTTCTTCCTTTGTCTCCATGATCTTCTGTGAAGGTTTTCAAAGGAGGCTCCTTTCTTCTACTCTCAATTTCTTGGTCTCCTTTAGTAGCTGAACCTGACACCTTGTCATCCTCCAGTCTTCTCAAATTATACTCAAAATTTTCAACATAAACTGATATTTTAATCTCCGATTCATCTCCAACACTAGTAGAGAAATCTGGGAGGAGTTCCGGCAAATAATCACCATCCTTAATGCCCATTAAAAGATCGTCCAGAACCACACTATCAAGCAAGTTCGCATCTGAGAACTCGGGAAACTCTTGTGTGTCGACAGTAAAACCCTCCATCTCTCCTTTGTTCTCATCCTTGGTAGTGTTTCTCAAAGGTGAGACAACTAGCATTAATTCAAAAACTTCAAAGTTGCTCTAAAGAAAATAAAAAATCTTCAATGAAATGTGCACGCTCTATATATATAATATACCCAGTATTAGATATATTATATGGTGCAATAAAGCCCTACGTCGTCTAATATTTTCATGAAAAAAGAACCTAAATATGGATCCAAGATATTGCTTCTGCTTTCTGTTTAGGGTGAAAACGAACGGAGAGGCAGAGAGTGGAGGAGCCGGTGTTAATGGTGTTTGCAGTTGTATTTGTTTGCTTGTTCTTTTTAAGGCAAGAGAAGAGAAAAGTGGAGGAACTTGATCTCAACCACAAATTATGCTGACGACTATGAGTTTTTTGTTTGTTTTTTGTTAGGGCTGGCCAAACATCAATATTATATAATTTGTGTAACATTTTAGGTTTGTGGATGGCATTTTTTTGAAGATTTATGAAAGGCACGTTTCAGGGTTTGTTTATTAATTTCTTTGAGGCTTTTATAAAAGTGAAATAAAGAGGTAGCTGGAGAGATTGAATGGGGTAGATATCAATCTTTTTGTACAGTGTTAAAAGGAAGGCTTCATGTGGGTGAACCAATTCATGTTTAGATTTTCTAAAAGAACAGACCATCTTGTTTGATCATTCTGCTCCTGCATGTTCTCTGTGAATTGTCGTTTTTGCTATATGTTTCTTTTGAAAAGTGGTGGCCCTAAGTAATTAGAACTCAAATAATTTTCTCATACTCATAGGGAACCTTTTTTTATCTTGCTAAATATCTAACGTATTTTATAGCTCCTTGCTACTTTTGATTTTGATATATATGCTACAACTTAAAATATGTAATTCAATTGAATTTCACATAATTATATTTAAAATAAATTTAGATTTGAAAATTCATTTGTTTTTATTTTTTAATATACTCTTAATATAATAATCTTATAAAAACAACTAAAATACAAAATAATTAAAAAGTATTGTACCTAAAAAGAGGAGGAAATAATAAGTAGGAGATAATTTTGTTAAGAAAATTTTATTTATTTAATTTTATATAATCTTTCACAAATTTCACCTAGATTGGTATAATTTAGATTATTTATATTCAATTTTACATAATTAAAATTATAAAATTGAAATAATTATTTTTTTCATTTCAAACAAAAAAAATTATAATTTAGAATTACAACTGAATATTTCAAATTTTTATAAAATTTATTTATTCCAAAAGACTGTTATTATACAAAGATGTTCGAAGAAAGATAAGTTAAAGGATAAGCTTAACAATTGAGTTGACCATCTAAAAGTGATGACATGGTTATCACCTTCACTTAAATTCTAAGGCAATGCTTTTAGTTTTAGATTGATCATGATAAATCTCTTTCACGGGCTGTGTGATGTTAATTTTTTATTGGATAAGATTGCCTTATCTATTCAAATTCCCTTCTTCTTCACACCTTAACCAAACTATACTATTTTATCGGAGACAACTAAATCTTGTCACTTCCACTAACAACTATGACTAGAAACAATCGATAGGGATAAAATCAATTATTTTTTACTGCTTTTGATTGATTTTGTTCGTGAAGACGATTAGATCTAGTTGTCTTCTTCAAAGTAAAAGGCAATAATTTGACTGCCTCCATCAAATAGGATAACCAGATCTAACCACTCCTATAATTAGATGATCGATTCTGATTATATAGCTTCATTATCAGTCGTCATTATCGTTAGCATTGATGACGGTGCCTGTTTTTAATTTTTTTAATATATTGTAATATATTTTTTAAATTTTTTAAATTTTTAATAATATTTATATCTTAATTATTTTTATAAATTTATTTTATTATTTTTATAAATTTTTTTAAAAAAATTAAAATATTTTTTTAACGGTTAAAAATTAACTATTAATTATTAAATTTAACTGTTAATTTTTATTAATAAATAAATTTTTAAATTTTTAAAAATTAATTATCTAAATTAACCTTTTGAATCAATCTTTAGATGGGAACATGTCCTTGGCCTTTGAATAACATTATTTTGGTCTGACTCTTGAGGGAACGTCACCGCTACTAAAGCTGCTCGAAGTCTTATATAAAATGGGCCATATGGGTTTAAGGGACTATTATAGGAGGGAACATATCAGAAAGGACATCCATGTCTCTGTTCAGAGGCAATGTTTTTTAGTAGCTGTGGGTCCTCATTTGCTTTAGCTGTAGTATAGCCTATATATGTATAAAAAAAGGAATCTGACCTTCTTTGTCAATGGTTCATTTTCTCATCTTGGTCCCTACATCCACACCCCCAATACATTCCAAATCCTAACCTCGCTGCCTGACCCACCTTCAATAATTCATTTCCTTTTTTGCTCTAACTTCTGCTTCTCTTTATAGAAACGATAATCAATTTAATTGCTTGTCTTTGATATTAATTACATAGTAATTAATCATGGTGGTATATAAACTGATAAAGCTTGTCTTTGATGCGAGAAATGACGCCGCAACTGACATGTATGGAGAAGATCTGTCTTATCTCTTTTGCAAATATTTCATAGTGGATCTTGTGCCCACCACAAAGTTTGAAAGTGATGAACGACAGTGAACATACATTTACAAGGCAGGCAGGCAGGCAGGCAGGGATCAAGAGGAAGCAATTAAATACCCATTTGCTTAAAAAGCTTAGTGTACCGATCGCGACCATACCTTATTGGGTTCTATATCTATACATATCTCTTCGGATTCGGCCATTTGCAGAAGCAGATCAATTTACACGGCCCAATATAGTAAGAAAGAACCAGTGAAGCAAGAACGAAGATCCTGAATAATACCATAATCCCTCAAATATCCATTGACTTCTCCTGCTGGGGATTCCTTTCGCTTTGGCTGCATCGATTTTTCCTGTTGTTGGTGCTGTGGCAAGTTCGTCCTTGTGGTTTCTTTCAATCTCCAAACGTGATCAGTTGCAGTGCAGCGAGTTGCTGCTGAGTAGCAAACTTAGCGGTGGATGTTATGAAAATACTGAGATGGTTCATTAATCAAATTCCTTCCTCATTGTTTCATCACTCTCAAACACCCTAACCCTTTCACAAGTCGAGCTTGCACTTAACCTAGTCAATGTCATTCCTCTTGGTGCTTCGCGTGTGCTATAGGCTTTCTTCAGATTTCTGGAGACAATCAAGATACTCAAATTTTCACAACAGGTGCCAAGGGTCTTCCAATCAGACGAGATGAGGATGATTACATTGGTTTCTTCATGTTCATAATGGGAGGATTTGAATCTTAGGAAACATTTTCATAAATATAATTAAGAAAATGGTGGGTGTTATGGTAGTGGTAGGAGTTGATCTGATAACCATCTACTAGAACGTGGATCCTCATGGCATCACAAAATTTGAATACTTAACACATGACCTATAACAATGTGAATTGTGCCACTATCAACTTCTTATATATCATATATATATATATATATATATATATATATATATAATTTTTTAACAAAATTTGCCAACCATATAAAGCGGGCACAATCCATTATTTATCTAATAAAGCTTCACAAGAAGATGATGGTAATCTGATAATGATAATTACGAAATGATAAACTTATGTAATAAATTATAAATAATACTAATTTTATACTTATTATAGATAAATGTTATATTATTATATAAATTTTAAATTAAAAATAAAAATAATATTAAACATATAGTTATATATCAATATTTATACGTATCTTATTAGTAAATTTAGTATTATTTAAAAGTTTTTTTTTTAAGTTTTAATGTTGTTATAAAGATATAAAAATAATTAAATATATTATATTAATATTTAAAATTAAAAAGTAAATTGTCTCATTGTATTTTTTTACCAAATTTAACGAGATTTACTATGAGGTTAAGAAATGTGGGAAAGTGCGTTAAATAAAGCTGGAAAATTTCATGGTTGGAAGTGTTAGGGGTATAAAGAAGATTCTAAAATATATGATAAAATCAAATTTAATTGAATTTTAAGCTTAACTTTTTTAATTATAAAATTGAAAGCATAGTAAAAAAAAAAAAAAAAAAAAAAAAGAAGAAGCCAAACCACGTGGGCCCACCCAAGAGTTTCCTAAGTTACCATTTTTTAAAATTAATTATTAAATTTAAAGGTTATCCGGTAAATTTAACTGGTTAAAATATTTTTTTTATTTTATGAATAAAAAATAAAAAATAATAAAATTAATTTTTTAAAATAATTAAAATATAAAATAATATTAATATAATAATAAAAATTTTAAACATTTAATAAAAATTAAAAAAATAGTCACTATTATTGATAATATTGTTAATAACAATGGTTGTTGTGACCACCTAGTTAGATTGACGGTTGAATCTGAATATTTCGATAGCTGAAACGATTAGATTTAATTACAAAAAATTTGGTTGAGATTACCAAATTGAAAACAATCAACCATTTTTTAACTAGTCGTTTCAGACCTTCCTTGACAACGGAGGTAGCCAAATTTCTTGTCTCCACTAGATTTTTAACGATCAGATTTGATTGTCTTAATCATTGAGACAATTAGATCTGGTTGTTAATTAAAGCCACCTACTTATGTTTACAATAACCACTATCGATGATAGTGGCATTTTTTTGAAATTTATTTTTTATTTTGTATAAATTTATAAATTTATTATTATTATATTAATATTATTTTATATTAAAATTTAGTTTATTATTAATATTTTTAATATTTTTAATAAATGATATTTTAATTATTTCATTTAAAATGTTGATAAAATTGGATAGAAATTAGTTAATGAGTGGACATTTGGTTTTTTATAAGTTTTCGGCTGAAAAATGTCATTTAGGGAACCTTTGGTGGTCATAAGTAACATTGCTAGAAAAAATTGAATATATGTATAGCCAAAATATTCCCACCCAAAGTTTCATTTAACTACTGTTTACACCTTCTAAGTTTTAAAATCTTAAACATCTATCTGTTGATCAAAATTAAAGTTTAAATTTAATGATTAACAATTATATTTCATAATCAAAAAGGTATTTTGATCATTTTAATACTAAAATTTATAAAATAATAAAATAAATTTTTTAAAAATATAAAATATTATTTAAATATTAAAAAATATAAAAAAAATTAAAAAATAAAAGTATTCACCATTGTCAGTGTCGTTAGTGGTGGTCACTGATAATAGAATCACACGAATCGAAAATAATTATTTTGTTTGGTGAAGACGACTAGATCGATCGCCTTTTGTTTTGGAGGAGGTGACTAGTAAAAATAGTTAAAAACGGTTAGAAATGGTCGTTTTTGGCTTTATTGATCATTTTTTACTATGATTGTTGGTGACGGTGGCTAAATCTGATTGTCTTCTCCAAAATGAAAGTGACTAATCTAACCGTTTCCACTAAATAGGATAATCATTTTTAGTCATTTAATTCTATTATTAGTGACACTTAGATCTGACTCTCTCTTTGCTAGTTAAGGCAGCCAATCAGGTGGCCGTTTCTAGCCACCTGAGCGGAGATTACTTTCTTTATTTTTTAAAATTTTATATATATTTATATTTAAATATTATTTATAATTTTATTATAAATTTTTATTTTTTTAATAAATATATTTTAGTTATTTTATAAAATGTGTTAATAAAATTAAATGGAAAATGGGTAAAGGGTGCATATTTGGGTTTTTAAAAGTTGAAGGGTGAGGATTTTTTAAGGTAAACCTTGTGTCGGACTAAGTGATTTGGCTTTTATATATATATATATTCACAGCTGAGCTTGTCTGCCCTAAGTACAGACAAACAGATGTTCAAGGCTTTTACTTACGTGTCTAACCCAGAACCAAATATCCAAAGTAGCTAACTGTTACACCCTAAAACTCTGAGATGCGGCGCGTGCGTGGGGAGCACGGGCCATGGCGAATCCGTGCCTAGAGCGGGGCATGGAAAATAAACACAGAAGCTGCAGACATCGAACTTTGGGCGTAGGTGATCAAGCCCAATATTTATTTCAGTCGACAATCGAGCGCGGGAGGCAGCGTGCGTTGGCTGTTCGAAGCAGTGCGTTGGCGGTGCACTGTATTTACGCAGATGGGTGCGCGTAAAAAGCGGCCGCACTTGTATGGCTGCGAAACTCCAATCCGAAGGTATGGGAAATATTTATGGCCATGAGGGAACATGGTTGGATGTTCAAGCTACTGTAGAAAATCACATTTGCATTGTTTGAGAGCAATGGGTGAATTGGCGGAAATTTGCGCACAGGCAGGTCCATGGCGTTGAGGCGTCCAGGCTGAATTTCACTTGGCTAGTGGGTTGCTTATTCTGTTGGATTGGGCTGGAAGCATGAATGTGGAATGCTGGAGGGCTTTATTTCAAGAGGGGAAAAGGCCCAAGTGACTAATCCAGAAGCTGAATAAATATGACCCATGTTCACATTATTTCAGGAGGCCCAAGTGTTTTATTTAGCTGGAGAGAGATGGCCCAAGTCTGCCACTACAGTATTGCATGTAAATCTCATATAAATTGTCCACTTGGGGTGGAGACGGAAAGGAGAGGTGAGGGAAAATATCAGTACTGGAGCTGGAGTGAAAAACCAGTGCTGATACCCATTCTGAGCTGGAAAACGCAGGAGATTGTGAGGTCCTTCTCTGCATGCAAGCTTAGATCAAGGCTGGATTGTGAACGGCAGTGCGTGTGAGTGGCGTACAACAGCAGATCCGGTTCTCCAGGTGTTGCTACAGCATGAGAGTGAGTGAATCTTGTAAGCTTGAGTGCTTGTGAGAGATATTCTTATGTTGTAAATGTAACATTGTATATTTCCTTGTATTATTTGTGATTAATATAAGGTTGGGATGTTTCCCGTAAACTTGCTGTGTTCTCTTGAATTTACTGTATTTTGGCATTGTGTATTGTGATATTTGGTGGCGTTGCATGTTATCCTGGTGGGTTTATTTATTTGCTGAATATTCCGATCTTTGGGGTTTGAGGCTGAGCAAGTTGCGCAAGCTTGCTGCCATCACGTGTGCGGGGTTCCAGATTTTCGCAGGGTGTGTCACCTTGGCTCTGTATTGGCAAGAAAAAAAAAATTCAGCCAAGCCGGTATAGAGCTCCCGTACCCGTGACAAGTGTGGTATCAGAGCGCCAGTGTGCCGAACTGGAGTTTGGTGCGGATTTGTGCTAGAGGAGGTGCTAGCAAGCTGGTGAAAAAATTTCCTGTCTTTGATATCAGCATGCCTACTCTTTCTGAACGTGTTGGGAGTTTGGAAGAGGTTATTGGTGACCCAGGATCAGTGCCATTATCAGAACAATGTCGAATCCATGCAGAGGCGATTGCCGATTTAAAGCGCACATTCGCGGAATTGAGTAACAGCTTGATGGTAAGATGCAATGAGGTGCTGAATCAGGTTGTTTCAGTGGCTGACAAGCTGGAAGAGAGAGTTTCTTCCATTGAGACAGATGTTGGGCTGTTGAAAAGGGCTGTGAGTGGTTCTTTCGCAGGTGACAGCGGTGCTACATCTTCGAAACATAAAATTCCAGAACCTAATTCTTTTGGTGGGAGCAGAGACGCCAAGGAGTTGGATAATTTTATCTGGGATATGGAGTAGTATTTCGAGGCTGCGCATGTGCCGAAGGAAGAGCAAGTCACCATTTCCAGCATGTATCTCATAGGTGACGCCAAACTGTGGTGGCGTACGCGCTTGGCAGACGATGCAAGTGCAGGCAGGCCACGAATCCAGACGTGGGATGTGCTGAAGAAGGAGCTGAAGGATCAGTTTTATCCTTTGAATGCTGCATGGCTAGCAAGAGACGCATTGAGGTAGTTGCGGCAGACGGGTTCTGTACGCGAATACGTGAAGGAGTTCATCTCTTTGATGCTGGACATAAAGAACATGTCTAAGGATGACAGGCTGTTCAATTTTATTTCTGGTTTACAGCCTTGGGCGCAGGCTGAACTGAGGCGGCAAAATGTGCGGGATTTGTCGGCGGCAATAGCAGTTGCGGATGGTTTGGTGGACTATTCGCATGGTTCTTCTTTATTGAATGTTGGCTCAAAGAAGAACAGCGGAAAGCGGGATCAATGGAAAGGCAAAGAAAGGGAGAAACAAGACCAAAGCAAAGATAAGGATGCTTCGGTGAGTGGGAAGGAGTCCCCAAGGAAGAGGTATTCTGGTTGTTTCCTTTGCGATGGTGATCATCGGGTGCGTGACTGTCCGTTGAAGAGACAAGTGTCTACTCTTATTGCCCAGGAAGATTCCAGTTCCGAAAATGAGGAGAGTGATCCTAGGCTTAATCCCATTCAGCTGCTGAATTCTGTCACAGTTTTGCGGAGCTGTGCACACAACGAATTAATGTGCGTAAATGCGACAGTGACTGGAGTAGCGGCGAGAGCGTTGGTAGATTCGGGGTCTACCAATAATTTTATTTTGCAGGGGTTTGTTGAGAAGCTGGGATTGAGTGTCTCCAAGTGTTCCCGCAAGGTGAAGGCTGTGAATTCCAAACCGCAGCCAGTCCAAGGAATTTCAGTTGTGTCGCTGCGTGTAGGTGGCTGGGAGCGAGAGTGCAGATTGATGGTTGTACCATTCCAGGATTTTGAACTGATTCTTGGTATGGAATTTCAGCTGGAAGCGAAGGCTATTGTTGCTCCACATCTTGGAGGTATGTGGATTTTGGATGGAAATAGTTCAGATTATGTTGGTGCTGTTTTCGAGGGACAGAAATCAGGGAGCTGTGAAGTGTCTACGGTGGCTGCTCTTGTTGAGGTACAAGCAGATTTAGTAGATTTTCCTGATGAAGTTGACAGGCCCGAGCCCGAGCCAACAACTAAATTGCGAGGCAGTGCAATTCGAAAGCTCGAATTCGGGCAGAGCGCAAGACATTCAGCAAAAGCCCCAATGAGTTATTTTGTGCCTACGTGTCTAACGGTGTTGAGGAAGCTGTTGGATCGCAAGCTGAATGAGTGGTTCTTGCTACTGTCGAAGATCTTACGTGGTGCAACCGTTTTTGTCCAGAGAAAGCGAGGTGAGATTCTTCGTATATGTGGTTTCGCACTTCATAAAATTACTGCAAAACTTCACAGATTTTTACCTAGAAATATAGCAGATACAGGCCAGCTTTGGGAAGCATTTTCTTCAGAAAAAAAAAATCCTGCAGGATTACATTGTTGAGGAGTCAGCAATGAGTGTTGGGCGTGAGGACTCGGCTATGTTTCTTGGCCAAACCGCTCCTGCTGTATTCGGTAATTTTATGGACTTTAAATTAACTTGTTTTCTGGATGACTTGGAGGATTGCTTCGATACTTGCACAATGTGTTGTGAGGATGAACCTGTTGGGTATGCGGGGGATTCGTTTGAACTGTTTTCGTGGCGTGAAAATGGGTGCATTGTGTTGTGGATTTGTATGCTGAATTTTATTTTGGGGCAGAGGAGTATGGAAAGAATTCAGGGGGCTGATATTCTGGTGCTTCTCCAATGGCATACAAAAAAACGAAGCCAAGTCGTAATGGGAACGCTGGTCCAGGTGGGGCGTTCTTCTGCCTACGAGAGCGGGGTGCTCGAAGATGTTAATTTATTGCAGCTTTGGGAGGTTTTCCATTTCAGTCTCAGTGGGTTGAAAGTTTATTCGACGAGGGCGTCGAATTCCTCCGATGGGGGAGGGTTTGTTACACCCTGAAACTTTGAGATGCGGCGCGTGCGTGGGGAGCACGGGCCATGGCGAATCCGTGCCTAGAGCGGGGCATGGAAAATAAATACAGAAACTGCATGACATCGAGCTTGGGCGTAGGTGATCAAGCCCACATTTATTTCAGTCAACAATTGAGCGCGGGAGGCAGCGTGCGTTGGCTATTCGAAGCAGTGCATTGGCGGTGCACTGAATTTACGCAGATGGGTGCACGTAAAAAGCGGCTGCACTTGTATGGCTGCAAAACTCCAATCCGAAGGTATAGGAAATATTTCTGGCTGTGAGGAAACATGGTTGGATGTTCAAGCTACTGTAGAAAATCACTTTTGCATTGTTTGAGAGCAATGGGTGAATTCGCAGAAATTTGCGCACAGGCAGGTCCATGGCGTTGGGGCGTCCAGGCAGAATTACACTTGGCTGGTGGGTTGCTTATTCTGTTGGATTGGGCTGGAAACATGAAGGTGGAATGCTGGAGGGCTTTATTTCATGAGGAGAAAAGGCCCAAATGACTAATCCAGGAGCTGAATAAATATGACCCATGTTCACATTATTTTAGGAGGCCCAAGTGTCTTATTTAGCTTGAGAAAGATGGCCCAAGTCTGCCACTACAGTATTGCATGTAAAATCCCATTAAAATGTCCACTTGGAGGTGGAGACGGAAAAGGAGAAGGAAGGGGGAAAATATCAGTATTGGAGCTGGAGTGAAAAACCAGTGCTGATACCCTTCTCTAAGCTGGGAAAAGCAGGAGATTGTGAGGTTCTTCTCTACATGCAGGCTTAGATCAAGGCTGGATCATGAACGGCAGTGCGTGTGAGTGGCGTACAGCAGCAGATCCGGTTCTCTAGGTGTTGCTACAGCATGAGAGTGAGTGAATCTTGTAAGCTTGAGTGCTTGTGAGAGATATTCTTATGTTGTAAATGTAACATTGTATTTTCCTTGTATTATTTGGTGATTAATATAAGGTTGGGATATTTCCCATAAGCTTGTTGTGTTCTCTTGATTTGGTTGTATTTTGGCATTGGGTATTGTGATATTTGGTGGCGTTGCATGTTATCCTGGTGGGTTTATTAATTTGTTGGATATTCCGATCTTTGGGGTTTGAGGCTGAGCAAGTTGCGCAAGATTGCTGCCATCACGTGTGCGGGGTTCCAGATTTTCGCAGGGTGTGTTACCTTGGCTCTGTATTGGCAAGAAAAAAATTCTGCCAAGCTGATATAGAGCTCCCGTGCCCGTGACAGAGACCGAGCTTCTATAGCGTGAGGTAAGTGTTTTCCTTACCTCTTTTACCGTATTCAGAACATGCTTTGCTATTTCCAACTTATGGCAACTATTGTGTGCTTGTTTAAGATGTATTCAGCATGCTTGAGCTTGATATGATGAACGATTGCATGATTGAGTGGCCATTTCCATGTTTATATGTGTATATGTTTATATACATGAATTATATGCTTTATTGATGATTAATGGTGTGTTTGAGATGATGATATGATGAATTTATGCATGGTAGCAGTAGTAGAAAATGTGTATGTTTGATGATTTAGAGTGTGGAAGTGTTTGGTGTGGGAATTTCTGAATTTCCAGACGTAATCTACAGACTATGGGTTGAGCACACGCCCGTGCGCCTTGGATGCACACCCGTGTGGCCTCAATTCTGTATGGACACGATCTTGCATGTTGCCCGTGTACGTGTGAAAATCTAGGCACACGCCCGTGTGTTCGTTCCCAATTCCACACGCCTGTGTAGGCAAGACACGGGAGCGTTTTGGGGTAGCAACACGCCCGTGCAGTGTGATACACGCCCGTGTGCCCAGTATGCACGGTTGTGTGGCCAATCCAGTTTTGATGAAAAACATTCCAGAAGCTAGCACGCCCAGACGCATGACTTGCACACAGTCCTGTGTGCCTTGACACACGCCCGTGCACACAGAAATACACTCCCGTGCACTTAAGAAAATGCAGAAAAGAAAATTAAAAGATTACTTAAGCCACTCTAAGCCAATTCTAAGCACACAGAACTCAATAATAAGATGCTAAAACAACATATCATGCATGGTTAGCAGCATTAAGCACGACATGCCATATCAGATGTTTTCAGACTGGATCCAAGGATCCAACAGCATGATTTTCAGATATACATATATGAGATTTCAGATATCAGATAGGGGTGGATACGAAGGGGCACCTGTGAGTTCGCACACCCGCTAAAGAGGGAAACTGTTACACCCTAAAACTCTGAGATGGGGCGCATGCGCGGGGAGCACGGGCCATGGCGAATCCGTGCCTAGAGCGGGGCATGGAAAATAAACACAGAAGCTACAGACATCGAACTTGGGCGTAGGTGATCAAGCCCAATATTTATTTCAGTCGACAATTGAGCGCGGGAGGCAGCGTGCATTGGCTGTTCGAAGCAGTGCGTTGGCGGTGCACTGTATTTACGCAGGTTGGTACGCGTAAAAAGCGGCCGCACTTGTATGGCTACGAAACTCCAATCCGAAGGTATGGGAAATATTTATGGCCATGAGGGAACATGGTTGGATGTTCAAGCTATTGTAGAATCACATTTGCATTGTTTGAGGGCAATGGGTGAATTGGCGGAAATTGACGCACAGGCAGGTCCATGGCGTTGGGGCGTCCAGGCAGATTGCACTTGGCTGGTGGGTTGCTTATTCTGTTGGATTGGGCTGGAAGCATGAAGGTGGAATGTTGGCGGGCTTTATTTCAAGAGGGGAAAAGGCCCAAATGACTGATCCAGGAGCTGAATAAACATGACCCTTGATTCAGGAGGCCCAAGTGTTTTATTTAGCTGGAGAAAGATGGCCCAAGTCTGCCACTACAGTATTGCTTGTAAATCCCATATAAAATGTCCACTTGGGGGTGGAGACGGAGAAGGGGAAAATATCAGTAATGGAGCTGGAGTGAAAAACCAGTGCTGATACCCTTCTCTAAGCTGGGAAAAGCAGGAGATTGTGAGGTCCTTCTCTGCATGCAGGCTTAGATCAAGGCTGGATCATGAACGGCAGTGCGTGTGAGTGGCGTACAGCAGCAGATCCGGTTCTCCAGGTGTTGCTACAGCATGAGAGTGAGTGAATCTTGTAAGCTTGAGTGCTTGTGAGAGATATTCTTATGTTGTAAATGTAACATTGTATTTTCCTTGTATTATTTGGTGATTAATATAAGGTTGGGATATTTCCCGTAAGCTTGTTGTGTTCTCTTGATTTGGTTGTATTTTGGCATTGGGTATTGTGATATTTGGTGGCGTTGCATGTTATCCTGGTGGGTTTATTAATTTGCTGGATATTCCGATCTTTGGGGTTTGAGGCTGAGCAAGTTGCGCAAGCTTCCTGCCATCACGTGTGCGGGGTTCCAGATTTTCGCAGGGTGTGTTACCTTGGCTCTGTATTGGCAAGAAAAAAATTCTGCCAAGCCGATATAGAGCTCCCGTGCCCGTGACAGAAACCAGGGTCCGTTAGAGAAGACATGGTCATTGACCAAGCTCGTTAGAGAGAGTGTTGGTTGTGCATTAGTAGATTCTGTAGACTTTTAAAGCCACACGGCCAGGGTGTCGAATCCCTGTATTCATCAGTCTCGCCATCACAGTAGATATTTTCAGATATTTTTAGTACTTTTTGATACAGATTTTAGCATTTACTATATGTATATATTCAGGATCTTCGGATCACAATTTTCATTATTAGAAGGTGTTTTCAGAAAAGAAAGATTTTCAGAAAAGCAAGTCTAAGGATAAGTTTTATAGCTTTTCAGCATACATGACACTAATATTTACATTACATGTCATGTACAGCATCTCATGAAAACCAAAACAGAAACATAACAAAATTCAGTAAATAATTAAGTAGAAAGCTGATATACTTCGGTATATCAAGAGAATCATAATAAAAGAACCATATAGCAGAATCTCCTACATGACGAGTCACGCAGTCAGTGTGTTTGACCTGCGAGTGTTTGAGTTTGAAAACGCTTACTGAGTGACTTTGTCACTCACCCCTTCTTCCCTGTTTCCTTTTGCAGGTCAGTGAGTAGAGAGCGGCTGAACTGGGGCGAGACAGCTACGAGATTTTGGGGATATGGCTCGACAGCCGCAGACAGCATGTTGGCTTGCATGCTTTTACTTCTCATGTATATATATATGTGTATTATATTTTCGTATACACTATATGACTATTACCTTTTATACATGAGTAGCCTAGGTTTTCACGCTTACATTTAATTTACTAACACAGTAATGTATATTTATAGTTTCTTTTATAAAGAAAACTTTATATATAGCAGCAGCAGTAGCTTTTCTTACTATAGAGATTCCCGTCTTAGGTATATATTTTCATTATATACAGTAGATTTCTGCAGTGCACAGTAACCTGGGGCGGGGGTCGCTACAACTATAAGCCTCAAAGAAGTAATCGTAAAATCCAAAAGTAAAAAGAAACTTTAGATACAATCCAAGATAAACCTTAACACACTAAAGAAGGAAAGAAAACAAAAAGAACAAAAGAACAAAAGGAGGAAAAGAGTTATGTTCACAAAAAGTAATCATTTAGCTACTATTTTCCTAAAAATACGCTAAAGCAAACGTACACCAATTATTTGCCATATTTTTTGATATGTTCAAACAACTTCAATTGAATGTATTACTCTTGGAAGCGATCACGCACATACCTACCTATTATAAATTTATGAAAAAAATTGTCTCTAATAAATGTAGCATAGATGAGATAAAAATCATCATTTTATTATAAGATTGTTGTGCCACTATACCAAATAGGTTGCCACCAAAATTAAAAGACCCAAATATTTTCTTTGTCCCTTATGTAGTTAGGAACAAACCTATAATAGAGCAGTATACGATTTAATAGCTAGCATTAGTCTAATACCCCTTTATTTATAAGAGATTAAATTTGAAAGAATTGAAACCTACTTCTATCACCATACAACTTACATATAGATTTGTAAAATAACTAATGAATATTATGGAAAACATGCCAATCAAGCTATAATGATTATATCTATTGGTAGACTTTGTGATCTTAGAAACAAAGGACGTTAATATCCCAACAAGTCTCAGATGACCATTCCTTGCTACAATGAGAGTCACTATCAATGTTAAAATGGTTATTTGACATTTGAAATATAATAAGAAAAAGTTAAATTTAACATCTTTGTTGTACAAAAAAGCCCTAAAGAAACTAGGATATAACTGAGGGAAAAAAAAGCAAGAAGAGGTGAATGATATCTTAAAGAAAAAAACACTCGAAATTCCTAGATAACGACAACATAAGATTAGTTGAATATACTCATATGATGGTCCAAAAGCAGAAAAATCCCAAACTACTGCCAAATACCAATTAGCAAGGGAACAATAGGAAAATAGAATCATGATAGGTTTGAAAGTTCCTACAAGTAAAGCTATAATGAATTGTAGTCAATACCTAAAGAATAAAAAGCTATTCAAATCAAAATTCAAAAGTTGTAACAGATGTTGACTAATTACTTCATCTATAAAATTGGGACAAAGGGTTCATTTTTCTTTCCATATAATTATTTATCTTTCTCTAACAAAACACCTAAACCCTTAGACTAAAATAACAACAACCATGTCCAATGCACGACAACTCATCCTTAAAGGAAAAAAGTCATTAATGGTTATAAACATGGCCAAAATCTAGTATTACCAATCAAGAGCTCATTTTTGTTAGAGAGCTCTATTCCATTATTGAAACAACTATGACCAGTGATTCTTTCTACTCTTAGGTGATCACTACAATAATCACAAGCCATACCACCAATAAAACCATTTCCACCCCTAATGCCATAACATACCTCATTCTGTTTTATACCAAAACCACCATAAAACCCTAAGGCAACATCAACCTAAGAATATGAAATAATATTGATCCTAGAGTTTAATAACCTCATTGAGCAAATACATATTGCTTAAATTGTAGAACATACTTTTGAACAAACTTTGTATTTCAACCTCAAAACCCTAAAAAACCTAATCTTTATCCTTGTTAAAAATGGGCATCTAAAATTGTTCTTCTCTCCTCCTTACCATTCATACAAAGAGCTCATGATTGAATTCCTACCATCATATGACAACCGAGAAAGTTTAACCAATATCAATAAAAGCATAGTCTTTTTTAAGCTCCTCAAAAAGGATTTCACAATAGAGTTAAGTCATTTTAGTTCAATCTTGGGGCAAAAAGCCTCTAACATCACTTTGCACACTAACGACACCATAGACCTTAAAAGATTATAGTTGGATCTAACAAGAATAAAACATTCGAGGGATATCTATAATAAGGCCCCACATTTCAATGATCTAATATACTAGATTTTGTTTGTGTATGCCTTAGAAACAAATTATATTATTAGTTTTAAGACATTTGATTTTTTATAATATAATTAATAAAAGTGTCATTTTATTCATATGTGTAAATTGCTTCCTTCATTTAATTTATGAAATATAAAGTACATATTTGTGTTGAAATTCCTAGTCACTTAAAGGGCATCCATAAAATAGAATTTAAAACCAAACAAAGTTTGATAAAACCCACAAAGGATCAACGTCATTCAAATTTGCATGAAAAACAAATTATATCATTAAAAACACCTATACAAGATTTTTAAGTTCATATATACGTTGATGGCTCTGTCAAATCTTTTTATGGCAAAAGTTCCTCGCTTTTTAGTGTCTTATAGGTCGATAACATTGAAATAGTCCACGTAAGGCAATTAAAAGAGGCTATGCAAAAGGTCAAGTTGCTAGCGTATTATATGCTAGTGAGTGTTTGGTGTATAGGTATGACTCTCTAATTTAGTGTTCATGTGCATCTAAAATCATTGTGTTTCCTTATATAAAAATAAGGTCATAGGTGTGATTATGAAAAGGTATACTAGTAACACCTTTATATACACCAATGAATGAAACATTCAAGGTCATACATTATTATCTATATAACACATGACTTTCTCCATGTTGTATAAAATCTATATAAAATTTTGATCATGGAGTAACCTTTGATCAATTGTATGTACACCTATACAAAAAGTCTATACGTATGTGCATTAGTAGATTATTAAAATTTTGACTTAGTTTGACTCGAACAAACCTAATTCTATCCAAATGTTTAGGATTCTATTAACCAACTAGTTGTACGCCTATGACCCATTAAGATTTATAATTATACATTAAGATAAATCCCTCTTATTTGACTTTTACCTTAATCTAAATCGATCTAATAAGCCATTTTGACAACATTTATATACCCAAATATTAAGATAATAATCTTATACCTCTAATATTAACTTTATACTGTGTGACCGTTAAACTTTATAGTATCTCAGTGTTATCCATATTCAAGCTAAATCTAAATACAATTCACGAGTGGTCTCTAACAAAGCATCATGATCACCCAAACAATAAAGTGTAATTGAATTCCTATAAGCTTGATCAGTTTAATGGTTAATATACAATATGAACCCTTCATCATCATATCTCATGAAACAGAGATATAGATACGTGTCTATCTTATTTATCTCTTATATATACAAATGTCTAAACCAAAATATTGGATACAGTGCTAATCAATTATGACCATAATCTTAATGGTTATAGATAAATCAACTAAGACATTACGCTCATACCTAATAGTGACAAATCCTCTACTGATTCACTATTGTCTTTGTACTAATTATGATATAGTCAATCACTCACCTTTATAACCCTATTTATGATATTACATTTGATAATGTCAAATGGTATCACTCCTAACATAAGACTGTCTGACAACCTTAAGTAAAAGGAACACATGTAACCATTAAATAAAGAGAACAAATTTATAGATATAAAAAGCACCATGTATATAAAGTTCTCTTTGATGGGTTAGTCTAATGAACATGATCTATAGATCATACACCTATGTGTAAGATCAAACTATAAGCAACATACCATGACACTTGCAAATTATTACCACCTTTGGATAAGATCACTTATGTTATGATAATTTTCACACTAACATTGTGAACATGGTTCATAGTAATATTGAGATTATGGATAGTTTTAGTATAGCTACAAATGAGTATGTATGGAAGGTATGATTATTTATTTGATTGTATCATCTTGGTTTAACCATACTAAAGACACGTTATATGTATCAAACAATAATATAACTAAATACTTCATTTGTTAGGATTGGTTCCCTATAGCTAATTATTTGTTATTATTTTTACATGTATTTACTTGTACTCTTAAGTAATTTATAAATACATCTTGATTATTAATAAAATGAGGTATTCAATTATATTACTATTTAATACATATATAATGTATCCTTAGAAGGTATAATTAAGATGATAGAATCGTATCACTGGTTATGCTTTCCATACACACTTATTGGTGTTTATACTAAAATCATTTATAATCCTAACATCACTATAAATCTATAACATAAATGATAATGTGAGGATTATTGTAGTGTTAGTGATCTCATCAAAAGATGGCAACAGTTTAAACATATCAAGGTGCATTACTTAAAGCCTAGTCTTACACATGGGTGCATGTTTCATTAGTCATATTCATTAGGTAAACCCACTAAAGAAAAATTCATATATATATATATATATATTGTTTCCTATTTCTATAAAAACATTCTTTTAACTTAATGGGTGTAGCATCCCGGGTTTTTCTAGAAAAGCCCTTAGGGATAGAGTTTTGGGGTTAGAAATATAACTAGGAATAGGGTGGGGGTCTTGAGGAGTTCAGGGGTGAGATGGTAGTTTTTCAGAGCCGAGTGGCCTTCGTATGATGCCTTTAGGGAGGTTTTAATCATGCGGAGCGCGGGAAATGGATTTTTATTCATTTTCCCTGGTGCACTCCCGTGCACAGTGCCCTGCACGCCCGTGCAGGTGGGTAGCAGGAGAGAGAGACGGGAGATTTATTAGCTTCTCACCCAGCTTTTCCCATTTTCAGCTCAGTTTCTTTTGTTTCAGCAGCTCCCAGCCCTAGATCAGATTTCCAGCTTCCAGCAGCTCCCAATCCAGTTAGAGAGATCAGAGATTAGCTTGAGAGATAGTTTCCAGCAGCCATGGCGAGAGGTAAGTGTTTCTTACTCTCTCCTTATGTTTCCCAGCTTGATTGATGATGATTGGAAACGTGTGTTTCCAATTCCAGTTGAGATGCTATGCTTGTATGTGTATATGATGATGAGATGATGATTATATGTTGATTGAGATGCTTATTTTCCACCCAAAATGCATGCTTGCTTTGCTTGTGTGTGTTAGTGAGAGAAATATAGATTTTCATGGTGGATTCAGTAGAGATAGATGGATGATGAAATTGATGCATGCTATGTGTATATGGAAGTGCCTTGAATGCATGTTTCCAGTTAATTTCAGTTTGGTTGAGGATTGTGTGTGTTTGGATGGGTTTCCAGCTTGGTTCAGGTGGGTGCTCGTGTTGCAGAGCCGGACACACGCCCGTGTGCCCTGGATTTTGCAAGGGCACGCCCGTGTGCACGAGGTGCACACGGCCAGGATTGCAGCTGCACGACCGTGTGTCCTGAGGGACACGGCCGTGTGGTAGCTTTTTCAGTAGAAATACGCAGTGATTCCAGAGGAGAGCACGACCAGACACACGACCGGGGCACGGTCCCGTGTGTCTGGGCACACGCCCGTGTGCTTTGTTTGGCACGGCCGTGTGTCTCTCCTGCACGACCGTGTGCTTGGCCCACACGCCCGTGCGTCCGCCAGTTTTTCCAGAAAATGAGCAGAAATGAATGATTAAAGGTTTGGTAATCCATCCAAGGCCTAAATGACATCAGATAACAGCGAATTCCGATAATAGTGCAGCATATGCATAGCATGACACAGCATGTAGCCTGAATGAGGATCCAGGGATCCGAATTCAGTAGATTTCAGCAGTCAGGACCCAAGTTATGGGTTTCAGTTTTGGGGTGAACTCGAGGGGGCATCTGTGGGACCCAGCTTTCTGACACCAGTCAGTCAGCTCAGCAGCAGTATTTCAGTATTCAGTTTCAGCAGATTCTAGCCAGTAGCTAGAATGTTCAGCCCACTTGGCCAGGATGCCGAATCCCTGTGTTCATCAGCCTGATCAGCAGCAGGTACCTTCGGGTACAGTCAGATAGATTCAGATGCATGCATCAGCATACAGTTTCAGTTTCAGTTCAGCATGTCATGACATCCATCATGCCATGACTCATTAATAAGCAGGTAATCAGTAATCAGATAACAGTAATCCAGATAACAGCAGAATAATCAGTTTCAGCGCCAGCAAGCGACTAGATGTATGGATAGGGCCGAGGCCAAGTTTCAGTGTGTGCTTGTGTGTGTGTTTGTCGCTTGTTTGGGCGGGGGAAGTAAGGAATGCTTACTGGGTGATTTTTATCACTCATCCCTTTCCTTCTTCCTTCCTTTTCAGGTTTGCTGCTGGCGAGGAGCGGGTGGACCGAGGCTGGCGAGAGGGGACCCCACACACTAGAGATCAGTTATATTTTATTTTCAGTGTGGACCTGTGAGGTCATGTATATGATGTATATTTTCAGAACAGTGTAAAGAACAGTTGTATGTACGAAAAAGCCAGTTTGGGCTGATTGTATATTTGTTTCAGTTTCAGCTTCCGCTTATGTACAGTAGCAGCAGTAGGGTTTTCTTTTTCGTAGGATTCCCGTCTCGGGTACCCAATTTCCAGTTTATTAATAGAAAGAGATTTATTGTTCAGCAGCAGGGGTACTCGGGGCGGCGGGTCCTACAATGGGTATATATCTTTTTTGATGTGAAGCTACTAAACTACCTTATACTAAAAGTAATATTGTTTAAAATCATCAAATATACCACCATAAATAGGGTATTATAAAAATGAGTGATTGATCATATCATAATCAATATGAAAGCTACAATGGATCAATATTTTATTCACCACTCTCAAGCATAGGGGTTATGATTTAGCTAAGTTATCCATAACCATTAAGACTATGGCCATAGTTAGAATGATTGGAATCATACCAATATTGCAATTTAAACATTTACGTGTACAAAAGGTATATAAGATAGATACATATCTATATCTCATTCTCATGTGACATGGTAATAAAAGGATCATATTTTATATTAACTAGTAAGTTGATCAAGTCTATAGGTGTTTATTGATACCCTACTATTTAGGTAGTCATATGCTTTACTAGAGGCTACTTATGATCTATGTCTAGTTTGAGTTTGAGTTTGGATACTGTAAAGATGATAGGAAACTTAAAGGTTACACACTAAAGAGTTAAGACTAAAGGCATAAGATTATTGTCTTAATGATTGGGTAGACAAGTAATATTGCACGTGGCTTATTGAATCCTTTTGATTTAAGTTAAAAATTAAATTTAAGGATTTACCTTGATACACAGTTGTGAGCATCCTTGTGTCACAGGTGTATATCTAGATGGTTGATAGAATCTTAAATATTTTTATGGAATCAACTTTAACCGAGTTAAACTAATTCAAAAATTTAAATAGTATGCTAATGTACGAGTGCACATGTATCATGCTTAAGTAGGAATATAATTGGTTAATGTAGGACCTGCCGCCACGCGTACCCTTGCTGCTGAATATTATGGTTCCTTTATTAATAATCTAAAAATCCAGGTACACGCGATGAAAATCCTACGAAAATAAAACTACTGCTACTACTGATTACATTTGTACATAAGCAAAAACTGGAAATAAAATACTGAATATAAGTATACAATGAGCCCATAATGGCTTTTTCATATATGCATAAACTGTTTCTGTACAATATGATTACATCTGAGAATATACATTTACAAAATGTATAATACAAGACCTCACAGGTCCAAAACTGGGAATATACAACTGAAACTATGTATGGGGGTTCTCTCTATCAGCCTTGGTCCACTCGCTCCTCGACAGCAGTAACCTGACCTAAAAAGGAAAGAAGAAAGAAGGGGATGAGTGATAAAGATCACCCAGTAAGCATTCCTTACTTCCCTCAACCCAAGCATGCAATATACAACACATACATTCCTGGCCTCGACCCTAATCATACATCTAGTCGCTTGCTGGCACTGAAACTGATTACTTGATTGCTTACTGATTACTGAATATCATTATTAATGCATGTCATGATGTAGATGTCATGTCATGCTAAACTGGAAACTGAAAATGACTAATGATGCATGTATTTGAATCTATATCTGTATGTACCTGAAGGTACCTGTTGTGCTGATCAGGCTGATGAACACAAGGATTTGACATCCTAGCCATGTGGGCTAAACAGTCTAGCTACTGGCTAGAAAGCTAAAAATGATAAGTACTGGACAATCTGACTGGTGTCAGAAAGCTGAATCCGACAGATTCCTTCTCAAGTTCACCTAAAACTATAACTCGTATATCAGGTTCTGAATGTTGAAAACTACTAAATTCGGATCCCTTGATCCTCTCTCAGGCTATATGTCATGCTATGATATGCATATACAACATTTCTTATCTGAATTCTGGCTTATCTGATGATTATTAGCCTTTGAAATGGTTACCAAACCTTTATATTTCATTTTTTAGGAAATTCAGCTGTTGCACAGGCGTGTGAGCCAAGTCATGGTCGTACTTGAGTCACACACGGGCGTGCATGGCAAAGGCACACGGGCGTATGCCCAGACGCATGGGATCATACACTGGTCGTACAGTTGATCGTGCTCGCTTCTGGAAAATCATGCACAATTCATGCAAAGAATGGACACACGGTCATGTCCCTTAGGACACACAGTCGTGTCCTCTACATCTTGACTGTGCGTACTTCGTGCACATGAGTGTGCCTTTACAGAATCCAGAATGCACGAGCGTGCTCATGCAGGCACACGGGCGTGCGTCTGGTTTTACAACACGAGCACCTGCTTGAAAATATAGGAATCCCATCAAATTCTCAATCAAACTCAAATTAAATCATGACACACATCCCAGACACTTCAATATACACATATCATGCATCAATTTCATCATTCATCCATCAACACTCATTCCACCATGGAAATCAGCCATTTCTCTCACTAACACACACACAAGCAAAGTAAGCATGTATTCTGGGTGGAAATCATCATCCAAAGCCTCATATCATCATCATGGAAGCATACAAACATATCACATCATGCTGGAAACGGAAACACACATTTCCAACATCATCAAACAAGCTGGGAACGTAAGGAAGAAGAAGAAACACTTACCTCTTGCCATTGATGCTGAAAATCTTACTCTCAAGCTAATCTCTGGTTTCTCTAGCTGGATTAGCAGCTACTGGAAGCTGGATCTCACGTCTAGGGCTGGAAGTTGTTAAAACACAAAAAAGATTTTGGCTGAAATGGGTGAGAAAGCTAATAAATCTCTCGTCTCTCTCTCAACTAACACACATGCACGGGCGTGCAGGGCGCAGTGCATAGGAGTACACAAGGGAAAATGAAGGAAATTCATTTCCCGCGCTTCGCATGATTAAAACCTCCCTAAAGGAATCATCAAAGGCTACGCAGCTTTGAAAAGTTACCAACTCACCCATAAACTCTCTTAGACTCCCAATCTATTCCTAAATCTTATTTCTACCCCAAAACTCTACCCCTAAGGGCTTTTCTAAACTAGAATGCTACAGTTAAGGATTATCAAGATCCTTAAAGTCAAATGGATCTTATGTAATAAAGGTAGGTTTATACGTTATCCAAATACAAATGTATGATTATGAATACTGTATTCATAAGCATACATGAAGGAATCACCAATGTATATTATCAAAGTCAAGCCTATGACTGTATCTCTATTTAAAGGAGTATAAAGACTTCTTACACATGAGAAGCTTAAAAGCCTTAGTCATACTCATACCTACCTCAATTATAATCATATAATACTAAGCGTTAGCACGCTTATAGTGTTTGTAGTCTTCTTTTATTACTCTGTATGGACTATTCAAGTGCCCTCAACTTATAAGACATGGGAAAATGACTTTTATTACCATAGAAAGATCAAAACAAGCCATCAAATGGAGGTACACTTTCAAAATACCTTTTATGGTTGGTTATCATTTTTTGGTTTTTTTTTTTGGTCAAAAAATAATGATCCTATCTTAGGGACCCAAACTCTACTTAAGTTTTTAAATTTTACTACATGGCCACCCTTCTAGTGACTTCGAGTTTCCTTACATGATCTTATTGACAGTTATAATATGCTTAAGAATTATATAAATGTATAGTTTTTACATCAATAGATACATGGCTATAGGGCACTTACCCTAACAATATAAACTATCCAAATGAAATACACCCCTCTACAAAAAAATCCTTTGACAAAATTTCCCCTACATATAATACATCAAATGGGAAATGATCTCATATAGTAAGCATCCCAAATATCTTTATTAAATGTAATAAGGATGACTAGTATGGGTCATTATGATAGTAATATCATCAGGACACTGGCATGGACTGACGATTAGAAATCTTTCTCTTGAATGTGACAATATACAATTTATAACATGGTTCTTTTATTAAAAGTCAAAATACTTCATCATATGATTGTACTAGCGTATGAAATGATCCAGAGACTTGAGATGTCAGGGTCAAGTTTAATACGAATGCATATGGTTCATATGGTGTTAAGCACAAGACTAATCATATGTCATAAACTAGATTGGTCATACGTTATTCAAATATGGAGATGAGCAACAATCAAGATGGGATATGTTAGCTAAAAACTAAAAGTGTTAAATTTCCATTGCCATAGAAAAATTAGGTTTTGAGTTTTTAAATGGATGTTAGCAGATATCAAAAATAGAAATCAAGATGGGATATGTTAGCTTAAAACCATAAGTGTTAAGTTTCCATTGTCTTGGAATAATTAGGGTTCAAGTTCTCAAATAAATGTTTATAGATATAAAAATTAAAAATCTCTGGCCATAGCATACTAATAGTTACATGATAATGAGTTTGTAGTGAAGTGTTTTGTATATTATAATTGTAGCATCCTAGATTTAGAAAACCCTTAGGGGAAAAGTTTTGGGGTTAGAAACAGAATCCAGACATAGATTGGGAGCCTAGTAAAGCTCAAGGGTGAGTTAGTAAGTTTCTAGAGCCTGTATGGCTTTCATGTGAATCCTTTCGAAAGGATTTGATCAGGCGAGTGAGCGGGAAATGGATTAAGTCCATTTTCCCTTGTGCACGCCCGTGCACCTTTGATGCACGCCCGTGCAAGTGCTTTAGTATAAATATGAGCCGAGAGAAATTAGTTTCTTTTCTCACCCACTTTCATTTTAGCCAAAGTTTCTCTCTTCATTTCAGTTCCTCCCAACCTTAGAGAGGAAATCCAGCCAGCGGTTGCTCCTAATCCGATGAGAGAGCCAAGAGAATAGTTTGAAAGTATAGCTTTTAGAGGCAATGGCGCGAGGTAAGTGTTCGTTTACTTCTCCTCGTATTTTCCCAGCTTTTCCTTGATGAATTGTGATGTTTGACATGTTGATGAGTACATTCATGCTTATATGATGATATTTGTGACTTGATATGATGAATTTGCCATCTTTGATTCATGCATGCATGTTTGAGAAAGCTTTAGTGAGAGAAAGTGGTTGCTTCCATGGTGAAATGCTTGATAGTTGATGCATGTGAAAATTGAACTGTTTATATGTTTAGTGAAGTGCTGGGAATATGTATTGAAAGCTGATTTGAAATGGATTGTGAATTGGTTGAGGAATTATACATTTTCCAGGTGGTGTTCTTGTTAAAGAACAAGACACATGACCGTGTGCCTACATGGCACGGTCGTGTGCCTTTGTTTTTCCAGGCACACGCCTGTGTGCACGGGCAAGAATAGCAGACACACGCTCGTGTGTCCTGAGGGACACGCCCGTGTGCCTATTGTTTCAGAGAAAGCGTCAGAATTCCAGTAGCTTGCACGGTTGGACGCACGACCGACGTACGGTCCTGTGCATCTAGGCACACACCCGTGTGCCTTAGCCATGCACGCCCGTGTGTGAGGCATGCACGCCCGTGTGCTTTGTTCCACACGCCCGTGCATCAATGGATTTTCAGAAAAAGAAAAAAAAGAGAAATAAAGTATGGGAAACTTGTTTAATGATTAAAATGCTTTAGATAAGCATCAGATGAGCATGAATTCAGTTAATAAAGCTGCATATACATATCATAGCATGACATGTAGCTTCAGAAAGGATCGAGGAATCCGAATTCAGTAGTATTTAGTTTTCAGAACCTGATGTATGGATAAGAGTATAAGGTGAACTCGAGGGGGCATCTGTAGGATTCAACTTTCTGACACCAGTCAGAATGTTCAGCAGCATTTCAATTTCAGTCTTCTGACACCAGTCAGATCGTCCAGCAGTTATTATTTAGCTTTCTAGCCAGTAGCTAGACTATTCAGCCCACATGGCCAAGATGCCGAATCCTTGTGTTCACCAAGTCTGATCAGCACAGCAGGTACCTTCAGGTACAAAGAGGTATTCAGATGCATGCATCCATCAGTATTTCAGTTAGCATGACATGACATACACATCATGACATGAATAATAATGAGAATCAGATTAATCAGATATTCAGATAATCAGTTTCAGATTCTAGCAAGTGCACAGATGTATAAATAGGGCCGAGGCCAGGTATGTTTGTGATTGTTTGTGCTTGCTTGGGTTGAGGGAAGTAAGGAGCGCTTACTGGGTGATCTTTATCACTCATCCCCCTCTTTCTTTCATCCTTTTTAGGTGGTTCGTGTTGTTATCGAGGAGCGGGTGGATCGAGGCTAGCAGGAGAGGGCCCACACCACAATCTCAGTATGTATATATATCAGTTTTGGACCTGTGTGGTCGTTTTGTAAATGCTTATGTAACCAGATGTACAGAAACAGTTTATATGTATGAAAAGGCCATTATGGGCTTATTGTATAGAACAGATCATGTATATTTCAGTTTTAATTAATGTAAAGCTTCCGCATGTGCAGAGATGTATAGTTTCATATTTTATTTATTTTCGTAGGTTTCCCGTCGTGGGTACCCGAGTTTTCAGATCATTAATAAAAGTTTCCCATATTATTCAGTAGTAGGGGTACTCGTGGCGGCGGGTCCTACAATAATCAATAATTTGATAAGTGATTATTAAACCATGAACCTTTACTCAATCAAAATATGATGATGTAGGGATTTTACCTACATGATATGTGTGATTAGAAATTTGGTTCAATGGAGTATGTCTTTATCATGGCTTTGGGATTATTGATCATTGCTAGATGATATCCATAGTCATTGGGTCTTTAGAGTTGTTTCACTTTGGATCAAAAATTACGCTTATGGCTAAGCCATGGTGAATCAAGAAATGTTTATAATATAAACTAAGGTGTTAAGTAAACTAAGTGAGAAAAATTTTACCTTGGTTGGCTAGCACCTTCTGGAAAGTTAATGTATTTTGTTTGAAGAACAAGACATAAAGGTGGTTTTAGTGAACCATTGTTTTATATGTTCAAATAGATTTATTTTTTTTAATGTAAATGGTTGCTTATACTTCACATGCATGTTAATGATTTGTGAATAATTTGTCAAAAAAAAAAAAAACTTTTCTTGACACTTTGTGACGTTCAAACATGCTTAAAAATGTTTATACATGCATATAATTGATATATAATGACATATGTCATGTTTTGGAAATGTAGGTGTTATATACACTTGTATGGTTATTTGGCATGAAAATGTGTTTTTATTTAAGTTATGCTTGTGAAAATGTATATACAAGTTTTACTATTATCCATGTAGCATTTTTTTTAACATGCATATAAAAATTGATGAAAGAAAAAGGTGTCACTTTGTGATTTTGGCCATATTGCATTTCTTTTATGGACATGCTAAATTTGTTATGCTTAATAGGAATTAAGTATAATATTTAATTTATTAATATGTTTATGCAACGGGTTGCATATAATGTCTGGTGAAAAACATTGTGGTGAAGAAATGGTTCTTTGTTTTTCATGTGATAGGTGGAGTTGCAAAAATGTCATGATAAATCTTGCATAATTTTTATTACTATTTTGATGAAATAGTTAAATTTTTAATAGAGCATGTCATAGCACATTTGATGATGATTGACTATGAAATTCAACTTGATGATTACATGATGAGAGATATAAACATATTACTAATAAGGAATGTGAAATGTTATATGTGCCCTTATGGTAATCATGACATAAATCAAGTAGTCGTTATTTAAAATTAATATTATTAATATTAATTTGGATGCATCAATATATTTATATTGAATAAATATTAACTACATGGTAACAGAGTTTATCTTATTTTATGATATCATATTATGAATAAATATTTATGTGTTTATGGATGAATATTCAAGGATAATCATGGTTGATATTTGGTTTTTATTAAACCTTGTTTATTTGGGCATATAATATTATTTCATTCAATGGGGTTGTAATAATCAATTACATTTTATTTATTTTAATGTAATTCTAGTTTGCATGCCTTCGTGTTTTAAATGTAATAACCTTGGTAAAACATGTGGATAGAGATCCAAGCAAATTTCAAAAGGTGACCTAAATAAAGGCGTAGAATTAAAATTTAGTTTTCTTAAATAGGTTTTTATTTTGAAAATCCCATGATCATCCTACCATGTTTTACTTATGGTTATGCATGTATGGATGCTTAATTATATATAGGTCTTATTAAATAATGAATAAACCAAATAGCTCTCCCTAACATAAAATAATTAAATCATTGCCCTCCATTATGGGATAACCAATTCTCTAACATAAAATTATATATTCCAAGATTTCTATTATGCGAGAAAAGTTGGTTTTATGTCATAAAATTGATCTTATCCTTGCTCTTGGAAGGATATTTTAATTATGCCCAAAATTTCTATTATATGAGAGCATCAGAGAAATTCCATTTTTAAATAGCACAATGGTTTAGTTTTAACTAGTTTAAGACATTTAAATTCAATAAGAATTTGATTTTCTACTAATAAGGGAGTGAGGGATTTAAATAAAATAATACGATCTTTTGAAGCAAAAAGGGGTTTAAAATATACAAATCACTAATAAACGTATTTCTTTTTATACAATGTCTTTTATTTATGATATTTTGAAAATGAGTAACAATGTGCTTCTAAAAATTTTGTACAATAATATATTAACCAAACCCAATTACGAGGATTGGTTAAGGAACCTAAGATAGTTTTAAACTATGGAAAGATTGCCTATGTATTGGTGACACAACTTCTAATAGCCATTCCCTCTAAAAAAAGTGAAGCAAAGGAAAAGGTCTTTAATAAATGAAAATAGCATGATTTGGAAGCCAAAAGCTACATGTAGCTTCAATAAATAAAGAGTTCTAAACTATACATAATAGCATAAGATTGGCATATGATATCATCAAAGCACTATAAGAGTTGTACACTAAAATTCTCATGTGAAGGAATACAAACTATGTTTGACACTATTCAACATGTGACTTATAGAAAGAATTACTCCAAATGATCATATTATACAAATGATTAAAATTCTAAGTGAGTTAGACATCTCTAGAGTAGTAATGCTTGATAGACTAAGGATGATTTTAATTTTCCAATCTCTATCTCTAAGCTATAAACCATTTATAACCAACTACAATTTGAACAGGGAAGAGTATACTCTTTCTAAACTTCTAAATAAGATTTAATGGCATTAAAAGCAAGGCTTAAAAGGAAAAATCTATCAATATGTTAATATAGTGTCAATAAGTGGCATTAAAATGGCCTGGTTTTTGATAATTGGTAATTTGGGTAACAAGAAGGGTGATTTAATTATTTTTATGCCTTTAATTTGATTAAAATTGATGTGAAGGGTAAAATAGCATTTTGACTTTATTTTGGGTCATACATGTGTCACTTTAAGGTTTTATCTTGTGTACAATTTGTTTGGGTACATAATTTTAAAAATTTCCATCATGGATGATTATTCATACTTACAATGCATGATTATGGATGTCAAAATGGTCATTACCTATATAAGGTAGTGTTGGTTTTAAAATTTTATTCTATCGACTTTTATATAGACTAGATCTTTCTAAAGCTTGTAACATAGAGAACAAAGTGAAGTTGATCATTGAAAATTTTATTGGATGTTGATCAAAGTTCAAGTTAAAAAGAAAGCTAAGTGTTAAACATCTAGGTAAGTAAAATCCTAACCTAAGTAGATAGTTTATGCATGATTCCATGATTAATGATACCGTTAGGTTGTTTCAGCTGTTGTTGAAGATTCATAATGTGATTTAACTAAATTAAGCATGCAAAGTATTAGATCTAAGATGAATTGAAATCAATTGCGTGAATTAGATAAGTTTAAGCATGATTTTGTTTTATGTCCTTGATGCTTGAGGAAGTTAGTACAAAGGCATACCTTCTTTCAAATTTGAGTTAATTGAGCATGAGATGATTTAATGTGATTGTTACGAAGCTTGATTTGTATGTTGAATATGTTGAAATTGATCAAGTAAATTATATGATAAATAAATGTTGATTAAAGAAGGTTACAAGAGACAATGATCACATGAACTATGATTCGTGATATTTTGATGATTAAATGATGATATATACACTATGCGAATAAATTCTATATTGAATGATGACAATTGAAAGAAATTTGGTTAAATTTGACAGCTGTTTAGTTATGATCTATTCAAGACGATCACGATGCATGGTATTATGCATGTTTGACATAAGACCGTGAGTTACAGTATGCAGTGTCATGACTTTGGATACTATACATGCATAGGCATGCATGGGCTAAGGTATTATGCAAGAGTCACAATCATGTATTGGTGAAACATAATCGTGAAGCAAAGTAGTTCCATGTAGCCATGGAACATAAGTGCCATGATTGTGCGCTTTAGAGTTGCATAGTCATGCATGGCATAAAATGGTAGTTTCATGGAACTAAGTTTATTAAGAAATTCAAATTTAATGCATTTTTTATGTATCCATGGCATGCCAAAATTAAATGTTTTATGAAAAAGAAGAAAAATGAAGTTTTATAAGTTTTCTAGACCTCCAGGTTGATTATGTATATATTATAAAATTAACAAAGATGATGTTTTGAATATCTTTTAGGTAAGATACGAGAGAGCATCTATTAGTTCACATAACTATTAGAAATTGAAGATTTTCATTAGTTAGGCCCATTAAAAATTATGTGTTAGTCATTCATTAGTTGAACTCATGAGGTCAAGGTGTCAAATCCCTACATTAATTAGTCTAATGAACATATAAGTTTTTATGGAAGTTTTACAAAAAATTTTTTTAATCTTATGTTGAGATCTTTAAGTCAATTATGATAAGTTTTATGATGAGATCTTCAAATTGACTATGATAATTTTCAAGATGATGATTTTAAGCAAGTCTTTGGGCTAAGTCATGGATTTCAATATGGTTTTAGCATGACTTACATGTCATAATTTTCAAGAGAAAGTGACAACAAATTAAGGTTTAAGAGAATTTAGAAATTAATTCAAGATAAGACATAATATGTATTAAGATAAGATACGTAGTAAGAGTTAAGAATGAAGTAAAGATAAGTTATGATATTTAAGAATGAAATTCAAGATTAGAGGGTATGTATGTTAAGGTTATGATTCTGCTTGTTCAGTGACTTATCCCTTATTCCAATACCTTTTCCTTCTAGGTTTGAGTTTAGTTTGTTAGCTAAGTAGTTGCATGAAAGGCTATTGTTTTTAGGATTGTTAATAAGAAACAATGTAATAGTTATAGTGTAATGTTTTCCAAAACAATTGTTATGGTTTACTTTTGTAAACAATTTTATGTTTCACATTGTATAACAAGTTAATAAAGCAATATTATTCATTACTGAGTTATGTTTTAAGTATAAGTTATTAATTATGCATTATGATTATTAATGAATGCTAGTTAAGTTTTTATTATATGTTTTATGAAAGATTAATGTGATAATTTATATGTTTAATAAAGTTATAATATATACAATAGTTACTACATTTATTTGTATAAAAGTAAGATTTTTCAAGTATTTTCAAAGATAAATTGTTTTTGAAATTACATTTAGTTATGAGTTTGAAAATTCCCTTGATAGCTAGCACTTATTGTGCCTATTCATTGTAAGGATTCAATTTCCTTTTGATATGAATTCTCATTAAATTAAGTAATTCATTATTAATGAAAATTTTAAAGATGAGAAATAAGCATTAGGTAGAGCATTGATATCAAAGGTATGCATAAAGAAAATAGAGTTGTTGGTTGAGAGTAACGGTAGTAAGGATAAAGTTGAGGCTAGTTCAAACTAAGAAAGAATATAAGGGTTATAAAAAGGCCCATGTGGAGCTATAAGTAAGTGGTAAATGTTAAAAGAATCTTTCATGTGAGTGTCTTATAAGGCAAATATGTGTTACAACTATAGATAATCGAGTCATAGGGTGTTTAAATGTCCTACTGGAGCTGTTGCTGGTAGAGTTCAAAGTTGTAAGGCTTGAGTATTCTTTTTGGTACAAGAGCAAGCAAATGTTAATCCATTAGCGGTAACAAGTCAATTACTTTCTATGATTCTCATTTACCTCTTTTGATCGATAGTGGTATTATGTATTATTTTATTTTTAAAAATATTGTAGATAGATTAAGTTTGGATAATCTTCTATGTTTGGCTCTGAAGACTGAGATTGATTTGGTATTGAGTTAGTTCCTAGTATAACTTTGAATTTTAAGGCACCATATAGGATGACTCCAATTAAGTTACAAGAGTTGAAAAGCAATTATATGCCAATTTTTTAAATTTGAATTTTGGTTAGATAGTGTGGCGTTTCTTAGGAAAGCAATTTTAGCTAAAGGTATTTCTATTAATCTAAGTAAGATGGAAGTTGTGTTAAGTTGGTTGGTGCCTAGGACAACTAAGAAGGTTAAGAGCTTTCTTCGTTTGGTTAGTTATTACAAGAGGGTCACTAAGGGCCTTTCTAGGTTAACTAGATTATTGACTACTTTAATAAGAAAATAGATTCCTCTCAAGTGGTTTGATGAGTGTGAGGCTAGATTTGAGGAGCTAAAAAAATGATTGACTAGCGTGTAATGGCTCGATTTTTGTAAAATTGGTGAATAAGGTAATAAAATGGTTATTTTAATTATTTTTTTATTTTTACAATGGTTTAATTCTATATGAAGGTTAAAATGGACTTTTTACCTTTATTTTGGTCATACATGTGTCAATTTGAGGAGTTGCCATATGTACAATATGACTTACTGGGGGGATTTTAAAGTTCTCGTGATGCGCTATTGTGCATCCTTGCACACATAAGTATGCATGTCATGTTTTGGTGCCACCTATTTAAAGTAGATTGAATTCAACTTTAATCATAATTTTTTAAGTTTCAAATCTTAAAATTTTTAAAGAACAAACATCAAATAGGAGAGGAAGAGCTTGAGTGTAGTTGATCATTGTTGATAATCAAAGTTTTAGCTAAAGAGAGAAAGTGAATTAGCATGCTTAGAGGTTAGTAGATTTCTTCAAACTCTACCTTTTTCTATTCTCACTATAAGACTGAGCTAAAACATGGTTATTATCCCTTCTACCTAGAGCAATCATAATTTGGAACACCAATTCCTTTCAAAGTATTTATTGCCATCAAATTTAGCAAAGATAAGGAATGACATCACCTATTTCAAGCAAGCTCTTTTAAAAACAATGCGTAAGGCATAAGAGAGACATAAAAAACTTCTAAGACAAAACCCATATCATGGTATCCTTACATGGCTCATTGTATAAACATTCTACAATGGGATGACACCAAAAATGCAAACTCTTATTTATTGGAAGTAATGGCGAGCAATAACTATATACGAGCTAATGAATGCAATAGGAAAACAATAGGTTTCCATAAAGTTATTTCATTGATAGCCCTCATTGCATAAGTGGTTACACTATAGAAACAATTAGGAAGTATAAACGCTAATGTTATGAATTCTCCTCCTCTAATGCAATATTCCAAATAAGGAAAAAATTCGCCTTTTCAAGTGTCGAACAAATCAATTACATAGGAAATCAATAGAAAGGTAACTTCTAAAACAACCTATATTCTAACATATATAATCATGGCTAGAGGAACCACTGGAATTTTACACGTAACAATCAAGAAGGTTAGAGAGCCAACATGTTATTCCAACCACAACTAGAAAAGAAATCTAATTTGGAAAAACTAATGTAACAACAATTAATCTTTGAAAAGAAAACAAAACAGTGGAAAAGATGGGGGAAATCCACAGAAACCATGAAACTTTCATTTGAACTATACAAACACAATTAGGCTAATTAGTTGAGAAGATCATTAAATGGCCTTAAAGGAGTTTGCCAAGCTACACAGTTAAAATTCCAAAAGAATAAGTGATGCCAATTACCTTAAGGAATGAGACAATTTTAAAATACCTTAATGCAAAGAAATAAGAGTAAAGACAAGAAGAAAAAGTTATAAAAAAAGTACATCTTATTGAAGAAAAAAGAAACAAGATGAAGAATGGGTCCCAAGTGGAAAAATTTCAAGGCAAAACAATAAATTAAACTCAAAATGCCACTACTCAAAGGAGGATCACCCACACCATTCCTACAACAACCATAAAATTCAAAAGAGGATAAACAATGGTTAATGTTTCTTAATATTTTGAAAAAAATTAAAAATCAATTTCTCTTTTGAAGATGCACATCAACAGATGCCAAAATATGCAACGTTCCTAAAATATGTCCTAAAAAAGAAAATAAGGATAGATGAAGAAAGAATGGTTAAGCTCATCAAGGATTGTTATGTCGTTGTCCAACAGAAACTACTACCAAAATGATTAGATCCGAGCATTTTCATTCTTTTTTATTAGAGATTACAAATTCGATAAGGTTTTTTATGACTTAAGAGCTAGTATAAATCTAATTTTGTTTTCTCTTTGCAGGAAATTAGGAATCAAAAAGCTAAAACCCACTAGTATGACCGTCTAAATAGTAAACTACTCAATTAAATATCCAAAGAGGATTGTTGAAGATCTTCTTGTTAAAGGAGACAGATTTATCTTTCTAGTAGATTTTGTAGTTCTTGATATAAACGAAGATTATAAGTTTCCACTAATCTTTGGAAGACTATTTTTAGCAATGGGATGAGCCCTCATTGACGAGAAGGAATTAAAGTGAAGAGTGGAGGATAAAAAGGTCATATTTAAGATATTTTGACATCATTAAGGCTTCTAAGGAAAGAGAAACTTTTTGAAAGGAAGATATGGTGAAAGAGAAAGAAAATAGTGTGAAAAAGGACAAGGACATTCACTCATGATATGGGTATTTGTATTTGATGTATCATAAATCAAAATCTTATAAAAAGTTCTAAGAATTCAAATATGAAGTAGAGAAGTAAACTAGAAAGGGTATCAATACCTTTGATCTGATCATAGAGGAGAATACTTAAGTACAAAGTTTCGAGAATTCTTGAAGGATAATGGAATAATTTTTGAATTATCTTATTCATACACACCTTAGCTTAATAGTCTATCAAAAAGGAGGAATCGTACTCTATTAGATATGGTATGATAAATAATGAGTTTCACAGACATTCTAATATCATTATGGGGATATACTGTTACACCCTGAAACTTTGAGATGCGGCGCGTGCGCGGGGAGCACGGGCCATGGCGAATCCATGCCTAGAGCGGGGCATGGAAAATAAACACAGAAGCTGCAGACATTGAACTTGGGCGTAGGTGATCAAGCCCAATATTTATTTCAGTCGACAATTGAGCGCGAGAGGTAGCGTGCGTTGGCGGTGCACTGAATTTACGTAGGTTGGTACGCGTAAAAAGCGGCCGTACTTGTATGGCTGCGAAACTCCAATCCGAAGGTATGGGAAATAGTTATGGCCATGAGGGAGCATGGTTGGATGTTCAAGCTACTGTAGAATCACATTTGCATTGTTTGAGGGCAATGGGTGAATTTGGCGAAAATTGACGCACAGGCAGGTCCATGGCGTTGGGGCGTCCAGGCAGATTTGCACTTGGCTGGTGGGTTGCTTATTCTGTTGGATTGGGTTGGAGGCATGAATGTGGAATGCTGGAGGGCTTTATTTCAAGAGGGGAAAAGGCCCAAATGACTAATCCAGAGGCTGAATAAAGATGACCCTTGTTCACATTATTTCAGGAGGCCCAAGTGTTTTATTTAGCTGGAGAAAGATGGCCCAAGTCTGCCACTACAGTATTGCTTGTAAAAATCCCATATAACTTGTCCACTTGGAGGTGGAGACGAAAAGGAAGGGGGAAAATATCAGTATTGGAGCTGGAGTGAAAAACCAGTGCTGATACCCTTCTCTAAGCTGGGAAAAGCAGGAGATTGTGAGGTCCTTCTCTGCATGCAGGCTTAGATCAAGGCTGGATTGTGAACGGCAGTGCGTGTGAGTGGCGTACAGCAGCAGATCCGGTTCTCCAGGTGTTGCTACAGCATGAGAGTGAGTGAATCTTGTAAGCTTGAGTGCTTGTGAGAGAGATTCTTATGTTGTAAATGTAACATTGTATTTTTCTTGTATTATTTGGTGATTAATATAAGGTTGGGATATTTCCCGTAAGCTTGTTGTGTTCTCTTAATTTGGTTGTATTTTGGCATTGTGTATTGTGATATTTGGTGGCGTTGCATGTTATCCTGGTGGGTTTATTAATTTGCTGGATATTCCGATCTTTGGGGTTTGAGGCTGAGCAAGTTGCGCAAGCTTGCTGCCATCACGTGTGCGGGGTTCCAGATTTTTGCAGGGTGTGTTACCTTGGCTCTGTATTGGCAAGAAAAAAATTCTGCCAAGCCGATATAGAGCTCCTGTGCCCGTGACAAGTGTGGTATCAGAGCGCCAGTGTGCCGAACTGGAGTTTGGTGCGGATTTGTGCTAGAGGAGGTGCTAGCAAGCTGGTGGAAAAAATTTCTGACTTTGTTATCAGCATGCCTACTCTTTCTGAACGTGTTGGGAGTTTGGAAGAGGTTATTGGTGACCCAGGATCAGTGCCATTATCAGAACAATGTCGAATCCATGCAGAGGCGATTATCGATTTAAAGCGCACATTCACTGATTTGAGTAACAGCTTGATGGTAAGATGCAATGAGGTGCTGAATCAGGTTGTTTCAGTGGCTGACAAGCTGGAAGAGAGAGTTTCTTCCGTTGAGACAGATGTTGGGCTGTTGAAAAGGGTTGTGAGTGGTTATTTTACAGGTGACAGCGGTGCTACGTCTTCGAAACATAAAATTCCAGAACCTAATTCTTTTGGTGGGAGGAGAGACTCCAAGGAGTTGGATAATTTTATCTGGGATATGGAGCAGTATTTCGAGGCTGCGCATGTGCCGAAGGAGGAGCAAGTCACCATTTCTAGCATGTATCTCATAGGTGACGCCAAACTGTGGTGGCGTACGCGCTTGGCAGACGATGCATGTGCAGGTAGGCCGCGAATCCAGACGTGGGATGTGCTGAAGAAAGAGCTGAAGGATCAGTTTTATCCTTTGAATGCTGCATGGCTAGCAAGAGACGCATTGAGGCAGTTGCGGCAAACGGGTTCTGTACGCGAATACGTGAAGGAGTTCAGCTCTTTGATGCTGGACATAAAGAACATGTCTGAGGATGACAGGCTGTTCAATTTTATTTCTGGTTTACAGCCTTGGGCGCAGGCTGAACTAAGGCGGTAAAATGTGCGGGATTTGCCGGCGGCAATAGCAGTTGCGGATGGTTTGGTGGACTATTCGTATGGTTCTTCTCTGTCGAATGTTGGCTCAAAGAAGAACAGCGGAAAGCGGGATCAATGGAAAGGCAAAGAAAGGGAGAAACAAGACCAAAGCAAAGACAAGGATGCTTCGGTGAGTGGGAAGGAGTCCCTAAGGAAGAGGTATTCTGGTTGTTTCCTTTGCGAGGGTGATCATCGGGTGCGAGATTGTCCGTTGAAGAGACAAGTTTCTGCTCTTATTGCCCAGGAAGATTCCAGTTCCGAAAATGAGGAGAGCGATCCTAGGCTTAGTCCCATTCAGCTATTGAATTCTGTCACAGTTTTGAGGAGCTGTGCGTACAATGAATTAATGTGCGTAAATGCGACAGTGAATGGAGTAGCGGTGCGAGCGTTAGTAGATTCAGGGTCTACCAATAATTTTATTTTGTAGGGGATTGTTGAGAAGCTGGGATTGAGTGTCTCCAAGTGTTCCAGCCAGGTGAAGGCTGTGAATTCCGAACCGCAGCCAGTCCAAGGAATTTCAGTTGTGTCGCTGCGTGTAGGTGGCTGGGAGCGGGAGTGCAGATTGATGGCTGTATCGTTCTGGGATTTCGAACTGATTCTTGGTATGGAATTTCTGCTGGAAGCGAAGGCTATTGTTGCTCCACATCTTGGAGGTATGTGGATTTTGGATGGAAATAGTTCGGATTATGTTGGTGCTGTTTTCGGGGGACAGAAATCAGGGAGCTGTGAAGTGTCTACGGTGGCTGCTCTTGTTGAGGTACAAGTAGATTTAGTAGATTTTCCTGATGAAGTTGACAGGCCCGAGCCCGAGCCAACAACTGAATTGCGAGGTAGTGCAATTCGAAAGCTCGAATTTGAGCAGAGCGCAAGACATTCAGCAAAAGCCCCAAGGAATTATTTTGCGCCTACATGTCTAACGGTGTTGAGGAAGCTGTTGGATCGCAAGCTGAATGAGTGGTTCTTGCTGCTGTCGAAGATCTTACGTGGTGCAACCGTTTTTGTCCAGAGAAAGCGAGGTGAGATTCTTCGTATATGTGGTTTCGCACTTCATAAAATTACTGCAAAACTTCACAGATTTTTACCTAGAAATATAGCAGATACAGGCTAGCTTTGGGAAGCATTTTCTTCAGAAAAAAAAAAACCTGCAGGATTACATTATTGAGGAGTCAGCAATGAGTGCTGGGCGTGAGGACTCGGCTATGTTTCTTGGCCAAACCGCTTCTGCTGTATTCGGTAATTTTATGGACTTTAAATTAACTTGTTTTCTGGATGATTTGGAGGATTGCTTCGATACTTGCACAATGTGTTGTGAGGATGAACCTGTTGGGTAAGCGGGGGATTCGTTTGAACTATTTTCGTGGCGTGAAAATGGGTGCATTGTGTTGTGTATTTGTATGCTGAATTTTATTTTGGGGCAGAGGAGTATGGGAAGAATTCAGTGAGCTGATATTCTGGTGCTCCTCCGATGGCATACGAAAAAACGAAGCCAAGTCGTAATGGGAACGCTGATCCAGGTGGGGCGTTCTTTTGCCTACGAGAGCGGGGTGCTTGAAGATGTTAATTTATTGCAGCTTTGGGAGGTTTTCCATTTCAGTCTCAGTGGGTTGAAAGTTTATTCGACGAGGGCGTCGAATTCCTCCGATGGGGGGAGGGTTTGTTACACCCTGAAACTTTGAGATGCGGCGCGTGCGCGGGGAGCACGGGCCATGGCGATCCATGCCTAGAGCGGGGCATGGAAAATAAACACAGAAGCTACAAACATCGAACTTGGGCGTAGGTGATCAAGCCCAATATTTATTTCAGTCGACAATTGAGCGCGGGAGGCAGCGTGCGTTGGTTGTTCGAAGCAGTGCGTTGGTGGTGCACTGAATTTACGCAGGTTGGTACGTGTAAAAAGCGGCCGCACTTGTATGGCTACAAAACTCCAATCCGAAGGTATGGGAAATAGTTATGGCCATGAGGGAGCATGGTTGGATGTTCAAGCTACTGTAGAATCACATTTGCATTGTTTGAGGGCAATGGGTGAATTTGGCGGAAATTGACGCACAGGCAGGTCCATGGCGTTGGGGCGTCCAGGCAGATTTACACTTGGCTGGTGGGTTGCTTATTCTGTTGGATTGGGTTGGAGGCATGAATGTGGAATGCTGGAGGGCTTTATTTCAAGAGGGGAAAAGGCCCAAATGACTAATCCAGAGGCTGAATAAAGATGACCCTTGTTCACATTATTTCAGGAGGCCCAAGTGTTTTATTTAGCTGGAGAAAGATGGCCCAAGTCTGCCACTACAGTATTGCTTGTAAAAATCCCATATAACTTGTCCACTTGGAGGTGGAGACGAAAAGAGAGGGGGAAAATATCAGTATTGGAGCTGGAGTGAAAAACCAGTGCTGATACCCTTCTCTAAGCTGGGAAAAGCAGGAGATTGTGAGGTCCTTCTCTGCATGCAGGCTTAGATCAAGGCTGGATTGTGAACGGCAGTGCGTGTGAGTGGCGTACAGCAGCAGATCCGGTTCTCCAGGTGTTGCTACAGCATGAGAGTGAGTGAATCTTGTAAGCTTGAGTGCTTGTGTGAGAGATTCTTATGTTGTAAATGTAACATTGTATTTTCCTTGTATTATTTGGTGATTAATATAAGGTTGGGATATTTCCCGTAAGCTTGTTGTGTTCTCTTGATTTGGTTGTATTTTGGCATTGTGTATTGTGATATTTGGTGGCGTTGCATGTTATCCTGGTGGGTTTATTAATTTGCTGGATATTCCGATCTTTGGGGTTTGAGGCTGAGCAAGTTGCGCAAGCTTGCTGCCATCACGTGTGCGGGGTTCCAGATTTTCGCAGGGTGTGTTACCTTGGCTCTGTATTGGCAAGAAAAAAATTCTGCCAAGCCGATATAGAGCTCCCGTGCCCGTGACATATACCCTCCAAACCACTATGGATATCTTAAATCTTAACCAATTTCTTATAAAAGACCTTATATAAGATATGGTATGGGATAATTCCAACCTAAATTATATGAAAACTGAGGGTTGTCTAGCTTATGTTAAGTTAGTTAAAAATGATAAGTTAAACATTAAATCTTAGAAAGGTTAGTATTGGACATCCAAAAAATTATTTAAGATATTACTTCTACTTCCTAAGTGGTCAGAGAATCACCATTACCAAACATATCCACTTCTTAAAGAAAGAGTTCTCAGAGAATGGAAGGGCAAAAAGATTTATTGAACTTAAGGAAGAGTCTAATGAGACTCAAACTGTCACTTCTAGTACAGGACCATCTACTTAGTAAGCTTCAATATCAAACTCCCTAGTAATAACAGAAAGGTCATCTATGGCATCAAAACCTTTAAATAGATATGGATTTCTTCAAGAATAAGATTTTGAATCTTACTTAGTGGGAGAAATCGATGATAGAGATGATCTAAGAACTTATGAAAAAGAAATATTGGTTATTGATTCAAGTAAGTGGTTAGAAGCAATGGAACCTGAAATAGATTTAATGTATGTAAATCAAGTTGTGGTCCTTTGTTAATCTGTTAGAAGGAATTGTTCCCATAAGTTGCAAGTAGATCTTTAACAGGAAGATTGGAAAAGACAGAAAGGTAAAGACCTACAAAGCAAGGCTGGTTGCAAAAGGTTTTCCTTAAAAGCAAAGGTTGGATTATGAGAAAACCTTTCGACCAATAGCTATAATTCAATCCATTAGTATCATACTAGCCATTATTATGCACTACGATTATGAGATTGGGTGAATGGAAGCCAAAACAGTTTTCCTTAATAGATATATTGAAGAAAACATTTATATAAAACAACTTATAGGTTTTTAATCTAATGATGAAAGGCATAAAGTGTGCAAATTTCATCGACCCGTTTATAAGTTTAACTAATCTTGTAAGAGTTAGAATATCCAATTCAATGAAACAATTAGATCATTTGGTTTCATAAAGAATTTGGATAAACCCTGTGTTCATATATGGGGTCAAAAGAATGTCATCATAGTTAACGACGTTGGCGTAATGACTTAGGTAAAAATCAAATTATCCAAAACCTTTTCGATGATATATTAAGGAAAGGCAATCTATATCCTTTGGATTTTTACTTATAAAGATAAAACAAAAGGAAAAATAAAATTATCTTTTGGATTTTAATAGAAAATATGTTGAAGAGGTTCAACATAGAAATCTCTAAAAGAGGATATTTTCCTTTCTCTCATGGTCTTTGCCTTTCTAAAAATATGAGTTCAAATATTGATGATGAGTGACAATGGATGTATAATGTACCTTATGTTTCTATTGTGGGTAGCTTAATGTTTTCAATGTTATGTATAAGACTTGATATAACCTATACTGTAAGTGTCACGAGCATATATCAAGCAAATAGTGTTTACCATGAAGATTTGGAGACATTACCTTTACGGTATGAGATGCTGCATCTATTATTATCGTAAGAGTCTAAAATACTTCTTAACCAATGAAAGTTAAATATGAGATAGAGAAGATAGTTAGAGCTGGTGAAGGATTATGATTGTAAGATCAGATATCTCCTATGTAGAGCTAATGTAGTAGCTAATGCTTTAAGCAGAAAGTAGCTCTATCCATGGTTAGATCTCAGAGAGAGTTATAGCATAAGATTGCCAGAGATGAGATTGAGATAGTGACAGTCGAGTTCTCTAAACTTTAGATAGCGTATACTCTGTATGATGACATCAGGGTTTCCCAGAGAGGTGATTCATGGGTTCAGAGTATGATTCAAAAGGTCTACGAGGGTACAATGTCAGATTTTGAGGTCAGACATGAGATTTTGAGGTTTACAGACAAAGTTTGTGTGCAAAAGGATATAGAGTTGAGCCAGAGGATTTTGTTAGAGGCTCATCAGTTTATTCAGCTCATTCAAGTAACACAAAGATGTATCAAGATCTCAAGAAATTATTCTGATGGATGGTATGACAAGAGATATTACAAATTATATGGTAAGATGTTTGATTTGTCAATAAGTCAAGGTAGAGAATCAGAGACCTTACAGTTTACTTTAGCTTTTGAGGATTCTTGAGTGAAACTAGGAGAGTGTATCTATGGATTTTATATCAGGACTCCCTAAAGTGTAGTGAGATTACAACAATATTTGGGTCATTATTGACAGATTGAGTAAGTCTTCACATTTCTTGCCAATCATATATGGTATAAACACCAATCAATTAAGTCGTCTGTATGTCAAAGAGATCATCAGATTATATGGAGTCCCAAAGATATTATTTTAGACAAAGATTCGAGGTTTTTATCATCCTTTTGGGCTAGTTTATAGAGAGCTTTGGGAACTAGACTTCATTTTAGTTTAGCTTATCACCTATAGATAGATAGTCAGACCGAGATGGTTAATCAGATCCTAAAGGATATGTTGAGAGCCTATTGTATAGATTTTCAAGTTAATTGAGCTGAGTTGTTACCATCGATAGAGTTTGCTTACAACAACAGTCATCTGTTCACCATGCAGATGGCACCATTTGAGGCTCTATATGGTAGGAGGTGCATATCACCACTATATTAGGATGTGATTAGTGAAAGAGATTCACTAAAGGCAACAGTGGGACCAGAGATGACTCAAATGATGATTGAGTAGATCAAAATTATCAGGCAGAGAATTAAACAGGCTTAGGATAGTCGAAAGAGTTATATAGATCAAACGCATAGGGAGATAGTGTTTAAGGTTGGAAACCAAATGTTTCTAGAAATTGCTCCCTATATACGTGTCCTGATATTTGGTAAAAGAGGAAAGTTAGCTCCGAGATTTATTGGCCATTATAAGATTTTAGAGCTAGTTGGCAAAGTTGCTTACAGATTAACCTTACTAGCTAGTATAGATACGTGTCTTGATATTTTGTAAAAGAGACAAGTTAGCTCCAAGATTTATTGGCCCTTATAAGATTTTGGAGCAAGTTGGCAATGCTGCTTACAGATTAACCTTGCCAGCTAGTATGGACAGGATTCATGATATGTTCGATGTATCTCAGCTAAAGAAATAGGTAGGAGATTCTTCGCATGTATTACAGATTTAGGATTTAGAGTTGGACGATCATGGTTGCATTTAGCATATGCAACAAGCCTTTAAACCCCTAGGTGGCCCTAGTGGACGAGTTATAGTCTCGTAAGGGTTTCCAGTGATGCTACCCACAAACATCATTTACCCTATCCCTAAATAAAAATATAGCAAGCATATAATATTACAACAACACAATATTTAACTCGTACAATTGTCTCATGAACTACGACAATTAATCAATACACAACGTACTAACCTCATTCTCCTTAAAAGTATTTCAAAACAACACACCACTACTTTATCAACTTTCACATCCATTTCATTCACAAACCATCAACCAAACTTTCAGAATATATCTATGCGTGCATCCACATATACAAGTGACTGAAAACACATTTTATATACAAGTTCCCTAGACAAACCATTCAATTGTCTTCCCTTGATCTATTAGTGACAATGCTTCGACCCTAGATGTTATGAATTTTATGCTCATTATGTATCATGCTTACTAATATTTTTCTTTGTTGGTATTTTCTTTTATACATAATTTTTCAGGGCTTTATTTGGTTTCCTTAGATTGTGAACTAGTCTTTTTACGCGAGCAATCGATACTTGTAATACCATTGCCCGGTTACTTAACTAATCACATACCTAAGGTGCTTTGCATACTCTTATCTCTAGTCACTTTCCACTCAAGGGTCACTCACGGTGGACATGCTAACCCCCAACCTACTCAGCAACTAAGACATTGGAGTAGTTGAAATTTTAATTTATGCCCTTGATGTTTTCTTCATCCATATATGCATTTTATCTAAGAATCTAAGCAATGTGCATTTTCAACCATAGTTTAAACAATCATCAAGTTCATCTAAGGGTTTTTAAATTTGTCACTTGCATATATGAACACAACACACAAACAACTCCTTAAGTTTATTCAACAACCATACATACCTCAAACCTGAAAATTTCAATTTCGTAGCATGTGTTTCTCCATACTTCTAAATCAAACAAAGCTAGCTTATCATATACCAATTGTTCATCATAGTTATGTATAATCATAGACATACGAGCTAATTCAACACGCACACTGAAACAAAAACAAAAAAACAAAAAAATTTTTTTTAAAAAATATCAAAAATTTGTCACTGATGTTGCTATTCATGCAATCTAGTTCTAACTTTTCCTCACCCCCAACCTAGTATTGACATTGTCCTCAATGGTGAATGAGAAAAGTAAAAAGTTAGAACTACTTCCCTTATTTTACGTGAGGTGACCTTGCTTGCTTATGCATCGGGATTTGAAACTCAGAAAAATTCTCCACAGCCAATGCTAATAACAAAACAACCTCAAATAATATTGTTAGATTACATCAAGTGGACAAAAAAAAAGAAAAATTAAAATAAGAAAGACAAAGAATAGAGAAATATAAAGGATACAACTTGGGTTACCTCCCAAGAAGCGCTTGTTTATAATCTTTAGCTTGACTTGATAGTGGTCTTCTTAGGTCGGATCATTCAATAGGATAGAGACTTTGCCTTTTCTCCATCCACTTTCTTTATAGTACTTTAATCGTTGCCCTTTGACCGTGTGTATGCCTTTATCCTTATGATTTACCTTCGTAGCTTCTTTAGGATAGGCTTTGGTGACAATAAATGGACCAGTCCCTTGAGCTCTCAACTTTTGAGGGAAAGGTTGACATTGAGAATTGGAGAAGAATCCTTTTTGGTGACTATCAAATTTGTTTCTTGTGGGTTGTTGGTCTTACCACTTTTTAGGTTTGTCTTTATCAACTTGAGCTTTGTCATTCTTATGATCTATCCTTCCTTTACTCACTTCCATTCTGTGACATGTCTCTTTTTCATTGGAGGGACTTGTGGCTTTATACACTTTGAAGGTCACTATCTCATCATCAACTCTTAATTTCATAGTCCCTTCTCTCACATCAATTAATGCCCCTCCAATGGCCAAGAATGGTCTTCCAAAAATTAAAGGCATTTTAACATCTTCTTCCATGTCCAACACAAGAAAATCCACAGGAAATATAAATTTATCAACCTTTACCAATACATCTTCCACAATACCTCTTGGATATGTGATCGATCTATCCGCCAATTGTAAGGACACTATGGTGGGTTGTGGTTCTCCAAGTCCTAATTTCCTAAAAATAGACAAAGGCATTAAGTTGATGCTTGCCCCTAAATCACATAAAACATTAGAGAAAGAAATTGAACCTATAGTGCAAGGAACAGAAAAACTCCCTGGATCTTTAAGCTTCAGTGGCAATTTATTTTGGAGAATGGCGGAGCACTCCTCTGTGAGTTTGACTGTCTCATACTCCTCCAATTTCCTCTTGTTAGATAAGATTTCCTTGAGAAATTTAGCATAGCTTGCATTTGGAGCAAGGCATCTGCAAGAGGAATGTTAATATGAAGTTTCTTAAATATTTCTAAAAATTTTGCAAATTGTTTTTCCAATTGTCTCTTCTTGTATGCAAGAGGAAAAGGAGGCTTGATCTCTATTGGCTTTTGCTCCACCTCTCTTGCCACCGGTTCAACTTCTTTGTCTTCTTTAGGCTTTCCTTCCTCAGGACCTTTCAATTCTTTCCCACTCCTAAGTGATATGGCTTTCACATGTTCTTTAGGGTTTGTTTCGGTATCACTTGGTAGTGTGCCTTGTGCTCTCCCTACTACTATGTTTGCCAATTGTCCTACTTGTACCTCAAGATTTCTGATGGACGCTTCTTGATTTTGAAATCTCGTTTCAGCACTATTGATGAATTTTGTCATGAGTTCCTCTAGATTAGATTTCTTTTCTTGAGGTTGAAACCCTGGTAGTGGTTGCTTCATTGGATTCTGATTACTCCACGAAAGATTAGGATGATTTCGCCACCCAGGATTGTATGTGTTAGAGTATGGGTTGTTTTGTTGAGGCCTATAAAAATTACCCACAAAATTAGCACTTTCAGAAGAGTACATGAATGGGTTACCTACTTAACAATCAATGCTCGCATGACCCCCTCCACATAAGTCGCAAACTACACTCTTCACTTGCATGACCGCCATTGTATCAATTTTCTTATTTAAAACTTCTATTTGGGCAGCCAATGCATTGAAAGAATCCACTCCATGAACTCCCATAGCTCTCCTTGGTGCTCTATCAGTTTGCCATTGGTAACTATTGGAAGCCATTTCATCTAACAGCTCGAATACTTCCTCTGGTGTCTTCCTCATAAAGTTACCTCCTACAACTGCATCAACTAAAGTACGATTAGCAGGCATTAAACCATTATAGAAAGTTTGTACCTGAAACCATATGGGCAATCCGTGGTGTGGGCATTTTCGGAGTAGTTCCTTGTATCTCTCTCATGCCTCATATAATGATTTCGTGTCATATTGCATGAAAGTTGTGATGTCATTGCATAACTTTGCAGTCTTTGATGGAGGAAAGAATTTTGCTAGAAATCGTTGTGCCATCTCATCCCATGTAGTGATCGATCCAACCGGTAAGGAATTTAACCAACTCTTTGCTTTATCCCTTAATGAAAAAGGGAATAGTCTCAGCCTGATGGCATCGTCAGTAACCCCATTCTGCTTGAAAGTATCGCAGATCTCCAGAAAATTGGCAATGTGTTGATTTGGATCATCACTAGGTAAACCATTGAACTGAATGGACGTCTGAATCATCTGGATTATGCCCGGTTTGATCTCAAAATTGTTGGCCTGTATTGGTGGTCGCCTAATGCTTGAAGTTGTGCCTTTGATTGTAGGAGTCGCATAATCAATCAAAGATCGCTGGTTTATGGCTCGATTTGCTTGCTCTAATACTGGCGGTGCTACTGATGCGTTAAAAGTTTAAACCATAACTTCCTAGCAAGTGTACTAGTTCAAAGTAATATGGGAAGTATTCAGGGTGTCGTATCCACGGGATCACGTAAGCAAGTACCAAGACGACACCACTCTTAATTTTATCTAAACTATCGAATATAAGTCGAAAGTAAATCAAAGAAATAAAATCAAACTAAAATAAAATAATTAACGAACACGCCTAGGTAAATCGAATAACACAATGTGAGATGATGCTAAGATTTCGGGTTCACTAATTCACTACAATGTAGGTTTTTCATATGCTTATGTATTTCATATTATTCATGTGACAACGGAATTCCCTAAATTGATTAACATTCTTTCTCAAGCAATATTAATCCTAATTAACAATCTAATAACCTAAGTATCTCTATTTAGGTTTAATTAGATGAAAATGCATTAAGTTCTATGGAATCCACTAGCTTTCAGCACAACCCTATTGTGCCTATGACTATTGCATGTATTATCAAATATATCTCTATATTTAATTAATCCACGGTTCGTATTCTCATGCTTTTATGCAATATCACCTCTCGGTCTCAATCACACAACAAAAATCCTATTAAAAGTGGCCAAGTTTCAATAGGCATTAAGTTCATAATGCAAACTCACATGAAATGGTATGTTCGTAAATTATAATTGAAAAACCCTACATATTCATGAATTAGCTAGCCCTAATCTTAGCAAAAATTATTTAGTTCATCATCAAAAACAAATAAACAATAAGATTCAAACAAATCATAAACATAATGGAGAAAATAAGAATAAAACCAGATGAATGTTGAATCTTTTATTGATATTGATGACGAAAAATTCTCACAATTGCAATCCGCGGAGCTTTTGATTGAATCCCCAAATTAAAATATTGAATATCAGAAAATTGTGTGAAGAATCTCTCAAAAAATCTCCTAGGACGGCTCTCCCTATTCTAAAATTACAAAGATATATATATAGTTAGGGTTTGGGAAGAATTTCAGTCAAACTGAAATTCTGTAAACAGGTCCATGCTGCGGCATGATGCCGCGGCCTGTAGCTTCTGGAATCCGAAATTTTGGTCTTCATCAAAGTTGTAGCCCTAGATGTCTAGTTTCATTTGAATTTTGAATCACCTCATTTGGACTTCGGAATCTCAAGTTATGACCATTTTAGTGCTCATTGGTCAGACACAAAATTTCACCAAGAAGATCTGAATTTGCAGCAACGGTTGAGGGCCCAAACAAACTCGGATTTTTCCCCATAATAGCTTTTTAAAAATCTTGAGATGTCCAATACAACTTCAATGAAGACGAATTTGTCATTACAGAACTCAAACATATTGAAAATCCTCATTCTCTGCTGTGGCGCGCAATACTCTTCTTTCCCGTTTTTGTTCTAGCTGCTCATTCTTCTTTAAACTAAAGTCGAACCTCCAGCTAGTCTTTCATAAGTGTCTTTTTGGCTTGATTTTCATTGAAATCACATTAAAATCAACTTTTCCTACAAAACCAAACATGAAAACCCGTGATCTCGAAATATGCACATAATAAGGGTAAAATAGTCAAATCACCCTTAAAATTCTATAAATTGACCACGAAATTATATATGCAATTGACACTTATCAGACGATAATTTGAGCTACTCGGAGAGTCCTATTCAAATATTAGATTATAAAGTGAAAGAGATTCTGTTAGTTAAAGTGTTGTAGAGGAGTTAGAGCATTGAAGAAGCTACCTGAGAGGTTGAGTCTGAGATGAGAGAAAGGTACCCAGAGTTGTTTAGTTAATTTCATGGATGAAATTTTATTAGAGGGGGAGAATTGTAATAGCCTAGGGGTATAATTGTCTATTAAGCTCTGAAACTAAGGGTAAGAGAGAGATTTTCAAATAGAAAATATATGTGAAAGGGTTCAAAGATAGATAAGTCATTTAGAATCCTTTTGTAGCTTATACATACGTATTCTAAGAAGAATATTCAATGTATAATACGGAGAGAGAGAGAGAGAATTGAGATTTTCCTTACACACACGACCGTGTGTTAGGTGAGAGGCACTATAAATGTTTCATTTTTCTTATTTTTACCCAGTTTATTCCCTTTAACTTTCTTCTTTTCTCTATTTTCTAGCAAACCTTAGGCTACAAACCGTCCAACCAATAACCCTAAACTAAGTAAAAGATTTAGACATAATGGCGAGAGGTAAGTATTTCCTTACCTCTTTCATTTGGGTTTTGCATGATTTACTAGTTTGAGTCCCTTTTTAAGTGTTTACTGCATGTTGGGAATATGTTATACCATGATGAAATGAGACCATAGATGATGATTCATTAGATTTTTATGGAATTTTTTGATGATTTTATGTTTGGGTATTTATTTATAAGAAATGTGAGACTTTTAGCATGCTTTATGTTGAATGGATGAAATGAGAATGCTTATTGGCTTATATATTTGCTATATACATGTTTGATTGAGATATGGTTGTGTTTTGAGTGAGGTTTGTTAGGATTTTTAGGTTTCCAGATGTTATTTGCTAGAAAAGAGTTGAGCACATGAGCGTGTACTTGAGGATACACGTTCTGTAGCATCCCAGGTTAGAAAAGCCCTTAGGGGTAGAGTTTTGGGGTTAGAAATGCAATTCAGGAATAGTTTGGGAGTCTAGAAGAGTTCAGGGGTGAGTTAGTAAGTTTTCCTGAGCTGTGTGGCCTTCGTATGATTCCTTTAGGAAGGTTTCAATCATGCGAAGCGCGAGAAGTGAATTTTATTCATTTTCCCTAGTGCACTCCCGTGCAGGTGGGTAGAAAAGGAGAGAGACGAGAGATTAATGCATTCTCACCCATTTTCAGCCAAGTTTTCTTCTTCATTTCAGCAGTTCCCAGCCTTAGGCGTGAGATCTAGCTTCCAGCAGCTCCCAATCCAGCAAGAGATCAGAGAGATTAGCTTGAGTTGAGTTTTCCAGCTTCAATGGCAGGAGGTAAGTGTTTCTTACTCTCTCTCTTTGCGTTTCCAGCTTGTGTGTGGATGCTTGGAAACATTTACCGGCGTTTCCAATATATTATGACATGTTGTGTATGTTTGTATGATGCCATGATGATGATATGATGTTTTGTTTGATGATTTTCCACCCAAAATGCATGCTTTCTTGATTGTGAGTGTGTTAGTGAGAGAAATATGAGATTTCCATGGTGGAATTAGCAGTAGTGGATGAATGGTGAAATTGATGCATGATATGCGTATATTGAAGTGCCTTGGATGTTTGATTTCAGTTAATTTCAGTTTGGTTGAGTTTTGGTCGGGTTCTTGTGTGATTCAGGGGAGCCATGTCTGAGCAGGACAAGACGCACGATCATGTGCCCGCAAGAGCATGCCCGTGTGTCCTTGTTTCTGCAAGGACACGGCCATGTGCACTTCGAGGACACGGCCGTGACACTGGCTGAAATGCAAGGGGCACGACCGTGTGTCCTGAGGGACATGGTTGTGTGTCCGCTTTAAACAGGAAATGGCCAAATTTTCCAGAGCCTTGCACAACCAGACACACGACCGATGCACGGTCCCGTGTGTCTAGGCACACGTCTGTGTGCCTTTGCCCTGCATGGTCGTGTGTGCGAGTGCACGCCCGTGTGTCTCCTTTGCACGTCTGTGCATCAGCTTGAATTTCCCATGAATTGTAGAAATTGAATCTTAAAGGTTTGGTAATCCATACAAGGGCTAATAATCACCCGATAATCCAGATTTCGGATAAGAAATGATGCATATGCATACATAGCACAGCATGTAGCCTGAAGGAGGATCTAGGGATCCGAATTCAATGGTTTCCAGCACTCAGAACCCAATGTATGGGTTACAGTTTTTGGGTGAACTCGAGGGGGCATTTGTGGGACCCAACTTTCTAACACCAGTCAGACTGCTCAGCATAGTATATTCAGCTTTCTTACCAGTAGCTAGAATGTTCAGCCCACTTGGCTAAGATGTTGAATCTCTGTGTTCACTAGTTTGATCAGCACAGTAGGTACCCTTGGGTACGTATAGATTCAGATACATGCATCATCAGTCAGTTCAGTTTCCAGTTAGCATGACATGACATTACAGCACGACATGCATTAATAATGAAATACAGAAATCATTAACCATTCAGATAGATCAGTTTTAGCGCCAGCAAGCGATTAGATGCATGAATAGGGCCGAGGTCAGGTATGTATGCCATGTTTGTTGCTTGCTTGGGTTGAGGGAAGTAAGAAATGCTTATTGGGTGATCTTTCTCACTCATCCCTTTCCTTCTTCCTTCCTTTTCAGGTTTTGTTACTACTGGCGAGGAACGGGTGGACTGAGGCTTGTGTGAGGGGACCCACACACGTCTTTCAGCATATATATGTATTTTCTTTCAGTTTTTGGACCTGTGAGGTCTTATACTTTAGTGTAAATGTAATCAGATGTACAGAACAGCTATATATATATATATATATATATATATATAAGCCAGTTTGGGCTCACTGTATATTTGTTTCAGCTTCAGTTTCAGCTTCCGCTTATGTAATCAGTAGCATTCTTTTCGTAAGATTCCTGTCTCGGGTACCCAAATTTCCAGTTTATTTAATAAAAGAACAGTATCACTCAGCAGCAGGGGTACTCGTGGTGGCGGGTCCTACACGTTTGTGTGGCCTCTTTTCTACATGAACATGGTCTTGCATAGTACTTGTGTATGTATGAAAATTTAGACACACGCCCGTATGCTTATTCCCAATTTCACATGCCCATGTAAGCAAGACACGAGAGTGTTGTTTAGGCAATTACACGCCTTAGAAGTGTGGTACATGGCCTTGTGCCTTGCATGCATGCCCTTGTGTCCGCACCACACGCTTATGTAACCAGCCATGATTTTTAGATTTGATTCTAGAAACTAGCACGACTAAGGACACGACTTGAGCATGGCTCTGTGTGCCTCTACACATGCCCGTGTGTCAAGCATAATATGCCCATATACCTTACGAAAATAGAGAAACAGTTCCAAAACATTCTTAAAGCAAAATTAAGAAATATTGAGCCATTTATAAACATAAGAAACCTAAGAATAACAATATATAACAACTTATCATGCATGATTATCAAAGCATTGAGCACAACATGTCATACTAGATGTTTCCAAAAATGGATCTAAGGATATAATAACATGAATTTAAAGTATAGATATATAATGCTCCAAATATTAGTTAGAAGTGGATATAAGGGGGCACCTGTGAGTTTGCATGCCTACTAGAAAGAGAAACCAGAGTCCACTAGAGAGGGAAACCAGCGTTCGCTAGAAAGGAAAACTAACATAATAGAGAGGACATGGTCTTTGACTAAGCTTGATAGAAAGAGTGTTAGTCGTACACGAGTATTTTTATTATAGGATTGAGCTTACAAGACCAGGGTGTTGAATCCCTGTATTCATCAGTCTGGCCAGATATTTTTAGATATAGTACTTTCTAATACAGATTTCAGAGTATACTATATGTATATATTTAGGATTATTGGATCAAAGTTTTATATCAGAAAGAGTTTTCAAAAATGAAAGAGTTTTTACAAAATCAGGCCCAAGGGCAAGTTTTATTGCTATTTAGCATTTACATGACATTAAAGCATGCATATCATATCATGTACAACATTTATGAAAAACAAGACGGAGAAAGACAAGAACACTCTTGAAACAAATGAAATAAGAAAGTAAAAATATAAGAAATAAGAAATAAAGAAATAAGCAATTCAGTAAATAATAATATGAAAAGATACAAGATCAACTTGAGCTTGTAGCCTGTGAGTGTTAGAGATAAGAAATGCTTACTGAGTGATTTTATCACTCACCTCTTTCCCTTCCTTTCTCTTTTGTAGTCAGTGATCTTAGAATTGGGTAGGAGCAATGCAACTGTCAGATTTTAGGGATATGGCTTGGCAGCTGATAGCATGTTTTGGCTCGTATGCTTTTTCAGTTCTCATGTATATATATGTGTATTATAGTTTAGTATACACTGTATGGATAACATATTTTATACATGAGTAACCTGGGAAGTTTAAATACATATGTAGTTTCTTCTTATGATCATTGTTAATATGAAAATTTTATTTTCAACTTTTGCATTTAAATTTGAAAAATAATTTAAGTAGCAGTTTTTACTGAAGGATTCCCGTTACAGGTGTATTTTCAGTATAATAAATATTATAAGTATTTGCACACAGTAGACCTGTAGCGGGGGTCACTATAGCACAACCGCTAGAGAGGGAAACCAGCGTCTACTATAAAAGACATGGTCATTTACCAAGCTTGTTAAAGAGAGTACTGGTTGTGCATCAGTAGATTTCAGTAGGATTGAGCTCACACGGCTAAGCTGTCAAATCCTTGTATTTATCAGTCTTGTTAGTATAGTAGAAATTTTTAGATATAGTACTTTCTGATTCAACTTTCAGTATAAATTATATATTTAGATTCAGGATCTTTGGATCATAGCTTTTATGACTTTTCAGCATACACATGACATCAGCATACATATTTCATGTCATGTACAACATTTCATGAGCAACAAAACAGATAAAGATAAAGAATGCTACAGAAAACATATGAAATCTCAGATAAGTAAAGAAATACAAAATAAGAAAACAATAAAGTATATTTCGATGTGGCATGTCACGTAATCCAGCTAAGACTTGAAACTTGCTAGTGTTAGAGGTAGAAAACGCTTGTTGAGTGATTTTATCACTCGCCCCTCCTTTCTTGTTTCCTTTTTATAGATCAGTGATTAGAGAGCTGAGCGGGAGCAAAACAGCTATCAGTTTTTTGGGATACAGCTTGGTAGCAGATAACATGTTATGGCTCGCATGCTTTTAATAAATTCTCATGTATATGTGCATGTATTATATTTTTAGTATACACTATATAATTGGTATATGTTATACATGAGTAGCCTAGGGTACATGATCAATTTCTTTTTATTATTACTATAAATAGTAAAAAAAATTTCATAGCTCTCGCATGCAAGTATTTTAAATAGCAGTTATCTTTTATTATAGAGATTCCTATTGTAAGTCTTTTATATATATATATATATATATATATATATATATATATATACCCATTTAATTATTTTTTGTAATATACAGTAACCTATGGCGGGGTCACTATAGTATCACTGCAAAGAGATTTGCCATGACAATTATCCACTCGAGAATAGTTAGAGAAGCTAACATATAAACTTGGACTTCTGATTCAAATGTCCAATATCCAAAGAAGGCCAGTCGCCAATAAGTCAAGACTATTACACTATACGCTGCTGACACGCCTTTATACATATTCTT